>CM050326.1:80680837-81245439 GCA_027475135.1 Bactrocera correcta
CCGCGTCACAGTAACGTCTGTGAAACAATACTTTCCGACTAACAGGATATCATTATTGGCGATGAGTCTTGGATATACTCGTATGCTTATGACGCCGAAAAAGATGTTTCGTCGTCCGAAAATCGTGGCAGAGGTGAGCCGAAACCAGAAAAGACACGTAAGAGCAGGTTAAAAATCAAGGTCATCTTCACAGTTTTCTTCGATTATCGAGTTGTGGTGCACTCCGAACTCCTCCCGACCGGCCAAACTGTCAACAAGGAACATTTTTCGTTTACGGCCCGAATTATGGGCCGACAACTCTTGCATACTGCAATGATTCTTCGTGAGTTCTTCGTCAGTTTTTCAATTAATATCGTACCGTATTCGTCTGATTTAGCTTCGTGTGATTTCTGGTTATTCAGCAAACTGAAACAAGCGCTCCGGCGAAACCGTTTTGAGTCAATTGAAGATTGCATTTCGAGGATTGGAAAATAACCATGACACACGTGTTTGTGCTCAAGAGGCATTATTTTACGGAGGACGACATACATTTTGAGGAATAAATTATGGATTTTAAAACTAAAAACGAATATACTTTATAATTTTGTTCTTCCAACTCAAAGCCTTTTTCTTTGCGGAGTGTCACTTATGATGGAAATAATGTATAACTCTCCGCAGTTCCACCCGTGGATCTGCCCCTGCTAATATTCGATATCAAGCTTAGTGAACTGGCGAAGCAACCATTCGTAAGTACTAAGTTCGTGAGAGACATATGAATTCCAAAGACTTCTCGTATAAGCTCAACGGAGACAAAAAAGGTGTTACGAAAGAAAACATGGGCAAATAACAAATTACTCTGAAGGATGATACATTTCGAGGTTACCAACTATTTTGAAGAAAAAACACAGAAACTTCAAATTTAGTGAGGAATATTTTTTATCATTACAAAAAAAAATGCTTTGACATTTATTATTAAACAGGAACAACTTAGTGGAAATGTTTATCTCACAACTCTCAACTAACCAGTTTTTGCTTCTCGCAAATCAAAAGGCGCCTAAAAGATATTTTCGAACATTTTCAGTTGACTGAGGTTACGCCCATTAAATACACATCTGCCTGCGTATGTTTAAACGTTTGTAAGTAAAATAAGACCAAGCCATCTTGGTGCGCTCATAAAACACTTTGATGTGCCTAATAAAAATGCCCCGGCACGTCGCAACAAATCCATTGGTATTTCCGCTGACAGTTACCAGTAGCGCAACCGATTTTTATCACCCAAACGAAAGGCTAAAATTCGTGACGGCCGCAATTGCCGAGGGGCGAAACGTCGTCTATGGCGGTACGCTCTGGCTGGTAGCAATCAGAACCCCATCAGCGTTGGCGATTCGCAGTGGGAATATGAAAACAAAAAGCCCGAGGAAATAATCAAACATTTTCAAAGCTGCTATTGATTTAACCATCAGCGCACCCACAATACAAATTTGTATGGATATATGGGTTGGCGCTGGCATATTCAGGCTTCCGACTTCCATTACCATTTCCTCGTTATATTTCAAAAAGCGGAGCGTTATTATATCGGCGCACTCGTCAATTTGTAAACATTGATGCGATAGCGTGTAAACAGGAAGTGCGCTGATAGTAAATTGTATTAGGCCCAGCGGGGAAGGCGGCATACCGGCGGCCTGATATATTTACCATCGCATTGGCATAAAATGCATTTGTTTCCAGCAATTTTACTTATCCAAAACGGCACCCAATGTGGGTTAAAATCCACGATTTTAGAATGAAAGCTTGGAGTTTTGCTTAAAGAGAGCACTTCTTAAGGCTAAAATGGGCTTCGAAATAAAGCATGAACCCTCAACTGTTGCATATTGTACAGACATCTGTATGTATATTGGCAAGAATACTCAAACTGCCTGAGACGCTTATTAGATTTCAATTAGTTCAGCACTTTTAATGCAATCAAATGTTTATTTCGTCACATTTGAGCCGCACATCCGGCTTTTCCGTGGACTTACTGCTTTGCTTTCTTCGAACTTTCTTCGATTGTTTGAGTTTTCCCTCAGCACACAACTACAAACACGTACATATGGCATATACAATACATTAGTGCCGTTAGGAAATACACAAAGTGGAAACAAATAACAAACAGTGGGACAAAACTTTTTCCGAAGAGATTTCTAATTACATCGATTAGCTTGTACGCATGTGTTTATACTATTATATGTGTGTGTGTGTGGCTGACGTTTACATTGTTTCGCTTTCTCTGGCTACGCTTTGATTACTGCTGCGCTGGAGTAGCTAACTATTAGCCGTAATACGCTCATAAAAGTTGGGTCCTCCAAGCGCTTTCGTTGTTGTGTGGACCGTTTTGATATCATTAGAGCCACTTCGGGCGCAAAAGTTGTGTTTTCGTGTACTTCGGCAGCAACAAACCAAAAACATTTGTAATATTTATGTATGCGTATGTACGACGGCGTATTGACGGCAGCAAGCGTGATTAATTGCCGAACAGTTCACTTCGCTGTCAAGATTTTTTCGGCTGGATGTTTAATTAATGAAGAGCCTTTTGAATAATATCGATGTTTTTATTATAAAAGGAATGTGTTAGACGATTTTTTTTTTTCATAATATAGCGACTTTCTGGTTGTTTACATTCTTATCTTTATTTAGCGTGCTTTGGTTAACCTTTACATTTCGAATACACTTGCGAAAAGCAGCAACTCTGTGTAAATACCGAGTTTTGTAGCCATCCTAGCAGGTTGTCAGAGTCATAATAATCGTCTACTGTACTTCACGATCTCCTTCTCCTTATTTCATATATAGATTCTTTGTACTTTTCTATGGTTTCTAAACAGGCGTTATACAACCCTTCTGTATTAGAAATCTGAAGCTTGTCAGTTGTTTTCTTCTGTTCATTGAGGTGTTTTCCGTTTTTTAAGTCGCGGGTCCCAAACACTGCGGAGGAATGGTTCGCTTCTCACTTTACTCGCCTTCAAACAGATATTCTTTGGCTAACCCGAGGTTCCTTGTCTAAGACCGGAAGTCGTAAGCTGCTTGAGCCATATGTAAAAGAATGGCTTTCAGAGAACTTTCCTCAGTTGCGTGAGCTTCTACACATGACTCCATCCTTTCAAACTAATACGGCTGTCTAAGCTAACGTTAAGCATACCAAAAGCTCCGTCAGGATGGGAAGGGCTTCTCCAAGCGTTCGATACCAAACAAGGTTTTGGACAAGGCGACTTCCCTTCGTGCAACTTCTTTAATCTACTTCTGGAGAAACTAACAAGATGTGGTGTGTGTCGATGCTCTTTTCACCGGTCTTTTCTAAGATTTGGCGCATGGTGAATATCTGGTATGTTATTGATTTTTCAGGCCTAAAGCCACACTGATAAGGTCCAATCAGTTTGTCAGGACTCGATAGAGCCTTATATACTATATTCAAGAGGCTTATCCCACGTTAGTTGGCGCAGATTGTGGGGTCTCCCTTTTTGTGAATTGGACAGAGCACACTTAAATTCCAATCGTCGGGTAGGCTTTCGCCCGACCATATTCTACAAAGAATCTGATGCATGCTCCTTATCAGTTGTTCGCCGGCGGGTTTGAATAGCTCGTCCGGCTATCCTTCGGCTCCCACCGCTTTAATTGCTATTCGAACGTTTCCATGATCGGGCAGTCATCGTCTGTTTCATCGTCATCGACTGGAAGCGGGTTCGCCTTCTCTTGGCGTTATACTTTCTCTGCCATTCAGCAGGTTGGTGTAGTAGTCCCTTCATAATTTTAGTATGCTCTGGGCATCAGCCACTATGTAAACTCTGGGTGTTCTATTATACAAAAGTTAATAAAAATTATGAAATAAATTTAATTTTGTTATGCTTTTGGTCCAAAACATTAAACTGAATAGAGCAGTTTCCTAATAAAACTCTATAAGATACTGTTAGATGCTTAACTTCACAGTATTATCTGAATTGAAATGTGTAGTTTCCCATCAAATTCTAAAAATATCTTATTAATAACAATTCAAATAAAGTCTTGGAGCCGCCGCCTTGCTCTAGTAGTAGAATATTTCAGAAAACGCTTTCACCCTCTCCTAAAATACACATCTCATACAAATCTTTATGCTCCAATTGTAGTCCACCCCTCGTGCCTCAATCACCACTGAGTAAAAGTAAAAAGGTTTATATTCTATTCGGTAGAAGAAAGCGGCGACGGACACTTAAGACTAATGGATTTCATATTTCTTTGTTTACTAAATAAAAACATAGCCGAAAAATGAGAACACAATATTTTAGTCATGGAAAATGTGCATTTATTTATTTATGTATGTATGTACATAACAAGATGAAAAGCGAGTAGCGAGTGAAATGCTGAAAGTGTAAATAATAGAGCTAAAAGAGCTATTGCCGAAGACAGACGAGACAAAGCAGGCTGAGAAGAATACGGCGATGAGCTAAGCAAGAATTAGAAGACAGTGAGGCATGACAACAATAACAACAAGACTCAAGTAGAAGCAGGAACCGCAGCAGCAGCTTTGGAAGCCAAACTAGCAACTCAGAAATGGAATAACAACAACAAATACATAAAAAAAAACAATAAAGACCACAACGTTGCTTATTTATGAAGTGTGGAAGGACACTAGCGCGGCAAGCTGTGGCGCTGCTAAGAAATTACGTCAAATATTGGCATAAAAACGAAGTGAAACATAAAAGAAATAAAATACACAATAACAATAACAACAACAATATGGTGCTATAGGCGCTGCAACATTTGGTGGAGACAAAATTAGAAGCGGAAGCAGTGTAGCCTCCCCCTCTGCTGTTAAAGTAGACAGCAGGAAAAAACAACAAACATACTTGACAGCCAACCATATAACGGCACCATCACTCACTTTTCACGCACTCCTCCGGACCGTCCACCAACGCGCCACCCATAAAAATCACACTCAACGCCGATGAATGATGAGTGTTGAAAGTTATAATGACGCACAATGAACACTCAACTGCATGGTTTGTTGTTGTTGTTGCCTTATCATACTCATGTTGCACGCTACTTTATGCGGCCACATTTAAGTGTGTTAAAGAACAATAACAATAACGTCAATAGCACTGCAAACAAACCATAATACTAACGAGTATAACTGTCATGCGACACAAGGCGGAACAATGTCAACAACAACAACAGCAGCAGCAGCAGCAGCAACAAGAAGCCGTCGACCAATATAAAATAAATAAGTGGTCAAAAATGATAAAAATCTTTATGAGCTCCACAAACCGACCGACCACCCAGCCAAGCAAACAAACCGAAACACACACACTCACACACAGGCAAAGGCACACGACTACAAATACGTTTTACAGATAAACAGTTCGTGTGTGAGTTGTGTGCTTGCGGCTGATAAGAGACATTTATGTGCGAGAGCGTGCGGCAGCTCCAGCTTAAGAAGCGTGTAGTGCTTATCTTCAGACATATCCGTATATATATTTGCCGTTATTTTGTGGCTTAAAGGCTCACAAAGTGTGAGGTTGCTCGGCTCGTTGATTTGGTCACTTTTTGCTCTCGCCTTGTGGGCATTAACGGTACTTATTTGTGATGTGAATGGAAAAATATTTCATGTTGATTTAAAAAATGTCATCTAATTCTATTCATTAATGCTTTAGAAAAGTAATTCTCTTGAACTAACTTCATTAATTAAACTGAAATGGATGACTTTTCAGACGGACCCTCGAGATAAGGTTTTATCGACCGACTTTTCTGTTGTTAATGACTAAAAAGACTTGAATCATTTAAGGCTTAGATTCTAAGCAATAAAAAACTATGCTAAAGCACTCCACCGCCAGTCTAGAGGATTAGAGAAGCAATCGTTACAATTCATTAAAACCTTCCAAAATAGACACCTTCTGCCTCGATGCAGCGCTACCAGCGCGATTTCCAAACATTGAAGCCTTGAAAACAGAGGTGCTTGGATCCCATCTGTCATCTCAAAATACTTGCCTTTCATCGGCATTTTCTGGCAAAGTCCAGAGGGACCACATCTAGGCTGTAGGGCGGCTGCGGAAGCGTTAGGGGTGCCGGCTTTGGTTAGGTAGCTTGTCTCCCAGCACGGTCTTCATCAGCGACCGCTTCCCGGCCCTCCAAAAAAGCCTGGTGCCACCGAAACACACTACTTCTTGCTAAAGCAACATCTGGGTAAGCCACCTTGATCACACCAAACGTCTCTGTCGCAAATTTATCGAGTTCCACACAGAATTTAATCGCGTCACTCTCAGAAACACGTCGCGCGAAAATGTTTGTCCTAACTCTCCAGTTGCTCGGAGACAACTGATCAGCTGCTCGTTTTTTAGCAAGGAACGCCTTCTATCGAATCCACGCGCACGCTCCGAAGTACAATCGTGGCGGAAGAAAATCAATCTTATTGCTTTCCGGACAAACCCTCTATATGAAACTTTCCTAAGCAAAAAATTTTTTGGAGAAGTCGAAGTCGAGAAATTACGTTAGCTTAAATGTTAATGATCCTCGCGAAAGAGCTTACACGTGGGCAGTTAGAAACAAAAGGTGCTGAAGTCTAACCTAATTGTTTTCTCTTTAGGTTACTTGATTCGTTAATGGTGCTTCAGCATTATTTAAGATGATTCTTGCTTCAAATATTTCATGCAAACGACATTAGTCGAGCATTTTTGTGCTTACCGCATGGACTCTCTAATATGGCAGATTTTGCTGAAGACCTTCACAGGTCTGCTAGCGAATTCACACACCAACAAGCTGGAAAAAACTATTAATGTCGTCAGCCATAAAGAGAAATATTAAGCCCCAGGTCATCTGATTATCCCCATTTTGTTGCTAGTAGTCTTCTCGCCAAGACTTTTGTGTTTCTAAAATTTTTAAATTACAAAAAAAGTTACTTCCTCAATCTTAGTCAGCTAAAGCAAATCGCATTACCTTTCCTTTATGCCGCGAAACTTGTCGCAAATCCACTTTAAACACGCTTTGTTCTCGGATCATAAAAATTAAAAGGAGTTAAAGAGCTTTGAGCTTTTACAAAACGCTGCTTTTAATAAAGCTTTCAAACTGAAAACTGAATTAGGAATAAAAGGCGAAAGATTCATTTGCCGTCAGCTAGAGAAACGTTATACCTTTTTAACCTCATTGTGCTATAATTAAACATTTTCACACTTTTCTCTCATTACAGAGCTTACGCTGGCAACACCGCTGACCGCAACATCAGCGCCATTGTCTTGAAGCGACTGTCACTACGCTTAATCACCGAATAAGTAAAACAAGAACGAATGCGAAAAACCAAAGGGATAAGAAATAGCAATTTAAAAATGGCGCACGAAAGAGTGGACATTGTCGACAAGCGAAATCCGGGCACTGCCAACCCGTGGGGGCGTACTACCCGGTGCTGGAAAGTGGGAATATAACGAGTAGTGAGAGAAAAAGTGGCAAAAACGAGTGATAATATGCATTGGATTGAAGGACAGCTGCAACAGTGGCACAGCGCACACTGTGCGACTTGAAATGAGAAGATACATAGATACATTTGTGCATATGTAAGTATGTGTGTATATATGCAAGTATGTAAGAATACGGTAAATAAGCACATCCGATTAAATAAATATACCGCATTCAGAGTACGGTTTGTAGTTCGTGGGGCGGACGGACACTCGCAAACATCAAGTAAATTCCGAGATTGTCAACCAGACACGCCTTGTGGCGATGCCACCGACACATGCAACACTGACCGGGATCACACGAACACGCACAGGCGAACAAGCAGTCAGTCCAACGCCAACAATGACAGCAACAATAACAACGGTCCACAAATCAACAGCCCGACAAAAGTGCAGTTGCACACCCCCCACCCACACACACACACACACTGCTTGGGCTTGGGGCGGCAGCAAGCATCCCTGAAAACAGCGAGAAAGAGGAAAACCGGAAAATGAGAAAAATTGAAAAGACACTAAGAAAAATTAAGCAAATGGACAGCTAGAAGGCGGGGATGAGCGGCGAGCGAGCTTTGCTTGCGATAAAGAAAAATTAAGTGGAAAAGTGACCGGACAACGAGAAATAAGTGTCCGGATGAAATGAAAACTCCTCACTTGCCGCTAAGTCCGGCACTAAAAAGGAAAGGAAACCGAACAACGGCAGTTTGACCTCAGCGCAGACCGCAGGCAGCGTACCGTTATGTGCAAAGTGTGACACCCTGCAACGCCGCCACCTCTCTTCGTGTTGCATTGTGCGGACCCATTCGTTTGCGTGAAATTGAAGTTGTGCGAAAATTTAATAAAAGTAAAATGTGGCCGACTTACAAGGTGGAGTACACTCCCGGCGATGTGTGGGTGTGTTTGTGTGTGTGACTGTGGGATGGCATGTGTATCTGCGCCGTGCAAACAGACGACAGGCGGGCGGGGTGCGGGGCATGACTGCAAAGTCCGGTTGACCGACGCTTAAAGTCAACTCAATGGATGACAGGACTTTGCTTGTAATGCGATTCATTTTGCAATGATTTCGTGATTTTCTGACACTTTTGTAGATGTCCGAGACACAAAGCCAACAATAGATGAGCGACAGCAGAAGAGCAACGCTGACTTCAATAACTACCGGTTACCGGAGTGCAGGCGCCTGGAGCGCGGGATTGCTTTAGTTGGCACAGGAAACTTAAGCAGCAAAACCATCAACAGTGGAATGGACTGTCAGTGAACCTGCAATCAGCGTTCTACTCGTTCGAGGCAAGTAATGTAAGGAATCACTCTTAGAAGAAGAAAAAGAAATAGAGACAAAGAAGGCAGTGTGGCGAAGATGTCAGCAGCTGTGAATAACGTTGAAAACAACCTTATAAATAAGTTGGAGACAGTATTCAAACTGCGACTTTTAGTTATAGTGGCAATGAAACGGGGAAGCTTTACGCAACTTTATTTCTGTTCAAAATTTAATAAGCTAATACCAATAATCATGCCAGCATTTTTGCTGAGCAAAAAGCCAGTGAAAAATCCCAATTTCTTCGCTTTCACCTCACAATTCGATTTTTAGCTCTGATTGTCCAAACGCAATTCTTGATCGATTTAAAATATTTCAAGGGTTGTGACTGGACATCGTGGCTCGAAATGAGAATTCTTCAAAGTGGCTTCGGGATATTGCATAATGGTAAGAATTAATTAAAAACATTACAACAAAAGGTGAGATAGTTTCTATCTGATAGGACTGTCTTTTAGTACTCTTGGAAGGTATAGAGCTGAGAGCAAAGCGGCTTAGCTTCAGATGATCAGAAACCCCATATGTGAAATTACTACTTATAAAGGATGAAAACTTAAACTCAACGCTTATAGAGCCATTTTATGAAAATAATCTATACAGGGTTTGTCCGGAAAGTAATAGAACTGATTTTTCTACTTGCGCGCACCGACTGGATACGGTAGAGGGCGTTCCTTGCTAACGTACGAGCGGCTGGTCAGTTGTCTCCGAGCACCTGGAGAGGCTTGCAGCGTTCGTTAAAGCAATGGTGCGCCATTGAATTCTGTGTAAAACTCGGTAAATTTGCGACGTAGACGTTTGATATGGTCAAGCAGGCTTACCCTGATGTTGCTACACAAGAAGTCGTGTGTTTCGGTGACACCAGGCCTTTTTGGAGGACCGGGAAGAGGTCACTGATGAAGATCGCGCTGGGAGAATTGCGACTTTAACAAACACCGACAATGTGACTCGTGTGCGCAAATTTTTGAAATCAGACCGTCGACTAAGTATTCGTTTAACTTCCCAAATGTTAAATCTATCACAATCTCTGGTTTAGTGCGCGAAGATGGTCCCAGAAGTGCTCACTGCCATCCAGAAATTTCGGTGATTTGAAGTGTGCCAAGAAAATTTGAATATGTTTGAAAGTGACTCCCAATTATGGAATAACGTAACTACAAGTGACGAGTCATGGATCATTGAGTATGGTCCCGAGACAAAGAGGCAATCTTCCGAGTTTTGAGCCGACAGAGGGGATCCAAGCTGCATGCACCCCAGTTCTTAAGGCCATTCCGGTGGATGCCTTCCGTGACACCTTCAATGCTTGCATGCGCCATGGAAGCGCTGCATCGACGTAGAATAAACCTATTTTGATAGTTTTTAAAGAATCGTAACGAGTTGGTTCAATACATTTTTGTAAATCGACTTAATCCTATTACTTTCCGAACAAACCCTGTATAAGGAAAGGCTTTCTTAGAGTGGAATTTCATGTAAGTACAATATGCTAGCAGATATCTTCAGATAAAACTTTTTAGAAGTATCTGCAATTCTTCTTCAAATTCATCGGTTACTTGCCTGAACTCTATAACACTTTAAAACCAACATTCGTCATATTCGAGCATATAAAGACTTGCCATACTTTCCATTTTTATTTACCACATTTACTTTCACCACGATAATTTCTTGGACGAAAAGCAAACTAACTTTAAAAGCCTTTATGCAATGCCATCTTGCTCATCATCGGCTATAAAACTCTCACTAAGGCTGAGAAAGTGGATTCTGAAAGGGAAAGGGTAACGGAATTTTATGACACCAGAGAAACCACGCTTAACGGTACGCGTATGCGGTTTATTTGGAAACTCCGCCAACTTCATGTTAGTCGACAGTAAAATATTTTGTGTTATTTTCGCTTTTTGTTGCAATTCTTTTCAGTTGGTTGCAACAAGGATTTAGCTACAGCCCCCACATTCGCCGGCGCTCTCACTGTTTGTGTAATAGAAAGTCTCATTGATGAAAAAAGTGCATAATAAAATCGCCACACACTTAAATGTGCCATCACTTTTTATGCTTTTCTGTGATTTTTCATGTTCGACGTTTTATTATTTTTCACTTTTTCCCTATTTTGCCTTTTTGTTGCTTTTAGGTTACATTTTCGAACATGTTTTTCGCAGCGCACACTTCCCCACACTGGCACAGCCCACAGAAGAGTATTGAAAATCGAATACACTCTTAGCATAATGGAAAACGTTTCACAAGTTTTATGGCGAATGCGTGTTGCAGCTCGGCATGGCTTAC
This sequence comes from Bactrocera correcta, assembly GCA_027475135.1. Classification (NCBI taxonomy): domain Eukaryota; kingdom Metazoa; phylum Arthropoda; class Insecta; order Diptera; family Tephritidae; genus Bactrocera; species Bactrocera correcta. The sequence continues at coordinate 80,691,839 of CM050326.1, forward strand.
TTTCAGCGGCACACACGTATTATCCTTTGTTGCCACTTTTGGTGTAACTTTATGAAGTAACACACATAGATTTGTGTGTGTGTGTGTGCGAGTTGGCCATTTTTGCCACATTTTATGACATAAGCCACGCGCTCCGATTACCAACCTACCACAAGCACATATATACATGCACATACTCGGCTGTCACGAGAGTCCTTTGTCAAAATTTGTTACTGGAGGCGACGATGAGAAGTTAATAACCGAGATTACTAACCGAATTTAGGTTGTAAATTTTAAACGCTTTTCAGTTGACTTCTCCTTGATGTGAAAATAAAAGTGTCCGAAACTCTTTTTATGGCTGTGATATCAAACCCTTTTGCACAAATATATTTAGGTTACATAAATATAAATATGTCTTAAGGTTATGCACTTTTTCACTCTCCTAATTGTAAGAAAATTCTTGAAAAATGTTTGTCAAAACTTTGTGAATATTAATTTAACTGTTCTCAGCTCATGCGGTCCCTATTGAAACTAGTTCGATGAAAGGAAAGCGGTTCAAACTCTATACATACATACATGTGTCTCGAAAACAGTAACGCACCAAACCTAACTACACAGTGGACCTAACGAAAAGAAAAGAAAATTCATATTTTACTTTCCATTTTTATATTGGGTATTAATTAACATTACAATATACAAAAATAAACAAAAAACAAGAAAAAACGTTAACTTCGGTTGCACCGAAGCTAAATACCCTTCACAGGTGCATTTCTGTTAGTAACTATGTGTCCAGTTTGTATAGAAGCTATATGCTATAGTAACCCGTTCTGAACAATTTCTTCGGAGCTTACATTGTTACCTTAAAAAATAATCTATACCAAATTTCGTGAATATATCTTGTCAAATGTTAAAGTTTTCCATACAAGAACTTGATTCCGATCGTTCAGTGTGTATGGCAGCTATATGCTATAGTTAACCGATCTAAACAATTTCTTCGGAGATTACATTGTTGCCTTAGAAAATAATATATACCAAATTTCGTGAATATATCTTGTCAAATGTGAAAGTTTTCCATACAAGAACTTGATTCCGATCGTTCAGTTTGTATGGCAGCTATATGTTATAGCTAACCGATCTGAACAATTTTCTCGGATATTACATTTTTTTCCTACAAAATAATCCATACCAAATTTGGTGATGATACATTGTCAAATGCGAAAGTTTTCCATATGAGAACTTGATTCCGATCGTTCAGTTTATATGGCAGCTATATGCTATAGTGGTCCGATATCGGCCGTTCCGACAAATGAGCAGCTTCTTGAAGAGAAAATGAAGTTTGCAAAATTTCAAAAGGATATCTTAAAAACTGAGGGACTAGTTCGTATATATACAGACAGACGGACAGACGGACAGACAGATGGACATGACTAAATCGACTCAGCTCAACATCCTGATCATTTATATATATACTTTATAGGGTCTCCGACGCTTCCTTCTGGGTGTTACAAACATCGTGACAAAGTTAATATACCCTGTTCAGGGTATAATAAAAAAGTTAAAATTTCAAAAAATATACAAAAAAATTATTAGTCTGAAATATTGCCATAATAACTGGCACTTTTTTTACTGTTTTAAATTATTTTAAAATGGTATAAATGGAAATTCGGGAATGTGACTAATTTTAAAAGAACTTCTAAAAATTTCATGTAAACCGGAACCTGAGGTATCGTTGGTTTCGTTTTGAAAAAGACAGTTTCGAGAACGAAAAAAACGCCTTTAAGCTTTCAGTTCCGGCTGAACTGATTTGGAAGCCATACCAGAAAAACACCTACATACTGTGTATATGTATTTGCAAAAATAACTTGAATTTGCAAATATCTTCTTATAGACAAATTCTTATAAATTAAAAAAAAAAAAAAAACAGATTTTATTTCTGTACTAATACCATGAGCGAAAGTAGTAAGACTTTTTTCAGGACTTTAAAATTTTTTATTTCAAAATCTATGTCGCCCCCTCAAATTAATCCCCCTTGGCCCCAATTCGCCAGTGCTAAGATTTCTTTCAATCCTCGAAACAGTTCTTAAAGTCAGTTTACAAAAGACCCTTCAATGCGCATAGTTATATACATACGTTTAATGTCTTCAATTGAAATTGAAAAACGGTTTCCCCGAAGCAGTCGTTTAAGTTTGCTGAATGTTCAGAAGTCACACGAAGCAAAATTCAAAGCAACCCACGACGGTACATTATCGTGATCTAAAAACCAATAGTTATCGGTCCATAATTCCGTCCTTTTTCATGAATAGCTTCGTGCAAATTACGAAAAACGCTTAAATAGTATTCTTTGTTGACAGTTTGATCGGTTGGAAGGAGTTCGGAGTGCAACACAGTTCGATAATCGAAAAATATTGTCCACATAACCTCACGTCAAAGCACGTGGTTTTTTCAACTTCGGCTCACCATTGCCACGTTATTCCACCGGCTGAACGTTTTTCCGAATCCTAACCATAAATCCAGGACTCATTGCCTGTAATAATACGTTTCATGACATCCTAGTTGTCGAAAAGCATTGTTTCACAGACGTTAACGCTACGCTGTTTTTCAAAAAAAAAAAACAAAATTGTTATTTTCAAACCAAGCACGATTTTCCTAGGCCCAAATAATCTTTCAAAATAGTTTTCACTGATCATTTCAATATTCCAACGTTGCCAGTAAGATCTCTTACTATACTGACGATTCTAAAATACCATTTTTTTTATTTTATTAACGTGTTGATCATCCGTTGCTGTTGATGGGCGTCCTGGACGTAGTTTGCCATCAACGCGTTCTCGACCCTCTTTGAATAATTTGTACAATTAAATCACTTTGCTCGGGAAAACAATTATCACCTAAGGCGAAATTTAAATTAAACAGTCTTTCTATTTTTGGTTCACTGTGGTAGGATTCCCATTATTTTTTATTAATGCAAGAGGAACGCGTTAAGTACATAAACCAAATGTTTTTAAAATTAAAGTCCCGAATATATTCTAGAGAAACTTTTATATATATTATTTGTTCCAAGCCTATGGACTTGCGAAAGTTTCCACGCAAATGTTTTTTAATATGTCTCTCAGTTTCACTTTTTGTATAGGTATTAAGTCCCTTGAAATTTCGGCCCTTAAAACCACTGAATACTTCCAGAAGCATTTTAAAATGTGTTTTTTTTTTTGGTACACATTTGTTAAATTTTTCCTCTTTACATATTTTGAAAAGGTGACAACATTGTTTCTAGGAAATATTTCCCAATCAATATTTCGACGGTGCTATCTTACTCATTGGTCAAATGCCATATGTGGTGTGAAAACCAATGTTTTATGAAGACCCTATATTAAATGCGGCTTTTGTACCACCCACAGTTTCAAAACTTTTAAGAGAACTAGAAGAGATTATCTGTTTAAAAAAAACGTCAATACAGTTCAGGTACAATAAAGGGTCAATGGGTTTTACCACTTCTACTCTTTCTGTGGGCATTCTTTGGACGTTTTTCTGCTCCTTTCGCGAAGTGTTGCAAGACAAATGGATTTATTGGATTTCTATTGAAACTTTTACATGTCAGAAGCATAGCTCGGGGCCAAAAAAGTTTCCCATAAAACCGCATTATATACGGGTGGTTGTTATGAAGTAAATACACGCGCCAATCATGTTAACTCTCAATCTACAAATTCTCAATCAACTCTCGGAGACTAGCACCAAGAGCACTCCAAAGTTAACTAATAAACAAATTACGTAAAACAAATGTTTGGTTTAATATAACTCATGTACAGTTTAGCCAACTCAACTGTAGACCAAAGTACCGTTCGCAGAATTACACAAGATGGTCTCAGTAGCACAATGGACCAATTAAAGCGAACGCAATTTTGCATAAAACGTGCAACGTGAATTGCTCAATTGAGTTGAGCAGCAACAAAAGTGCCCAGTGCATAAGCAAAACCAGCAACAACAACAACAACAACACTTAGAATGAAGCAACAGCACAAGCAGTTGAAGCACGACAAATTCCCGAACGAGCACTCACCATTTGCCCAAGTCAAGCAAAAGCGAAATTCTTGTTGCAAATAAAAGTTGCAATAACAAAATAACATTTCACAAAACAAAAACAACATGTGTTTCAACTTTTAATTTACCCTTTTAAACTTTTCACTTGCAACACCAAGCTCCGTTGCAAGGCTTTCTGTCGAGTGCAACTTTGCGATTTCCGCTTTCAACACGAACTACGACGAGGAATTTTTTTAAAATGAAATTCTTTGCTGATGCCACATTTAATGAATCTACGCGGAAATATTAATAACGTGGCCCGCAGGGGGAGCCGCCACCATAATGCAGAGATGCAATACAAACGTTCGTTTTGTTGTCGTTCCGCATGCGACATAAAGTGCAGAGCCAACGAAGCCCAGCGAATGGTGAACAGCCGAAAGCGATTAGTGTTGGAGGGCACGGGGAATATGCAGCGAACCAATAAGTCAAAATATATGTGCGACCATTTTCAACTCATGATATAATTTTTTTGACCTCGAACCTACAAATGTACAAAAATTATAATAATGTTCGGTGAATACTTTTAAAAATTCATATTTTGCAAGCTTTAGTATTTTAAGTATATGATCGAGATGATTTCTAGCGCCTTTTTCGAGATGTTACAGTTACTTAAAATATTCATAATTTCCAAAAAATTAAACTAAATTGCCAACATTTTCGCTCGTTTTTCCAACGTTCCTTAGGATTAACTTTACAAATGCCTCAATGAACTTAACTCAATCTTTGGCCATAAAGCTCCATCAAGTACCAATGTTTATCAATTGTGTGGTGAGTTCAATAGAGATCGTAGAACTAAGACGGATATCGTAAAGATCGTCCAAAATATGTTGTTACGGAAACTGCTGATGCTGTGCGAATATCGATATTGCAAGATCGCATTGTGATTTCTATTAAACCTTCCTTTTCTTCTCCCTTTCCTGCTGGCTTATGCGGCATGAAACAGTTCAAACTCCACAAACCCAAAATCTGTTGACGTTAATCGGAGATTTCAGGATTGACCAAATGCCTTCACTAAATTCCTCCCAACCGAACTTGGTCGTCGAATTGATTAAAATGCGGAATATGCATGTGCGTACTAACCCAATATTGCGCCGGGAGAAGCATATTGATTTCCCAAAGGCGATTTGGTTTTTCGCACAAAACCAACCCAAGAAAAAAGAAGCGCAAAACCATACTTACAATTGCAACATTCGGAGCTGCTGGCAAAAACTTCAAAGCTGCGGAGGCGCAAGTGACGCTTCGCTGAATGGTGGTGGCATGCAACATAGCAGCACAGTTTGCGAATACCACAGCTGCTAGTTTGACAGCTCGGCAGCCACTTCGCTAAGTACCCACACTTTCGGCGTATGTGAGTGACGATTGTGGCGTTAACTGAATTCGCCTCGAGGGATAAGCGGAAATCGGCGGAAAAGTTGGCAAATGCAGTTGGCTTGAAGTATGCGACAGAGATTTGCTACGTTATTTGAGACAGCACTACTATTAATTTTTAGAGCTCCGAAAAAGAAATACAAAAATTTGATCTAAAAATTCCCTTTCGATTTCATGAGAGAAGATAAAAGGAACCGTTCATTCGATGGCCAGAGATTTGTGGAATTGATAATTGATACATGTTTTCTGAGTAGAGATGGCAGAACCAATGGCAAGTTTATTAACCTGATATTATATTGGCCACAAGGAAGTTATGTGAAGCTCAGTAACGATTTAGTTCAGATTCCGGATTCTTCATCACTGTAACCTCTGAGCCAACTTTGAGTTGCAAAGCTTAATTTTCAGAGGTGGGAGTGCGCCAAGTTTAAAAAAAAATTAGTTTTTCTTAAGTTCCATGGACAGAAGCATAGGTAAACCCTTCAACGTTTCATAAATTGTCACAACTAAAGGTCTGTGCTGTTTGGAGTAACGATCAAGAGACTCGAGCCACGCCTTCAGCAGGATCAAAACCAATGATGAGAATACATTTATTACCTGTGATAGACGATGAACACAATATGATCACGGAAAAAGTGGTTGAAAAGAGGGACATGAGTCTTGAGAGTTTTTCATGAATAAAAACGTGATCCAAAATTTTTAGGTTAGGTTAGATTTGGTTACAGGGCGGACCGATGGATCTCACAAGGGCAGATATTCGTTCTTTGTGTTACCCTGGGAGAGAATTTTTTATGATTAAAACGTGTAATATTTCTAGGTTAGGTTACAGAGTTCATCTTAAAGCGGTGGATCTCACTTGAACAGAAACATATTAGTCCTTCCTGTTACCCGTGCTCTCTTAAAAGTATATCACCAGATTCTCATAAATCGACGGAACGTTTTGAGCTTATCACAAATTTATTAAGGCAGTTTATATCATCCCAGCTGCTACGCTAGGTTCTCCAATCTCAATCTGGCAAAAGCTAGGCACATGAGCAGAAACTGGAAAGATGATTCCATCTCGCTCTTCTCCATACATTTTTGGCAAAGAGCGTCCGACAAAATATTTAGTCGCACGGCTTGTGAACCTATTACACAGTGTGCAGTCAGAACACCTGCAATTGCGGAGAGATTAACTTTGCTAAGCCCTAACAACTCGGAGAACTTCTTACGGGAAATCTTGGTCCAGCTCCAGATCGCAAGGCTGAAATTAAGGAAAGTGTACGCTCCCTTGGAGACTCATCAGCTCTGCAATTTCCGGCGATTCCATTGTGTCCAAGCACCTACAAATTTTCACTTTTCATCAAAGTTATTGAAATAAAAATTACTCTTGAAGTATACCAATTTTACTGCAAAAAGTGAACCATTTTTAGAAGCGTAATGGCTGCACCACATTCCATGAGCAATCTCGGCCACCCTGATTGGGGTGCAACCTTTGGTTAACTGCCAATAGCAGGCAATCAGCAACATATCACGTACAATCAACCAACTGAACAAGTATAATTGCTTTTTAATTGCAGACCCAGCGCTCTTCCCTTTTATTTCACGAACCCTTTCAGCTCAGCTCAACCGCACTCGCTAAGAAATTGCCTTCATCTCCTTGGTTTACTTGCCGCTGAAACCTAAACTCACTTCAGCACACCTTCCCGCAACCAACCTCACCGCGCCGCACCAAGCACTTGCGACAAACCGCTTGGCACTTCAGCCGCCTGGTTGCAGCTAAATTACTTTCAGTGGTTTTTTCAACACGCCACTGTACATACTTCACTAAACACATGCGAGTGCATACACAAGCACGAGTGTGTGTGTGTGTGTGTGTGTGTGCGTGAATGTGTCGGTAAACCTGTGAAATATTTATCCTTTCAACAAACCGCACGCGTTTTAGCTACCATTAGAATTAGTGGCGCCCTTCGTCGGCAATGTGCGTTGTTTGGCTCGACGTAACTGTATATGTGTGTGTATGTAGGTGTGAGTAAGCTCGTGTGAGACTCTGGCGCTGATTGTACATATTTTACGCTCCATTGATATTTGTTGCTCCAACTCATTTAAAATTCAATTTTATTTCGCCATCGCCATCGCACCAACGCACCGCCATTGTTGTTGTCGAGGGAGATCAATAAAGCAAACTATGGGAGATCGCGACTTAATTAAATCCCAAGCCAATAATTTCCACACCACATCAATGTAGTGGTGACTTGCTGTCGTTGTGAGGGACGGTGAGCGGAGAGACCACACCCACCCTGGCGACGTGTGGAGGGAGTGAATTTGAAGCCACCATGACAAACAGTTGACACACACTCAGATATATGTATATAGACCTAATCCATGCCCGTATGTACTTATTTGTATTAACAGAATGAACCATCTATGCAAAATTGTATCGAAATATGTATGAGCTGGTGTGTGTCTGTATTTCCCGTCAGCTCGTGCATCGTGTTTGAGTTTGTCGGTATGGAGGAGTTTCGCAAGCGAATATTCGGAAATTCGCAAATCGAAAAATCAACCAAACAACAAAGAACGTCCCCGCAGAGTTTTGACAGGCGCAGACACAGTCGCCCTCGTACATTGCTGATGTTGTAGTTGGCTTTGCTGTGTCTTGCATAAAAGATTACAGATATGTACTTATATGAGTAGCACATGTTTCCCCATGAAACTATATTATTCGTTGAACTTTTCGAAACTTCCATACAGCGTTCTCTCTCCTTAACCGAAACATCAGAGTATCCTCCCAATACAATTTTGTAAACATCACTTCTCTACTTGTGTAGAAAATGCTTACGCGGTTATAGCCGAATTAACAACAGCGCGCCAGTCTTCTTCTTGGTGATTCCAAGCGAAGCCAGGTCCTTCTCCACCTGGTCTTTTCAACGGACTGGAGGTCTTCCTCTTCCCCTGCTTTCCCTAGTCTTTTCATCCATTCGGATGACATACTCGTAACATAGCCAGCGTGACCGATGATTGCAGCTCATCGTTCCATCAAATGCGATATGGCCCGGGGCCGACGCGCAAAGAACCATAAATCTTCCGCAGAACCTTTCTTTAGAAATTTCGTAACATCGACTCATCAGATGTTGTCGTCGTCCATTTCCTCTGCACCCTATAGCAGGACGGAAATAATTAGTGGTCTCTCATCCGAGGCTGTCGATTAGTTTTCATTGGGACGTTTTTTACGTGGCGGTTTCTAAACTCCGCGCACAACCGTGAGTAGGCATGATCCGCCTTCCCACTTTGACTCGCTTTCCAACTTGAGCTCGTCTTCCCACTTTGGCTCGCCTTCAAACGGATGTTCTGTGGCTACCTAGGGGATAGATGCTTGGTCTAATACCGCCAATACCGCTTGAACCATATTTAAAAAAATCGTTTCTGACCACTCCCAAGTGAGCGGCAATCAGAGAACTTTCCTTCAAATTACGTGAAACTGGTTACGGGGGGTGGGAAAACCCCCCAAAAACCTGCACCAAAAAAAGAAAGCAAAAAACTTTTTCCCCGGAATAAAAGCTTCCAAAAATTCTTACTGCAATGGAGCTTTCTATTTGAGATAAGGTTTTTTAAGACTTCTATGAGTATTTCTAAGAACTTTGCTGCTTCTTATCTTTATTTGTTTCTACTGCGCAAGGTTCAGCGACTTTATCCATACACCTTGGGCCCACTAAACCTGGAGACGTTTTGGAACGTCAACTAGTTGGCCAGTCGTTTGACTCACATATCTCGAAGTTATCAGATAATTAGGTTAGTGACTTGGGAGAACCTACTCTCAAGATATTAAATCCAAGATCTTTTGTTGATTCTCCTATTTTGGATGACTGCTGTTTCGAGGATTGTTTTGGAAGTTTAAAATAGCAGATTCCGTTGGGAACTATATTCGTGTTCCAGCACTTAATTGCGATGAATTTGTTATGAATACGCCTCAGCATCCCACCAGGCACACTCTCCTCAATGTTTTACCTGTTTAGTAACCCATCGACTGCAATTGAATTGTGAGCGGAGCCCCCACACAACTAAGTAGAAGGCTCCATGTGATTCATTAATTCGTATTGAGTAATGAAAGCATCGCCAAGGAGACCACCAACAACAACAACAAGCGCAGAGAGTTCGTGCTAAATGCTAATTTATTTGCGCACGAGTGTGTGTGCTGCTCGTATTCATTTGTAATTGACTCGGCAACAAATGTATGCAATATAAAATAACAAAACCGCAACCTGTGCAGGTGCGGGCGGCGGTGGGAGAAGAGTTGAATTGAGTATAATTGGAATTTATTGCGCTTTAATTAACATTTAAGTTGATCCACATGGACGCGACTACACAAAAGCCACTCATAACACCTTAATGGGAGCGCACGAACGAAACACACACACACGCATTCGAACACACACAAGTTGCGCGCATCACACACATACGCTCGCACCTGACTTCCTGGGAATATGAAACAAATATGAAATAAAGAAATATATGTGTGTGTGAGCGAAATCATAACTTTTTGCCGCTGCCTCGCTGCCACCCCGTGTGGCACGTGACTCGATATGCGCGCTGTGCGCATTTGTATGTATGTGTGTTCGCTTTGCTTTTGTGTAATTAAAATTAAATTCATTACACAGAGCTGTATAGTATATACATGCGATACCTGTTGCCACAGCAACCTGCCACATTACTTAACGAGAAACTAACCGACACATACATACACCCACATCGAGAGCCATAGTAGCAGCACGAGTGACTTTATATTTCGAGAGCCACGCCGAAAAGTTAAGGAACTTGTTGTCAACGCTTGTGACGTACGACGCCGACCACTTGCCGCAGAATCACTGTTGTTTGCTGGTGTTCGTAGATGTCGTCAATGGAGCCGACAAGCCCACTGGACCAATAGAAATCCATTTCCACTAACTATATCCTCCAACTTGTGTCTCGGTGCTGCGAAAAGTTATTTTGAACGAGATATTTTAGTACAAACTTATAATCGGAACTGGAGGTGTGTTTTATAGTTCTTTATTTTAACTCAATAAGGACCCGGAATGTAGATCTAGGTGTGGTTGCTTGAAATTTGTAATGTTCATTCTTATAATAAGCAACAAATTATAATGCATTATGGAGATTATTTCATTTGGGGAATACCGAAAAAGAAAACAGAAAATGTTTAGAACTTTAAGCGCTTCGAAAGCTCTTTTTAAAAAAAGTTTGGTCTGAGGAAATACTATGGGACAGAGTGGACCATATTCAAAAATGTAAAATTCGGAAGTACAATATGTTCCAAGGAAGGCAGAAATCCATCTCAAAAGTTTTCAAGTTTTTAATTTAGACAGTGGCAAATACAAATTTTGGCTTGAAACCTGAGTATATCCATAATATTAATTTGGATTTTAAACATAAAGATATTAATTGCAATAAAATAACATCCGGCAGGTTCGGAGGGAAACTATTTTCATCGCACCCTGAATAAGAGATAACGGGTCATACAAGTAGAGGTACTTTTTTCAACAACTTTTTTGACAGATCACGCACGGGTCGTGACAAGCTGTCATGTTATTTTTGCACAGTATTGCTTAGTATTTCACTACGGAAAGACTTAGGCCTGTTTAGAGCGTTTCGCTCATCTTATGGTTAACATAATCGGCCTACTAAGAATACTATTCGCAACACCATCACCTATATTGAGACCCAACATTCATCATTGAAGAATGTGACATTAGAATAGACCATGTCCAGCCCGCAGTGAAGAAAATATAGCAGCTGTAGCTGAGAGTGTATACGAAGACCGGAGAGATTCCATTCAGCCCCATTTGTTGCAACTCGAACTGACGTAAGGAACGACTTGTCACATTATATGTCGAGAGCTTATATTGAAAGCGTACAAAATACAGCGTGTGCATGCGACACAGCTCCAATTTGTGGGCTCTTGAAAAGTTCCAAGAAGATCCGACGTTTGCGACTCAAATGTTGTTTAGCTATGAGACTTATTTCTGGTTAAATGAGTATACAAGGTCTGTCGCAAAAGAAATAGGACTGTTAAAAAAATCAACAAAAAATTAATATTTTTCAAAAAATATATTTTTTTTTATTCAAAGTACTTGTGCTACGATACAGCGTTTAGCCCGGTCAATTAGCATTTCAAATGAGTGTTTAAGGTCATTTTTTGGAATACTATTTGGATAGCTGAAATGTCCTGCAACCAATATCCTTTGAGTGATTAATGGTTAATATGGAGTTTTTTGTCAAAAAATCAGTGACAAGCATCGACCGATGACACGGCGTATTTTCGTGCAACAGGCGCCAGGACCCTGCCTCACGGTATTGTGGTCGAGCACGACGAATTCGTGACAAAAGACGCTTCATAACACCAAAGTAAAACGCAGCATTAATCGTTTGGTCAGGTGGGACGAACTCTCGGTGTACACACAATACCCTCGGAATCGTAAAAAAAATCAGCATTGTCTTTTTTTCTTTGACTTCTAAAAACGACTTGTTTTGGCCCGACTTCTGATCGTCACAGAGGTTCTCACGACCTTCTTGGAATCGCTTAAACCACTCATTCATATTACTACGGGATAGGCACTGATCACCATAAACTTTTTTCATCATTTGAAATGTTTCAGTAAACGTTTTTCTAAGTTTAAAACAAAATTTAATATTTGCTCTTTCTTCAAAATGCATTTTACGACCGATGACCAAAAGCTGCTGTCACTTTTAGATCGATAACATCGATTGTAGGTATCCAATTGTCTTGGAATTTTTACGAAATATCAACTAGAGATCAAACTTTTTATTTCATATACCCACCAATAGGTGGCACCACCAGAAACAGTTATATTTAAAAAGTTCTGTTTCTTTTGCGACAGACCCTGTATAAACAAGCAAAATTTCCGCATTTGGGACGAAGAGCAACCTGAAAAGATTCAAGAGCTGGCGTCGTGAAAAAACAAGGGTTTTGGGAGGTTTGTGGGGCGGTGGAATCCAGGGTCCATATTCCTTAAAAAGTGATGCCAATGAGAACGTAACCTACAATGGCGACCGTTCCCGCACCATGATAACCAACTATTTGATGCCTGAAATTGAGCTCGTGGTCTCGACGACAGTTAGTTTCAACAAGAGGGTGCCACGTTCAACACATCGCATCAACCATTGGATTTGTTGAGAGAACATTTCGGTGAGCAGATAATTGCACGTTTCGTGTCGGTCGATTGGCCAGCAAGATCGTTTGATATCTCCCAGTTAAATTTTTTCTTGTGACGATATGTAAAATCGAAGGTCTATGCGGACAATCAAGTTTCGTTTTAGACCTTGAAGCAAAGCATCATGCTTGTCATTCGCCAGTTACTAGTCGAAATGCTCGAACGAGTCATCGAAAATTAGACACCAGAATAACCATCCGAAATGCGTCACATTTGATAAAGATAGTCTTCAAAAAATAAATGTTTTTTTCTGTGTTTTTTCTTCAAAAAAGTAGAGAACCTTGAAGCGGATCACCCTTTATAAGGTTTGCCACGACGTTTATAACATCCAGAAAGAGACTTCGGAAACCCTTTAAAATATATAAAAAACAAATGATCAGCGCGATAAGTTAAATCGATTTAGCCACGTCCGTCTGCCCGTTTGTATATATACGAACTAATCACTCAGTTTTTGAGTTATGGATTTGAAATTTTGCACACCTTGTTCCTCCCCAAAAAGCTACTCATTTCTCGGAACCACCAATATCTTACCACTTTACTAAATAGCTGTCATGGCAACTAACCGATCGAAATCACGTTCTTTTAAGGAAACTTTTGTAGGTTTATAAAGTGTATTATACCTTCGGTGCAGCCGATGCTAACGTTTTTCCTGGTTTCCGAATACACTTAGTTCCGACTTCAGATCTTGCAAGTTGCTTAATACTAAGAATTGAAGTCCCTCGAAAGTTTGACCCTGAGTTTAATATCACCCAAAAACAGAAAATACCTAATCGCAATGAAAATACTTTTAGTCCACTGCACGAAGGCATTATAGAATCCACCTCTGACAACACGCTCGACACAAAGGTAAGTGAAAGCATATTTCTCTCTTTTCATCATTTAGGAGCAATATTTTATACACAGAAATTGCAATATTGTTATGCATGTTTGCAATATTCACAACATAACAGTAAAAAATTGTATAGCCTTGCACACATGGACATGTATAGATATATTCATAGAAATCACATCATTTGTAAGGCCAATGGAGCAGGTGCCAAAGACAGGAATTTCAATAAATTTGCAATAACGTAGAAAGTGCCCGCTCGCAAACAAACCGTGCTGCTCGCACACGCATACATTCACACATACACGCACATGTGGATGCGTGCTGCGACGGTTGTCCTTTGACGCACTTGAGTTGTGCACTTGCACCGAAGTTGCAAGTCCATATAAATATTGTGCGACATCAATAAAATGTCTAATGGCAATACGATTTCCATGGAAACTGCGACGCATGTCAGTAGATGAACACTCTTTTCTACCTCCCGAGCCACCGCTACGCGTCAATAATATATTTTTATTAAACTCAACACATATAAAATGAGAGAAGTGCGTATCCCTGAAAGTTTTGATATCTGTCTTGTTGTTGTTGTTTTTGTAGCTGCAGAACTCTGTCGAGTTGACAGTCCTTGGTCGGATAAAAATTCGGGTCCGTCCCGGTTAAATAGATCCGGCTGTCGTGGGAACGATGTCTGTCTTCAAAACTATTCAGGCTATGAACTAAAGGGTGATTTTTTAAGAGCTTGATAACTTTTAAAAAAAAAAAAACGCATAAAATTTGCAAAATCTCATCGGTTCTTTATTTGAAACGTTAGATTGGTTCATGACATTTACTTTTTGAAGATAATTTCATTTAAATGTTGACCGCGGCTGCGTCTTAGGTGGTCCATTCGGAAAGTCCAATTTTGGGCAACTTTTTCGAGCATTTCGGCCGGAATAGCCCGAATTTCTTCGGAAATGTTGTCTTCCAAAGCTGGAATAGTTGCTGGCTTATTTCTGTAGACTTTAGACTTGACGTAGCCCCACAAAAAATAGTCTAAAGGCGTTAAATCGCATGATCTTGGTGGCCAACTTACGGGTCCATTTCTTGAGATGAATTGTTGTCCGAAGTTTTCCCTCAAAATGGCCATAGAATCGCGAGCTGTGTGGCATGTAGCGCCATCTTGTTGAAACCACATGTCAACCAAGTTCAGTTCTTCCATTTTTGGCAACAAAAAGTTTGTTAGCATCGAACGATAGCGATCGCCATTCACCGTAACGTTGCGTCCAACAGCATCTTTGAAAAAATACGGTCCAATGATTCCACCAGCGTACAAACCACACCAAACAGTGCATTTTTCGGGATGCATGGGCAGTTCTTGAACGGCTTCTGGTTGCTCTTCACCCCAAATGCGGCAATTTTGCTTATTTACGTAGCCATTCAACCAGAAATGAGCCTCATCGCTCATCGGACACGGACGCGAAACACATTTCGAACCGAACACTGATTTTGGTAATAAAATTCAATGATTTGCAAGCGTTGCTCGTTAGTAAGTCTATTCATGATGAAATGTCAAAGCATACTGAGCATCTTTCTCTTTGACACCATGTCTGACATCCCACGTGATCTGTCAAATACTACTGCATGAAAATCCTAACCTCAAAAAAATCACCCCTTACAAAAGTGGCCACACCCACTTTTTCGGTTACGTTCAGAAGTTCCAAACTTTTTATCAAGAATCCCAATTACGAAACTACTATTTCGAAAAAATTAGCGAAAATTTTCCATAAATTATTTGGCAGCTGCATGGCTACTTCGTGTCTGGGGTCGGCTTTAGTATACCGTTCCAGGATTTCGGGAAAAAAATGATAATGGTCTGAAGTTAAGATCAAAATCTCTGTCGATTTTGAGGAAGAATCCATGTAAGCTTCTTTTTCGGCAGTTGGCAAGGCAATACAGAAGCACCCTTCATTTTACATATAACTTTCAGAAAATATTCGAACTGCAAGTAGCTGAATGAAAAGTCACCACAAAAAACGAGTATAAAATCCGAAAGAGGAAATATAAAAATAGAAACGTTTTGTCAAAATTCAGCACAAAATTTCAAAAAACATTTCTTATTTGAAAAAAAATAGCATAAATTTTGTCTTTAAAAAGTAACTAAAAATGCTGACAGTCCGAAAATTTTGCCAAAAACTACACCTGTTCTTTCAAGAACACTATCCGTACATTTGGTTCATGTCCGTGTTTACGGTGGTACTCATCGGCTTCCTCCACTATGAACTGAAGCACAACAGCCGCGATCTCATCTACTGGAAGGATCTGCTCGATTTCTGCTACAATGAACTGGAACACTTCGCTCTCATACTCATTATGATCATTGTACTCATCAAGGTTCTCTTCCTGGCTTTCATTATTGTCATGAATTCACGGTCGTTCACATGGTTCGACGAACTGTCGCAGCTGGAGGTGAAGAAGCGCTATGCCGACTTTCTTTTCATACGTCTGATTGCCGATATCGACAAAATCGAAACGAAGTACTTGCGCAGCGCCAAAGAGAATGAAATCGCCTCGCTGAAGAGCTTCATACTGGCCCATGAGGACATGCGCAAGACTATTGATAACTTCCGTAAGGACGCGCGAAAATTGTTGACGCCCAATGAGATCGAAGTATCGCTGCCGATTGAGGAGGTCTATGGCCTCATGGACGAAGAGGAGCGGTTAATGCGGCGCTCTCGTTTCTATCATATGGACATCTCGGCAGATGATGAGCTAATCAAGTCGCTGGTGAATCCGTAATTCAATATTTGTCAAGCTTTTTTAACTTTCGGGTTGCATTGCCATTCGGGGCTGCACATATATTTATACGTTGTACAAACCACATTAAAATATTACGATTTTGTAAGGTGCGATTGGTTAAGAATGAACCTATGTAACAGTTATTTGGTTGAACCTTCATTAGGATGTGAGAACGAGACAAAGGATCACATTAGCCAATGCTCCAAGCGCTTAATGTACTCATCGGAAGATCACGGTAAAATTTCCATTATTATTTCAACGCGGCACAGATTTTTATTGAGAAATGTTTAATGATAAAAGAATACAAATATATTTTAAGGATGGCATTTTGCAATTCTTTTCTAAAAGTCTCTCACTCTTTATATTTGACTTCTTCTTCTTTACTGTCGTAGACATCGCTTACGCGATTACAACCGAGTTAACAACAGCGACAAAGTGGCTTCTTCTTTTCGCCACGTGGCGCCAATTGGAAATTCCAAGCGCAGCCAAGTTCTTCTCCACCTAGTCCTACCAACAGAGTGAAGGAGTTCCTCTTCCTCTGCTTCCCTCGACGGGTACTGCGTCGAATACTTTCAGAACTGGAGTGTTTTCGTCCATTCGGACAGCATGAATCGTAGCCGTTGTCTTTTAATTCGCTGAACTACAAGTGTGTCAATGTCGTCGTATATCTCACACAGCTCATTTTTTCATCAAATGCGATATTCGCAGTGGCCAACGCGTAAAAGACCACAAATCTTTCGCAGAACCTTTCTCTCGAAAACTCGTAACGTCAACTCATCAGATGTTGACATGGTCCTTGCCTCTGTACCATATAGCAGAACGGGACTTAGTGCTTAGAAAATTTTATAGGCAACGACTTATACTTGTATATGGCATTCATCTGACAGATATAACTCAGTTCCATCGAGCCTCCATTCGCTTGTGTCAAAACTTGTCCTTGAAAATGAGAAGATGTACCAAGCCAGTGGTGGTCAAATAGTCGTGTCCTGATGCTATCGCTGTTTTCAATCAGAAATCGGGGAAGAAAAGAACCATGGCTTGAACCGAATAAAGCTTTGAGATCTAAACCTCCGTAATTCATCAACCTTGACACTTTTCAAAAGTAAAGAGGCCAATGGTTATATTTGAGCAGTCTTTTATTTTAGATACCTAACTATTACATCTAAATTAGTGCTTATCATTAAAAATTAAAGGCTACAAAAAGGGAGCATCCTCAAAATCTGCAGAAACGCTTTGAGAAAGTGCACCGTCGTTTGTCTTTTCATAACGTGACGGAATAAAGCGATTGCGATGTCGCAACTTTGGTCGTGGTCGTTTAAACTGGATTGATTCGTGTTTAATTTTCGACGGAGGCCTTCCACCGAATGGTGTTGATCCATAAGGCCAATCCTCAATTTCCTCTTCAACCTCGGGTAATATTGGATTAAACCGTAATTTTGTCGGTCTAAATCGTCCGTGATGTTCATTTCCCAAGATCCCTTTCGATGGGCTTTGAAGCTGTGGTTTTGGTTTGAAATTAATTTGATCCGAACGCATCCAATCGGGCCAACTTGACGGCGGTGGATGAGACGAAATATGCGGTGGCGGATGCGACAATATATGCGGTGGTGGATGCGACATTATATGCGGTGGCGGGTGCGGTTTGTGTGGTTTTGGCACAACTATGTTCTTATAGTAGTGCTTGTGGATGGTGATCGGCCGACGACCGTGGAGCCAATGTTCGCGGCGCTTTTTCTCGCGCCATTTCTTTCGCTTGATGATGTCCACGCGCTTTTTCACATCGAAAAGCAGATGAAGTCCCGGTTTTATCATGAAGCTAAGCGCCATAAAACCTAGAAAGCCAAAGACAACTGGCGAAATGAGCGCAAAGAGGAACACTTTCAAAGTGAATGGATTGAGTACCGTAAAGAAGGCGATAAACTTGATGAAAGGGTAGAGCACATGCTTCAAGTGATTGAGATATTCCTTCTTTTTCTTTTTTAGCGCGCTCTTTTTGCGCACGATATACTTGATCTTCTTCGGCGCCTTGGTGGTTGTAATCGGGTAATAATAATGAGGTCGCTTTGTAGTAAGCTGTGTATAGAATATTGTAGCGTCCTCACCGATCGGTTTCTTTTTGTTCTTCTTTTTCTTCTTCTTCTTCTTCTTTTTCTTCTTCTTTTTCAATTTCTTCACTGCCTTCAATTTTGTCGGATTGAGCAGAAGCTGCTCCTGAGCATCGCGTACTTCATCCAGTTGCAGTTGACTAAGTATATTGAAAGGCTTCGACTCGGGCGCGAAAAGCATTGCCGGCCGTTTCGACATAATGCCCAAGTTGGGCAGTTTGCGTCCATGCACCGAAGTCAGTTCATTCTCTGTTAAATTGCTGGTTCCACTACCGCTCAGTTCTGTGCTTAAAACCCGCAAAGTAGGCATCTCTTCGCTTGTGTGTTCTGTGCTGTTCTCTTTAGTTTTTTCTAATAATTTATTTTCGTGAATATTAGTTAAATTCTTTACTGCGAGGGTAACGTCACACCCGGCCGTCGTCTTAACTTTTGAATCATGTAAATTTACTACTTTCTCCGTCACCCCGTACACACCGCAAAACGACAAAATGCATAGCAGCGTTATGAAATCCTTCAACGACATCCTTAAATACTCGACTACTCTCAAGTTCACAGCAAACTTTGTCGAATTATTCGAAAACTTTTTTGTGCCAATTTGTTGAAGAGCACTTAACGCAGCTCAACTTTTCCGAGACTCATTAACACTTCAATTTGTTTCAGTTAGGCGGCTAACTGTTTTCTTACTACTGCCTTCCACTGTTACTTTTGCGGTTCGCCGCCGAAAATGAACTGAATTTAAATGCACAGTGTATGCGAAGATGTGTGTACGAGTATGTATGCCACTTCACAGCTGGCTTGTCGCTTTATGACCGCAACTGCTGGTCACTAACTAACTACTGGACGCTCTCGGGTCGCCGATCGTTCTACCTGTTTGTGGCTTGGCCAGCTGGGACGCATATTTAAAAGTGAAATTATTCTTACAAATAATTTTCTGTTGAGTTACAACATGTTTTAATGTTGTTCCACTATTTTCAACCAAACAAAGTGTGCCCTCTAGGAAAATTTGAGAGTTGTTTATGATTTCGTTGTTGTTATATTCTCTTTCGTAATGCATTTTACTACGCCCGTTCGACTTTTTGGGTAATAATCCCAAGTTGATCAGGTCTCCCGTTCGAAAACTGAAGAATACAGCAACTATAAGGGACTTAATTGGCATATTTACAGTTTTAAGACTTCAGATACGTCCGAAAATTGCAACGAAGACGACTTTTGAGATTATGTTTCCACCGGAAATATTTGAAATATGTATATCTAAAGCTTATTTGCAAGATATACATAGTAAGGGAAATTCTTAAAAAATATTTCAAATTTTTCTCACACTTTCTGGACTTAATCAACCAAAGGCATTGCCAACATCTCCTATTGGGTAATTTGAGGGTTATCAGATTTTCGCGCGCCAAGACGCTTGTTACCGCAAACATCAAACATTTGGCATAATAAACCAGTAGTGAGTCGTTCCCAGCAACGTTTTCTACATACGAGCACGCCTACAAACATACATACATACCTATGTACATATGGTCACTTGTACGAAAAGTGCCAGTGCCAGTACCAGTACCAGAAGACATGCCAACCTACATCCATGCATTTGTATGAAAGTTGTTTGTGTTGTGTATTATTGTCTTAGCAAAGTTCTTTACAGCCGGAAATTAAGGTCTCTGGCTAGCTTAACTGAGCAATGTAGTATTTAATTTTTCGAAAGTGATTTTTTGCTGTACTACATTCATACTAGAACGGTTTTAGTGCGTCTAAATTTAATGGTTGTGAGTAAATTCTAAGTTTAATGGCTCAATTTCAACTCTTTGGCTCAAGTGGTTTATGTTATGCTTTATTAAGCAGAACTTTCTAGTGTGAATTTAGTGCCAGAGCATCCATCATATACTGACAAACATACTACATACACATTAATATGGCAGTTATGGAGCTGTCAACAAAATTATAATGTTTGCAATAACCGAAAGCTTTTACGATGTATAACACTTTTTAATAGCATTATCAATGTTTCTGGAAGGAGTAGGAAGTTTAGGCCGCTGTGGTGTAGTGGCCAGAGGAGCGCAGCTCCACAACGCAGAAAGTTAGTTCGATCGCACGATAAAGAGCAGCTGCAAAGCTAACGAAGCGTGTAAATCATATTAAGCCGGTGATATGAATCTCCTTCAAGTCTATAATTTCAGCTCGTATGAGTTAGATTATGTTAATCTAGTAGGCCAATAAGCCACGCATAGACGAGTTTAGTCCTTTGCGATACTAGAGGGGGTTCAAAGTCCAAGAATAGTCATCGTTTAGGATGCCAGCGCTTGACGCGACTTTTAACAAACACTGTGGCCTCACTATCAATACCTCCTAAAGTGTATCATACCGTAGAGACCCCGGATACTTACAGCGTAGTTTTGCCAATGTAGGACAAGTGCAAGAGATGCTCTTTTGGACCCTGGTTCCTTGCTCTAATCATTTCCTGCAGTCTTCTCGATCTGTCAAACCCATTTTGCCGGCGTGTATCGCCAACAGACAATGACCAATTAGTATTCCCATCATGTTCCTATAGTCTCTTCTATCGAGTGCCAATAGGAATTTGGTGTACTTCCGATCTATCGTTTCGCACATGACTTTTGCAGTTTAGCACCCAGGTAGCTCGTTCCATCGGGTTTGGATTTTCTTTACCCCGCCTCTGTCAAGATCGTCGTATAGACAATGCATGAGTTTCCCAATATTGATCAAGTTTTCGGATGTTAGCTGCACTCAAATCTCGCCCACTATTTCATTCCCTTGATGCCCAGTAGAAGTGAAGTTGCTTACTTCTGGTAACACTTTCAGACTTACTGCCTTGTTTTCTGCTTAGCTATCTACATAGATGTTGGCCCAGGTGCATTAGAGGCCAGCTCCAAGGTCACAATAGCAAGGACCACAGCTGGAAATATACTGCAGAGGCCCGGCAATGTAAATGGTTGCCTTATGCCCAACTCTGGACAGTATATTCCCGCACCAACACCATAGTCCATTTTCGACCCATCCGTACAGATGTTTAGAGTGTTGCGCGTAGCTAACATAACTTTAAGTCTTTTCCTATGTTTGCTTTGAATCTTCTTTCCCAGTTGAAAAGTGGGATCATATAGTCGGTCTTTGTCCAACCGCCATGACCCACCGAACTATAGCCGAAGGTTGTATATGTAAATTCTCCTGCAGTCAGTAGTCGTCCCATTGATATTGCTGCGCAGTTTTCAGCGAAGAGGTCTTTAGGTGCCAGGTTTAGTACTAGTTCAAAAGACACAATTGTAATTGTTCTTAAAGCTCGCAGTAAGCCCCTGAATCCTTTCCATTGGCTTGCAGTAGATGGATTTCCGTAGGCCTGACCACCCTCCTACTGCACCGTAGAGCAGAATTGGTCTAACAATAGCTGTGTAGCACCAATGCATGAGACAGGAGTCCGCGGGTTGTGCCGAGCATTTGCCTACGAGCATATAAAGAATTGCTGGCTTTTCTTACTCTTTCTTCCACGTTGTACTTCCATTGCAGTTTGCTGTTCAAAATTAAATCAAGGTACTTGGTGCGGTCCTTCAGAGAGAGTTGTGTACCGTTTATAGAAGGGAATCTCCATTGCTTATCAACTTCTTAGATTCACAGTAAATTGTTCTACTGATTCTAAATGTGTGTTCTGGTGATAAGTACCGCTATCGAACTTTACAGGAGTATCTCCCTCGGTCCCTTGGATCTTTTTCGATGTAAACTCCGCTTCTACATTCAAATTCTATTCCAACTTTGTTTTTGTTGTTGTCAATAAAAGCAATTCCCCTACATACAGACATTCCAAAGCCGTCATTTCGTGAGCTTATGAAAAATATTGAATTAATTTTATGAAATAAGTGAGCAACTAAAGCGAAACACATGTAATACATATGTTATTTATGTCATTCCCCCAGGAGGGTGGCTGGTATCGAAGCCAACAAAACCCAATTGACAAAATTCACTCAATAATGTCACAATATTATGCTCATCAAAAAGGCATACAAACACGAGAGACAAACAGGAGTAATGTGTCACGCAGACCAGGTTAATACAAAGCGAATGGGGTGAGCGTTGCCGCTATGACAACACGAGCACCTGCATATGCAACACTTGACACAAACATATGTATGTATGATAGGTGGGTGATGCACGAATGAATGTAAGCAATTTATGAAATTTGTTCAACTGCTTGAACACGTGAGAGCTTGTAACGAAATACACACGTACATATTTAAGTATGGCTGAGTGTGTGCAAAAAATCTAGCTTCCAAAATGTTTCTGGAGACTTTACTTTATAACGGGTGTTCCTAGTAGAGATTCTTTTTTCAACAGCCTTTTTTTTTTTTTGACAGATCACACGTGAGTCTTATCAAGCTGTCATATTATTCCTGTTCAGTATAGGCCACGTTGAGAAATGCAGTAAAAAACAAAGGTGGACCAACTTGGCACAGTTTTCGTCGAGATACTCAATTGAAAGCGTACAAAATAAAACTTATACAGAAATCGAAGCCGCTCGACCTTCGCAAGCGACATCCCTTCGCTTTTTTGGCTCTTGAAAAGTTCCAAAAAAGATCCGACGTTTTCGAGCTAAATGTTGTTCAGCGAAGAGGTCCATTTCTGGCTCCATGGGTATGTCTACAAAGAAAATTTCCGCATTTGGGACCTGAAGAGTGTCAACAACTGACATTTCATTCAGAAAAACACATAGTTTGGTGAGGTTTCTGGGCCGGCGGTACACATTTTTTTAAAAATGATGCCGATGAGAACGTAACCGTCAATGGCGACCAATACCGCGGCTTGACAACCGTGATCTCGACGACATTTAATTTCAACAAGACAGCGCCATTTCCCACACATCGAATCAATCAATAGTTTTATTGCGAGAAAACTTCGGTGAGAAGATAATTTCATGTCTTAGGTCGTTCGATTAGTCACCAGGATCGTGTAATATCATACTGTTAGATTTTTTCTAGTGTGGATATATAAAGTCTAACGTCAATGCGGACAATTCCATTTCGATTCAGACTTCGAAATCATCACGCGTGATTCACCACTTGCCAGTCGAAGTGCTCGAACGAGTCACCAAAAATTGAACTCAACGGAGTAAGGCTTGGCCGCGGCCTTTGAAAGAGAAAATCTTCAAAATATAAATTCCAAAGAATGTTCTTTCGAATGATAATAAACATTCCACTTTAAACTTGAACTTACTGTGTTTGCCTCGCAATGGATCACCCTATACATACCTACATGCCAATAAGCCAACGGCGAAGACCGAAAATCTGGTAGCCCAAAGCGGTTTGATGTAAGCGTGCCAGAAATCATTTTACCGTTTGAAGCTCTTAAATAACGGCACAACATGCTCATAAGGTAAACAATCGAATTGAGTTTGTGAATGTGCAAGATTTCGGAGGATTGCCGGCGTAGTACGTAAGCACCCACAATTCTCCAGTAACATTGTACAACTCGTTGTGAGTGTTTGTGAGTGTCTTACGTAGGGCCGTAAACGGCTTTGGGGATAACGAAAAACACATGTTTCCTAAAAAAACTTACAAGCACGCTCACCTACATACATACAAACACACAAGCAACTACATGGTTGCGCCATTGAAACAAATGCAAAATGCGAAACATTCGACACAGCAAAAATCAGGCACACAAAGGAAGACAAACCCCAACAAGCGACGCTGAACATCCTTCGACTATGGCGAAGTGGGGCTATGATCTTATGTATTTCATCATCTATGTAGGTATGCATGTGTATTCTTCCGAATATTTCCAAAAATAGAAAACAAAACCGAATTTTGAACATGGAAAACTCGTGCCCACACAAAAAATAGGCCAAAAATCGTCCCACACTCGCCTCGCCTATTGGAAATATTAATATGCAAATTGAGTTTTTTAGTTGAGTGATCTAAGCGGATAATTTCAGAAACCCTTCAACTGCTGCAGGGATGCAGAAATACAACTACAACCACACGCATATGAATATATGGCGTGTGTGCGTCTCGAGTTTGATGCTTCTCCAGGGTTGTCTGCCTGCAATACGCTCCACAAAATCGATATAAAGCACCGTATTTATGGTGGCATAGACTTGTTCACATGTTTGTGTGTGTATTTTATGAAATTTATATTGTATTATTGTATTGATATTAGAGCATTACGGCCGAAATATAGCACATTTAAAGCATGTTTGGTTCAAGAAATGTGGCCAGAGCCATCAGAGTGCTAAGAATTATTGAATATTTTGGCAATATTTGGGTACTAAACTACTTAGTAAGAATCGGTTAGAGCGCATTTTCAAATGAAGCAATTACTTGTGACTAAGTTTTCTCTAATTTCTAGTATGAGTTTAGTCTAAAAGTACCGCCTGACTGACTGAAGAACTTCAAAAGATGATAGTTGAAGAAGAAGATAGTTGCCGCAGTCACATGTAGCCTGTAAAGTAAACTTCAAAAGTGAGTCTTTGCATTCGAAAAGTTTTGGAATATCGGAAAATGCATCTGTCATATTTTGTTATTGAATAATATATCGAAGATTTTCTAGAGATAAATTAGTAACACACAAATATTTTCGGTTTTTATTTCGAAGACCTCATATACATACATTGCTAATTTTTAAGCACAACACACTTTCGGCACTAGAGTTTAAGGGTGTGTTTTTATTAACAACAATTGTGCTTCTTCAAG
Source organism: Bactrocera correcta (assembly GCA_027475135.1). NCBI lineage: Eukaryota > Metazoa > Arthropoda > Insecta > Diptera > Tephritidae > Bactrocera > Bactrocera correcta. The sequence continues at coordinate 80,716,851 of CM050326.1, forward strand.
GGTGGATCGAGGTTAAGAGGGAGAGTAGGTGGTGCGGTTTTCTCGAAAGCTCTTCATCAGCTCTAGTTTAAGTCTACCGATCACTGTAGCGTCTTTGTACTGGTCCAAAGTTCAGCTTCCTTCAAAAGTTGTGGATTCACTCCCGCAATCCTATATTTTCAAATACAAGGGAAAAACCACACTCGGTGGTAGTTTTACAGTCGATAATTTAACGACACTCATGTGTCAGTCGACTGATAAATGGAAAGCTGTCAGCGAAGCGTCAGCATCCATAATGACAAAACTGAGACTTTCCGAACAATTTAGGCGTCCGTTAGTCCGCACGATAGAGTAGACTTAAATGTCTTGTCCCTACCCACGAAGTAATACTTAACCGGTGGTTCCGTGGGAGAGTCTTGAGGTGGGAGTAGGTTAGGTTTAGCGGATTAAAGTTCCGCACTTCGGCTTTCGATGCTTCCCCCTACCATAAAAAAAAACTCCCGCAATCGAGCGGATATACTGGCTTCCAGCTTGCTGACCATACACTCGTACCTAGTCAAGAGGTGCATGACCTCATTAGCTATAGCTTCAAGCTTTGTCCATATCAGACTTCCCTTTCCCCAATTGCATGCATTTGGAGTCAAGTCAATTTTTTGCTTGCGTTCTGGAGTTGCACTTTTGAACCTCCAGTGAGCTCAATGGGCGCTGATCAATAACCAGAACATATGCGTCTGCGAGATCCTTTTGACATACAGTGAACCGAAAGAGGCCATCAGAACTACTGCCTTAGCAATAAATCTCGCCACAATTATAAGTGTTCTGAGCGAACACTGTCCAATAGGTTTACACGCCTTCTTTACTCAGCCTCACCCTTTCCTATTGCCCAGCTTTTGCCAGTCGAAGATGGAAATATCTCGGTAAACGCACTTTTGGCGAGAAAGACTTCATTAACTACCTTAATATATTGATGGTAAGCACAAACCCATTCGTCGATCGATGAAGATCTGGGAATCTACCTTTAAAGAGTTTATGAGTAACACAAAGGACGGATATCTGTCCAGATAAGATTCATCGATTTTGAAGCAACCCTCCAACTCTCTGTTACATAAGTACTTGATATATTATGTATGTAGAGAAATAAAATCATCTCTCGACAAACCTAGACAAAATTCTACAAGTTACTCATCATCCCCGTCCTGACAGGGGCATGGAAGAGGACAAAATCTGATGAGTCGACGTTACGAGTTTCTGCATAAAATGTATAGGGCCTTTGCGTATTGGCAACGGCTAACACCGCAGTCATTGGAACGATGAGTTGTACGAGATATACGACTACATTGACATACTTGTAGTTCAGGGAATTAAGAGACCACGGATGCGCTTGCTAGTTCAAGTCGTCCGAATGGATGAAAACACTCGAGCCCTGCGAGGATTCGACGCAGTACGCGCCAGGGGAAGCAGAGGAAGAGAGAAGACCTCCACTCCGTTGGAGAGACCAGGTGGAGAAAGGACCTAGTTTCGCTTGGAATCTCCAATTCGCGCCAAACAGCGAAAGGATGAACGTAATCTCGGCTTTAGTGGCGGAAGCGGTGTCTACGCCCACAAATAAGGAGAAGATCTTAGAGGGACATAAGAGGTAAGAGAAACGCGACACTTTTCTTTAACGGATCATGCGACTAAAGCCCGGAAATGGATTTATGTTTCTTACCCCAGAGTTTGTTTTAGTGCTCTAAAATTCCAAAAGAAATATATAAATGTATAAATAAAACTATGAAACAAGTAGCAAAACTGAAATTTCCTCAGCTAAAGCACTTGTTATATAAAATACTTCGTGCACCGTTATGCTGGCAAATGCGAATGTACACACACGCGTTATCTGCAAAATCAAATCACTGGCAATCAAGCAGAAACTAAGACGATCAGGCAACACTTCATGGCAGCCTACAAACTTGCATACGTGTGTATATGTGTGTGTGTGTAGGCAACGGTATACATATCTATCAAATAAAGTTATTCACTTTTTGGGAAATATTCATAACACAAAATCTCTATACACACACATACAAACAGTTGTGGGTTGTATGAATTTATTTTCGGGCGAAGGCGTTGAACCAATCAAATGCGACAGCTTAAATATATTCGATTTCAAAATTGTATATTTAAGTGTGAAATGCGGATGGGAAATGTGCAAAAATACTGTATTTCCTAAGGCCGAATTCCGCACAGCTGAGCAACAGAATCGTCTGTCTGTCTGTCTGTCGTAAGCAAATTTACATATCAATATTATTCATATGCACACACCTCTCTGCTCTCTGCATATTTATGTTTGTACACAAACTCATCCGCAAGGCAAATTGAAAATCTTGTAAAGCGCCCAGGCACCGATTGCAGGGGGTTGAGGAGGGCGGACGACGATGCAGGGACCTGAAATCCGTTAAATCAAAGACACGCACAAGCAGGCAAGTCAAGCCAGCAGCTTCACATCAGTGTGCAACCAAATTTATGTGTATGTACTTGCGTGTGTGCGTGTGTTTAAATCCTAGTGTCTTGTAGTTTTCCCAACATTCAGCTCGGTAGGAGGAAAAATCGGAGCTGCGGGAATTCTTGCTGGCTTCTTCAGATACGCTTTCTCAAATATGTTTAGGTATCTCGATTTCATCTTCGTGTTTTGCCCGCTCCACCTCTGCTTCTCAATTTCCTTAGCTTTGCTTTACGAAGCGCTGTATTGGCATTTTTTTTTTTGTTTTTTTTTTTTTTTTTGTTGCAAAGCTGTTGTTGCTTTGATTTTGTGGTTAACATTTTGTGGGTGATGTGTGAGAGATCACCGTTAGATTTGTATTTCGCCGTCGTATCGCCGAAGTGGCTGAAAGGGTTCACTTACAAATCCCCTTTAGTGGCGTAGACTGCATTGTTGTTGTTGGCGGCCACTAAATGGCAGCAAACATTGAAACAAAATCTGCCTCGACAAATATTGTAATAATTGTAAGCAGATTTCAGTGGGATGTGTGATTATTCCAAATCAGTGGCCTCCTTAACCTTAAAGCGTAGAAATCAGTCTATAAAATTATCATAATATACTTAGCATAGAAATTTACTAATCCATAGAGTTGTGTAGACTTGTTTTAGAGACTTCAATATTGTTCAAAAATATCGCACCACGAAGGTAGGAAGTGGACTAACATAATTTGAAGAAAATATATTGACCGTAGGAGACCGTCTAGTAAAAATGAGTGTGGTTAAGTGAGAGTAGGAAAATGTCAACACATAGATCATCTGCAAGGATAATCCACGAATGAGCTGATTGAAACTCTCGGTTATATTTTAGCCGTATAATAACCTCGATGAGGCTCATTTTGAAAGGGGATTTGAGTTTTTCCAATGTAATTAATTAAAAAAAGTTAAAGCAGTGAATATTGAGTAGCTGATTAATGCTTCAGTAAAATACGTCTAAGTTCAAATATCACTCATACAACTATAATCATAGAATTAAGGAAGTCGATGTCACTATCCAATGAATTGATGTAATGGAGATCGAGAGGAGGACTAGTGCTAGAATAGATTCACGTGAAGCATTGTATATATACAGGATGAAGGATAAAGCAAGTAGCGAAGCGAGACCATTCAATTGGGTGTGACCAAAAACGATTATTTTACACACTGCTCAAGGAGAAACGCCTTCCAGTCGGAGCCCAAGTGTCCTACGGGTAGCCAAAAAAAAAACATTCGTTTGAAGGCGAGCTAAAGTGATTAGACGAAACAACTCTCGCCAGAGCTGTGCGCTGAGTTTTGGACCCAAACAAACAAACAGTCGCCGCAACTTGGCTACCACGTCACTGTTGACAGTCATAACTTTGAAGTCGTAAATAATTTCGTCTATCTTGGAACCAGGATTAACACCAACAACAACGTCAGCCTCGAAATCCAACGCATAATAACTCTTGACTACAGGTGCTACTTCTCACTGAGAGTCCGACGAAAAAAGACCAAACTCTGCAAGTCACTAATCATCCCCGTCCTGCAATATGTTGCATTTGAAAACATGTCTCGTTCTAGGCGACCTTCGACCTCTTCAACTGATGAAAGACATGATGATGATATGGTGCTTGTCAGGCAAATGTTAGAGAAATGGCAAGAGAGCTCGACATCTCTCGCGAGTCCGTTCGAATAATTTTGGATATGAAACAGGTTCTTGCTCGACTCGTCTCGATATAGCTGATTTTTTTTTAAAGATTATCGTAAACAGGTCACTTTGACATGCTTAATCGCGAAGCGGATCCCACATTAATGGAGGGCATTAAAACTGCCGATGAGGTGAAGATCGTTGTTTTTTCCAATATTCGTCATCAGGTGCATCATAAATTTGTTTCAAAGGGACAGACGGTTAATAATGAGCTCTATTTGTCCGTACTAAAGGTATTTGCGTGAGAACATCCGTCGAAAACGGCCGGAACTGTGGAAGAACAATTCATAAATTTCACTGGATGATAATACACTATCGCAACGAACCACGACTGTGACCGAATTTAAAGCCAAAAACGCAATGAATACCATCCATCAACCGCCAAATTCACAAGATTTGGCTTAATGTGATTTTTTCTTATTCCCCACACTAAGATTGCCGATCCGTGCAACCCGTTTTTACTCGATCGGAGAGATAAAACTTAATTCTCTAAAGAAGCTGAAGAGCATTCCAAAAAGTGCTTGGAAGTGAAGTCAGATGGCTTAAAAAACTAAAATCAGGTATTTTAGGGGACCATTACAGCAAAGAACCGCTAGCGGGAAGGATTGGCCCACACCTCAATAGATGCTCTTAAAGCAGACTCTTGGCAATGAACAATGAACAGACAAATCACTTAATGGATAACGTTCACTTTTCCTGGAAATAAGATCTGTAATAACAAAGCAAGCTCATCAGGAAGCTGGTCATTCAGCGATACTTTTAGAGTTCCTAAATAGATTCTGCTTTAATTTTTCTATAAACACATTAAAATATGTATTTGCTTGTTTGTGAATTTACAGATTACAAAATGCTGTGGACAATGCTTTATTTGCTCAATTGATTCATAATGCATTTAAGCCCCCCCAAAAAACCCCCGCCAACACATTGCGAGTACCGTTTATTAGCAAAGCATTGTTGTCGACAGGACCCACGCTCTCTCCGCCCTCTGCACCCTTCGACGGCCGCTGCATTTGTCATTTATTGAATTTATGATCTGCCATTTTGCCGATATTGTCACACACACACAGAGACAAACACAGACACATATATGTATGCATTTATGTATATGCAAATTAAAGGCGTATGTGTGTGTGTGCGTATTTTTCATTTTATTTGATAATAATTCAATTTCCCATATTTTATTGTGACATCACTCATTTCAAATGACAAGCAAAGAAGCCACTGCTGCAGCAACGCCACCACCGTCGCCGCAGCCAACAGCAACAACAACAGCAGTCATGAATGTGACGAACAACAACGAATAAACAGTGCGAAGCCAACAACAAAACATAATGAACACTCGCAATAGCAACCAAGTGGCATGGCAACTACCCACACACGCACATACACGCACCCATTCACAATGAGCAGTGTTGCTGATATCCTGTTTCTGTTGTTGAGGCCGTGTTTGAGCCTTACTTCAGAGCTTGCTGTTGTCGAGCATCGTTGTTGTTGTCAGCTAGCTGTTGTTGTAAATAAAATTGTTGCCAATTTATAAGGATTTCCTGCAATTTTCCAACTGTTTACAACACGTTACTCATAATTTCCAACACATAAACAACGCACACACACACACACGCATGCCACGCAAGCCTATAGCAATCTTATCAAGGACTCGACGCCTGAATGCATGTTATGCACACTATGTATTGTAGAATGCCAACAACAACAGCGCCTACTTATGGGCTCGACTTGTCCACACACACACACACACACACACACACATGCAGTGGCAGAGGTTCGAGTAGTACTTAGAGGTGTCTAGCAGTGAGTCGAGCTCTTCACAAATGCACATAAGTGTGCGCAAATAACGGAATTGTGTCGTTTATAGATATTAGTAAATTACATTTGTTGTGTGCGTGTGTGTGTGTATGCCTATTGTTTGCCGCTTTATTTGTAATCATTAGTATGCCTGTGTATGCGTGTGTGCTTTCTAGGATGAAATGGCTGGAATCTACTTGTCTGTAATAAATTTAATTTAAACATTTACGCATTCGAGCAGCTTGACACACAACGAAATCCACCAGCAGACACGGTCACGTACGGATTCACCTATTTTGATGCCGGCTTTGTCATGTTTACCTCTTCATATTGACGCGAAAATTCTCTGCCTAACACCACTGTAATAGAGAGTCAATTGGAATTTCATCCAGATGTGTATTACGAAGGCAGTTAGGTCAAACTTACCGACTTTTGAATTCCCAGCTTGCTGCTGGCGACCAAATTTATTTTCAGAGAATCTACTCAATTATTCTTTTTTATTGGCATAGAGACCGCTTACGGGGTTATAGCCGAGTTTACAACAGCAGGCCAATCGTTCTTCTTTTCCGCTGTTTGCCGCCAATTGCAGACTCCAAGCCTTCCTTCTCGACCTGGTCTTTCCAACGGAGTGGTGGTCTTCCTCTTCCTCTGCTTCCCCCGGCGAGCAGTGCGTCGAATTATCTCAGAGCTCGAGTGTTTTCATCCATTCGGATGACTTGAACTAGCCAGCACAGCTACACAGCACAGTCTCTTAATTGGCTGAATTAATGCAATGTCATCTTTCAACTCGTACAGCTCATCGTTCCATTTTCGTCTTCTTCTTTATTGGCGTAGATACTATTTACAAGATTATACCCGAGCTTACAACAGCGCGTCAGTCGTTCTTCCTTTTCGCTGTTTGGCGTCAATTGGAAATTCCAAATGTGGCAGGTCCTTCTCCACATGGTCTTTCCAACGGAGTGGGGGTCTCCCTCCGCCTCTACTGCGTCGAATACTTTCAGAACTGGAGTGGTTTCATTCGAAGGACATGGACTAGCCAGCGTAGCCGGTGTCTCCTAATTCGCTGAACTATGTCAGTATCGTCGTATAACTCACACAGCTCATTGTTCCATTCGATATTCGCCATGCCCAAAGCGCAACAGACAATAAATCTTCCGCAAAATTTTTCTCTCGAAAATTCATTAGTCCACTTATCAGATGTTGACATCGCCCATGCCTCTGCACCACTTAGCAGGACGGGAATAATAAGTGGCTTATAGAGTTTGGTCTCAATTACCTACTCAGTCCGAAGTAGCACTTGTTGGCTAGAGATATTACGCGTTCGATTTCAAGACTCACATTGCGGCACTTTTCCAACTGAGGGACCGGACATTCCAGGTTCATGCCCTTAAATAATAATCCTTAACACGTTTGCAGGGGTTGACATCCAGAGGGGGGATAACTTGTACGAAGCTGTTTTCTTTTTTTCATTGGGGTGTTTTTTCACGTGTCGGGTCCAAGCCCAGCGCATAACCCTGGGAAGAGGATACTTAGTCTACGAGCGGAAGTCGTGAGCTGTTTAAGTGTTTTTGTAAAAGGATCGTTTCTGGCTACTCCGAAGTAAATGGCGCTCACAGAACTTTTTTTATTTGTGTGAACTTCTACACAGGTCTCCATCCTCTAAATCAAGAAAACCTAAGAATCCTCCCGGATGTTATAAAGAGGGTTTTAGAAAAAGCGGAGCCATCTGGTCTTCCCATACAACATAAGCCGACAAAACCATAAAGTACAGAACAGCAATCGATGAATGTTTAACTGACCACTCTTAAGCTTCTAGAGGTATTAGCCGATATAGAGGAAATCTTTGCGAATGTTAATACTGCACCGCCCTAGTATTACTATATGAACCTCTCACGGTATTAAGTACTTTCGGGAAACTCTGGTAATAGGAGAGCTCGAATGTTTGTTAATGAAGAGCTCCTTTAAATCTTGAATTCTACCTTTAAGTGTGCCGATCTTCAGCCGAAGCTGCTTGAACCAATCTTTGAAGAATTACATACAACATTGCGCTCCGTCACTTTTGGGCAGAAGCAACATAAATATATCAACCGAAATTCCCGTCTACACCTCTACAGTAAAGTGCGTCTGTGTATGTGAAAATGACAAGCGTCAACAGCCCGAATATCGAGAGTAATTGGGTGTTTATAGTGCGTGAGTGCGGGTAGCCGAGAAGCACAAACAAAAGCAACGGCGCTATCAATTTGACAAACAAACCGCATACGAAAACATTTAGGAGAAGCATCGAAGCCAAACGGAAACGGACACATGAGCTGGATAAGCAAAAAATGAAGCGTTAAGGAAGTGGCTGAGAAAATAAACACACCGATACACACACACACACACATAGGAGAAGCCCGTGCTAAGATGAATGACAGTGACAGTCAACACTGCGACCGTGCGACTGACAGTGATTTCATTCTGCTCGTGAATATGTGCGAGCGTAGTGGAGTGGGGGGAGGATGGCGTAGCTGTCAGCTTGCTAGTGAACTTATCAGCGCCGTGATCTAGTAAAGCTCAATGCGAGCCAAAGCATATCAAAGCAAATGTAATGTAATCCTTTCTATACTGTCACGCTGTTGTAATTTCATTGAGGTGCGTTACAAATTTCATTCGCCAAGCCACTCAACCCAGCCACGCACGCACACACACATGGCAGGCATGTGTCTTCGCAACCACGCACACATACACTTATATACACGTGTGGAGCGTCTTCTTTTGGTTTCATTCGCTTTTTTCTTCCGTTCTTTGTGACATGTCATTGTGTTGAAAAATTGTCGCAATCACCAACAAGCAAAGGCGACATGAAGAACGCAATCAACGCGCCTGCCACGCCCACTCAGCCTGCCATTCAGCCATGGACAGGATGTGTTAGCTGCGCTGATGATGCCTCCAAAGCCTACCCGTCGGGCTAAGTCGAGTGGCAAGAGATGACTGGCGTTGAACGCCCATAGTTGTTGCCGTTATGTGGCTTGTTGTTGTTTTTGTGGTTTTGTTTTCGATTTAATGCCGCAAGTGTTCCATTAGGCGGCAAAACATGTGTCTTCTTCTGGCTTTACATGTTTCGGGAGTACAAGAAAAAATAAATTAATGCGATTTATCATTTCGTTTTTGATTTATGTCATTTTATGTGCGAGTAAGTAGTAAATACATCGTAGCGCTTCAAATTCTCGCCTATTAGATAAGTTTGTAGTGGAAGCTGGCGCAGGAATTCGAGAACTTGATCCGGAAGGGGACTTACAAAGCATGTGAACTGCAAAGCGCTGAATGGAATTGAAGTTTCAATCTCTAATTATGAGTAATTTCGAAAAGCTGAGAGGCGCATATAGAACGATAATGCTCAATCAACTACCGTCGCTGGGTAAGATTTTTATATAGCCAAATTTACAACAGCACGACAGCCGTTCTTCCTTTTCGCTGTTTGGTGCCAATTGAAGGCTCCAAGTGTAGCCAAGTCCTTCTCCACCTTTTTTTCCACGGAATGGAGGGGTTCCTCTTCTTCTGGTTTCCCCGGCGGGCACTGCGTCGAATATTCTTAGAGCTGGAGTGATTTCATCCATTCGGAAAACATGATCTAGTCGCTGTCTCTTAATTCGCTGAACTATGTCAATTCCGTCGTATATCTCGTACACTTCATCGTTCCATCGAAGGCGGCGTTCGCCATTGCCAATGCGGAAAGGACCATAAATCTTCCGCAGAGCCTTTCTCTCGAAAACTCGTAACGTCGATTTATCAGATGTTGTCTTTGTGCCACAGCAGGTCGGGGGTGATGAGTGACTTGTAGAGTTTGGCCTTTAATTCTCAATTGCCTACTCAGTACGAAGTAGCAAATGTTGGCAAGAGTTATTCTGCATTGGATTTTGAGGCTGACATTGTTGTTGCCATTCATATTGGTTCCAGGATAGACGAAATTATCTATGACTTCGAAGTTATGACTATCAACATTGACGTGAGAGCCAAATCGAGAGTGCGACAACTGTTTGTTTGACGACAGGAAATATTTCGCCATGCGGAGAAGTCCTTTCCGATCCCGACGGAGCTTTTGGTATTGTTCAATGTCAGTTTACACACCCTATTATTTTTGCGGGGATACCAAATTCAGAAGTCGCGGCAAAAAGGCAGTGTCTTTTCGTGCTGTCAAAAGCAGCTTTGATAATCTTTTCACGGTCATTGAACTCACGAGAGGTCATTGACCTCAGTAAAGGTTGCTCCCTTCACTAAAGGCGAGGAAAACTGTAATTGTCCTAACTAAAGATCATTGACGTCAGGAAGGGTGTTGTATTCGCTAAATGGTCAGTGACCTTCTCAAAGCTCGTCGAATTTAGGAAGAGTTGTTGTCCTCTCCTAAGGTAAATCAAAGCAAGGTTCAAACGAGGTCAAGCCAGTGCTCACTGCCAAATTAAAAATTAAATAATAATTTCCCTTCTTTTGGATAAATAATATATCAATAAGGACTTAACACAAATAGACTCTAAAATGAGTTAGTTTTCACCTAAGAAGTTTCGGCTATGCCAGATGAACGTTCTCGAATACTCAAAAATGTACTTGCTAAGAGCTCACAGGAAACTAAATGTAGGCATGACATCAACTTCTTGTCGTATTTCCGATCCTACAGGATACCAAGCAACGCCTTAAGCCAGAGCTTTACACGGTATACTAAACAGATGCAGCCATCTGCTGTGCTTTTACCAGAGCCATTTGTGCTACTTGGCGCGTGCACCCTTGCCCTGATATGCCCCTGGCTCAATCAGTTACTCATTGTGCCGTCTGTTATTTAATTTTCATATTTATTGTTCACACAAAAGCACTTGCAATGCTACAAAAACACCAGTAGCAGCAGCAAGGGATTAATGGACAAGAAGATGTGGTAAGTGCACACATAGGTGGCAGCCAGCTTGCGGCACGTTGCCACATACATGCAGTAGCATTGTCGGTTTGTTAGTGTTGCCCTTTGGCCATATTGTCTCGCTGGACTATGAGATCTCATTTCCACTTTTCGTAGGGCCGACAAATCTATCGGGCCACTCATGCATCCATTTGCTAAGCCCACACAACCTCTGTGTGGCACAAATTTAGTATCACTTATTATGTAAACTCAAAACAATCCAAATCCGATTAAATACAAGTCTGCAATGCCATAACAAACCAACCAACCAAACGGAGAGGTGCGCATGCAAAGAAGACCAATAAAAACGGCAACCGATGGAAGAGGCAGTGCGGCGGAGCGGGTGCAGAGGCTTCGGAGTGCATGCTTATTGTGCATACAATAAACAATGTGGCACTCTTCGTAATCCTCGTCATATCCCTCAGCCTAGCCATTGTGCACGTCAATCAACGCGCTGCTTGGCCAACAGCAAAACCAAAAACAACAACAGCAACAGCAACAATAATGGCGGCAAATATGTCCGATTTAGTTGTTGTTGGTATTTGCAAACCAACCAGCCAACCAGTTGCTTGCCAACAAGTGTCTGCTCGTGCCAAACGTGCCTTGCATTCGTTTCCCCTACATGCCCCCACCCTCTCATACACACACCGTCCTCTGTCTCTGTGTGACCTCGATACCCGGTCCGGCCTGGCTGATGTGCAAGTTGCCCTGCTAATTAATATTTAAATGCAGAAGTTCCAATGTACTGACCAAAACTGCGTTGCAATCAGTCCTGGTTCGCACGGCTATGCATTTACGCAACACACACACACACTCGCACGCGTGCATGAACGCATACATACAGACGGGTGTGCTATTTACCAAAGCGGCAACGAAGGATTTGTGGCCGAAAATGGTGACAACGAAGCACGTTTCCGAGGTGTATGGGGGGACAGGTGTGAGTCGGTAGCGGCGAGTGGCGAGCAGGAGGAGCGGTTTGGGGCCGACAAAAAGGGAAGCAGGGAGTTGTTTTCAAAGAAACTGCGCTACACAGACGTTTAATTTCCATATTCCCACCAGTTCAGTAGGATGTCTTAAGGTATCCCAGATGTTTAAGTCTTGCCACCCAAACGCGGGCCAATCAAGAAGGAAGTGGCGTTTTGTTTCCACCTCATCGTCTTCCATACAACTTCTGCAAATGGCGCCTGGTAAGATTCCCGACCTTACAATATGGACGTCAATAGAACAATGGTCTGTTAAGAACCCCACAACTAAAGAGAGACTAGCCTTACAGAGTGCAAAGAGATCCCTAGATCTCTTGCGATCGATTTTGTGTGAATTGAATTAAATTGAAAAAATGGTATTTAACTAAAATTATATATTAAAGCGATTTGCGAAAACAAAATAATGTTTCTGGACATTTTTGCAACGAAAAGAAGTGAAGAGATTTAGAAATCAGATATTGTGACCACCCTGTCATTCTTATAACCGGTTACGAATCCTTTGGGTTACATTGAGCAAACAGTCCCATGTCGCAAACCGAAAAATAGCATATTTTGAAATTCTCAGAATAGAATTACTTAACAGACCCACTGTGCGGACCCATTAGTGGGCGATGTCTAACTGCACATTTCAACGAAAAGAAGTGAAGAGATTTAGAAATCAGATATTGTGACGAATCCTTTGGGTTACACTGAGCAAACAGTCTCATGTCGCAAACTGAAACGTGGCACATTTTGCAATTCTCAGAATAGAATTACTTAACAGACCCACTGTGCGGACCCATTAGTGGGCGATGTCTAACTGCACATTTGAAATGGCAACAATATCTGCTTAAGCACAAGTCGAGGTAGTCGAGCGGCTAAGGTTTACAACTCAAGCCGAATATGCGCGCGGTGTTGCATGTGTGGCATTTAAACACTAACATCTGTGCGAGTTTAACCCCAATGCAAGTTGGTGCAGGTGACGGTGTCGCTGGTGGTGCTGTTGGTTAGGTAGATTGTTATAACCACAACGGTATTTCTAGCACCGGCCATGCAACTCTTAAGCCCAATTGCCGCAATGAGCTGGCAAATAAGCTCGGATAGAGTGATGAAGGTTGGCTTTGCACTTGTCCAGCTGCACTTGAGGTTTCCGTGGTCATCTAAGCACGTTCGCTAAAACAACAATGCAATACAAGGATGCACATGTGTCGCGCCGGTAAAGGAGATACAATGGAGAGCTTCATTGGGTTGCAAAATATGTTTTTGCTCGATTGAGATTTGGATGATAAAGGAAAAATAACTGTTTAATAACGAATTTGTTGTGCTTTAAAATATTGCCTAAAAATATCCTTGTGTGTGTGTTTGAACCAATTTCTGAGCACTTTATCTCAGATGGTCCGGACAGCGTCGTAGAATGAATTTAGAACTTTGCTAAATCAGATATTCGATGTTTGTGTCGGACAAAAATTATGTTTACCTTTTTTATAGCTCTTGCCTCATATTGTTCCCTTTGCTTGATCTTAAGTTGAATTTATTTTACGTTGAACTCCCCAAAGCACCGCAAACAGTTTTCTAGCACATTCTTATGGATTCTTATCATGCTTTTGCTCAAAACTTTTTAGTCTTACGGCATGTGGAATGATCTTATGCTATCATATGCCTTTAATAGCTTTGTTATTTGCTGAAACATGGAATTGCTTTTTCTAGTCTCAAGGCGCTTAGGTTAGGTTGGGTTCAATGGTAGGCCAATAAGCCAGCGACCTCACTACCGATACCTCCTCCAGTACATCTCAACATTTTCTGCAATCTTCTCGATCTGTCAGTCCCATTCTGCGGTCGTGTGCCTCCACTGGACAGTGACCAGTTAGTATTCCGATCATTTTCTTATAGTCTCTTTTATCAAGTGCCAATAAGAGCTTCGTGTACTTCCGATCTACCGTTTTGCACATGACTTTTGCAGTCTTGCAGCCAGGTAGCTTGCTCCATTACGTTTTGATTTTCTTTACTATGCTTCTGTCGGGTTCGTCGTATAGACAATGCATGGGTTTCACAATATTTATCACGTTTTCGGTTATTAACCGCACACCATTCTTAGCAATCTCGTCCACTATTTCGTTGCCCATGATGCCTTTGTGTCCTGGCATCCAGTGGAAGTGAAGTTGCTTACTTCTGGCAACGCTTTCTACTGCTGCCCTGCTTCCCAAGATATGCGTTCTGGCCATTATGCGTCAAGACTTTACTGCCTTGATTGCTGCTTGGCCGTCTACGTAGATTTTGACTCTGGAATTGCTTGCAGGTGCAGCCATCAGTATTGATGTTTAGAGTGTTGCGCGTAGCTAATACATGAGAGTATACGCCAGACATCTTTTTCTATGTTTACTTTAAACCTTCTCTATCAGTTGAAAAATGGGGTCACGTAATCAGTGTTTGCCCAACCGCCATTACCCACCGAGTTATGCCCGAAGGTTTTATATACTACTGTGTCCAAAAAATAAGATGGCATTTGAATTTAAATTGCGCGCGTCGAAGGATTTGGAGAATTTTTTTTTTTTTGAGGTTGCTAGTACTGTCAATCACATTTGTGTCAAATTTCATGTCAAAATATTCATTAGTGTTTGAGATACGTATCGTTTTGTGAGCTGCTAAAAGTGAGTATTTCGTTTTTTGCTATGTCGAAATTTGTTAAGCAAAGAATTTGCATTAAATTTTGTTTACGGAATCAATTTTCTGCTGCGGATACGTTGGGGATGGTGCAGAAAGCCTCGGGTGATGAGGCTATGTCTAAAAATGTTTACAAGTGGCATGGTGAGTTCTTAGCCGGCCGTGAACGTGTCGAAGACGAAGAGCGCCCAGGACGACCATCAACCTCAACCGACGAATCTCTCGATCAACAAATCAAAGATTTGGTGTTGAAAAACTGTCGATTAACAATTAGAGACCTTGCTGATGAAGTTGGCATATCGAAAGACTCAGCCAATAGCATTTTGAAGGATGTTATGGGCCTCAAGCGCGTAAAATCTCGACTGGTACCGAAAACATTGAATTTTTTAGAAAAAAGGCATCGCGTTGAAGTGTGTGAAACGATGCTTTCCGACTACCAGGGTGTCATGAAATGCATTATAACTGGCGATGAGACTTGGATCTATGATTACGAGCCAAAGTCGCTCAAAAATCAAGGTCATGTTGACTGGTGTTTTATATTATGAATTCCTTCCAATCGGTCAAACAGTCAACAAGGAATATTATTTGAACATTATGAGTCGTTTGCGTAACGCTATCCGCCTAAAACACCACGATATTGCACCATCCCATACTGCGCTCGTAATTCGTGATCATTTCGCCAAAAACTCAACCCATATCGTTCCGCAACCACCGTATTTACCGGATCTGGCGCCGTGCGACTTCTGGCTGTTCACCAAGCTCAAAACACCGCTCCGGGGACACCGTTTTTATACGATAGAGGAGATTCAAGCCGCAGCAAAGACGGAACTGAAGGCCATCCCGGAAAGTGACTACAACGTTGTTTCGAAGATTGGAAAATCCTGTTGGCATAAGTGCATTGCATCAGGAGGGAATTACTTTGAAGGGGATGAAATTGATTTGGAAGAATAAATAAAGAATTTTCAAAATAAATACAATGTCACCTTGAAGCTCCAGTAATACACAGCGTCGTGAGCCTCTGCACCTTTTCCATTAGCTTCCGGTTGGTGGATTTCCGTACGCCTGCACCGAAACTCAGAATTTGTCTAACAATAGCTGTGTAGCACCAGTGCATGGGAGAGGGAGAGAGCCCCCTGGTGTTGCCGAGCATCTGTCTACACGCATCAAGGCGCTTAAGTCTTCGTCAATATATTTACATTATACTTGTATGTATAGCCATATATGTAAGAGACTCATTTTGAAGAATATTTAGGCATTCTCCAAATGTTCCCCAACCAAACAATAGGGAACTGTGAATTTCTTTAATGTCAAAGTTGAATCCAGCCAACTTGGAAGACAGGTTAATTGGTATGCATACGAAAAATAAATGAAAAGCTTGGTTCCTATTCTTAAGACATAATTTTGGAGTATTAATAGCGGTGTCGGTGCAAGTCATCTTCATTTTAATTCCACCGGGACCTCAGATTGTCCAACAAAACTGGTCTTCAAACTCAAAAATCGCAGTTGAGAACTTTTATGTGTGTATTTGGCTCGTTAATGATATGTCAACAAGTGTAACGGCTTTCGCTTTTTATCAACGTTGCAATTACATACACATTTTCATACGTGTGTATGTATGTATATGCGTAAAAAGAAAACCGAGAATTTGGGATGCTCGAACGCACTCGTTGTACACGAAATGGTCAGCGGTGTACTTTTTCTCGGCAGACCTACTCTTCATGCATGCGAGTGCCGTTAAATAGCGCTGCATATGCGTATGCGTGTGTGTACCTATGTATGTATGTGTCCGTGTTCGTGCACTTGTCATTTTATTTGAGAACGTGCGGTTGAATTGACTTTCTTGAGTGTGTGTGTGTGAGTGCGTGTGACAGTGTCTTCTGAATTTATGCAGGGCGTGGCATGTGAACGTAGCATGCCACATTTCCGCTTATTTAATTTTGTACAAACAAAACGCCGGAAAAGCGAAAAATGGCGAGTGAATGAGCTCCGGCACATTCGGTAGTTTGTGCTCCTTGTGTTCGTCCATATTTCGCGCCACATAAAATTCTTATGTTCCATCAAATGAAGTCGATGTGCGAGGACACTCAAGCACACGTGGGCACGCACAAACACGCTGCTGTCGTTGCTGCTCCACTGTCTCTTGGTGCGCACCCCACCATCAGTTCGACCGGAGGTGGAGTTCGGAGCTCGGAGCTCGCAGCAGTGAATTGAAATGAAATGTAATGTCTAAAGTGTTTATTTTTGATATTCGACTCTTATGTTGCCTATCACTTTGTGTTATGTCGATATTTCCTTTTATTACGTATTATTTCAACATTTTATGGCAATGTTTGCTCGTACAAACGAAGAGACGGACGATTGAACAAACGCATAGTTAAATAAATATTTGTATGGAAATATATGGCACATCATTGGCGAAATGTTCCAAATTTTATTTAACTTTCGGTAGAAGACTTACCACGAGTCTCCGGAATAATTAAGGTTTTCTTCCATATGTACTTAATTCGGCTAACATTCTTCTCGTAGACGCAAGTAGGAAACATTTTTAATTTAGATTTTACTATTAGGTTAACTTTCTAACGAATCATCAGCGAATTTCATCCAATTAAGGAAAATTTTTCAAAACATAAAGTTCTTACCCTTCGAGGAATACATTGCTCACAAAGAGAGGTTGAAAGATCGAGCTTTCTCATGATTTTAGTAAATGTAAGTTATATTGATATCAATTTTAGTCCATGCCCTAAAGACTTACTATCTAACCTAGTCACTGAGTCTAGCAAACCAGCAGTATGGCTTCCACGAAGTGCACAGCACACCACAGCACTTAGCAGATATGTGATTCATGGCCTCAACCAAAAACCACCCCGCAGGAGGACGATCTTCGTAGCGTTGGACTTGCCAAAAGTCTTTGACACAGTTAACCCCACAACGCTACCTGAGGACATAGAAAAATCTACACTCCCTCCAAAGTTGAAGAAGTTAACTCTGAACTACCTGAAAAACTCTAAATTGAGAAGAATTAAACACGGCGTTCCACATTTCTATCACCTCGTGCGCTGATGATGGCAAAATAATGACATCGGACAATGGAATCGATGGCTCACAAGTAAACGGCTATTTATCCGATTTTTCTCGTTTCCTCGCTGCACGACGCCTAGCCCCCTCAACCATTAAATCCACAGCGACCACATTCACAAACTGGACAAGGAGTACAGACTTTACCTTAATATTGCAGTCGATGGCGTTAAAATTCCGACTGCCAATGTCCCTAAGATTTTAGGTGTGGTACTGACTCTCGACTGTCCGCTTTTTTCACTCCTCACACGACCGCAATTATTGCCAAAGTGCAAAGCCGCAACAAAGTCTTCAAAATGCTAGCCGGCAGCTCATGGGGAAAAGGCATTGAAAGGCAATCGGCAGGCCGGTCCTTAACTACGCCGCACCAATATGGTCGCCTGAATGTAGTGAGACGTAGACTAGGAAGCTTCAGACGTGCCAGAACACTGTACTACGGCAATAACGGAATGGCTCTTGGTGACGATTAACAGTGAAAACACTAAATATAACTGTAAACTTCTTTGTAGATTGTAGTCGGACAAAGCATGTCAAACGATTGGAAATTACGTAAGCTCTGCCCAATTCACAAAACGGGAGACCCCGCTATCTGTGCCAACTACCGTGTGATAAGCCTTCTCAGCATCGCATATAAGGTTCTATCGAGCATACAGTGCGATAGATTGAAGCCCACCTTCAACAAACTGATTGAAACTGCCTTTATGCCGCTAATTCTGAATTTGGTATCCCTTCAAAACTAATACGGCTGTGTAAACTGCTGTCGACCAATGCCAAAAGCTCCGTCTGGATTGGGAAGGACCTCTCCGAGCCGTTCGATACCAAACGACAAGGCGACTCCCTAACGTGCGACTTCTTCAACCTGCTGCTGGAGAAAATATTTCGAGCTGCAGAACTTAATCGAGCAGGTTCAATTACATACAATACTGGATAAGGAAGCGAAGCAAATGGCGTTACAAGTTTTGGGGAAAAAGTTTCTACGGAAGATTTCTAGTCTTTTGCGCATTGGCAACGGCGAATACCGCAGTCGATGGAACGATGAGCTGTACGAGATGTGCGACGTCATTGACATAGTTCAGCGAATTAAGAGACAACGGTTACGCCTGCTAGGACACCGTCGGAATGGATGAAAACACTCCAGCTCTGAGAGTATTTGATGCAGTACCTTCCGGTGGAGGCAGAGGAAGAGGAAGACCTCCACTCCGTTGGAAGGACCAAGTGGAGAAGGACTTGGCTTCGCTTGGAATATCCAATTGGCGCCACGTAGTGAAAAGGAGAAACGACTGGCGCGCTGTTGTTGACTCGGCTATAATCGCGTAAGCGATGTCTAGGCCAGTAAAGAAGAAGAAGATGAACTTATGTTATGCAGTACCTTCCAGTGGAAACAGAGGAATAGGGAGGTCAGCTTCATGTCAAATTACGTAAAAAAGTTTTCCGAACGATGGTTATATTGGTAGATCAAGATTTTGAGATTTCCAGAAGTAAAGAAGAAGATCTTAAGAAAATTTAATATGTCCATGCAATCTGGCTTTAACGAAAAAATGAATTCATTGTCTGATTTATAATATTTTCGCACTGAAAGGGGCAAACATTGTCAGACTATAAATAACCGATTTAGTGAAATTAAAGAGATTAGTTTTTCAAAGGTAATCACTAAAATCAACAACTTTTCGAATCAAGTGTAGTATACCGTTATGAATTATGTGCAAGGAAGTGTAAATACATTGTTTATAGTTTAAATATTTAATCAAATGTGCAGAGTTTCGCTTAAAGCGCCGAATATTACGTACACACACACACACATATGATCATAAAATTAGGATTTGAAACATTTTTTTGTAAAAAGAAGAAAAGCTGCTATTTAAAAATGTAGAATGCACAGCTATTCAAATGAACTAATAAGATATTTGAACAAAAAACGGAAACCGGAAGACGAAAGCATTTTGCTGCATTTGGAAGCGATGAAAAGGAAAAATAGACTGGAGAATTCAAAGTGCACAAAGAAAGAGCGACGAAGGAATCTGTCTGTACACATGGGCGTATTTAAATGGAAATGTTCGCGCTCAACATTCGAGCATGTGTGTGTGTGTGTGATGGCATAGAGTTCCACTGTTGCGTAAGAACAGTTGCTCCATTTCTCAGCGCTCAGCTTCGAAGCCATTTGCGTGCCGAGACGCGCTGCCACATACACACGTTATGTACAAATGTATGTACTACAATTACTACATACTCAGGGATATACAGAGATGTCCTTTGTCGTCAGCTTTCTATGCGCGCGCTTTCAAAATTGTCCACGAAGTCAGTGGCTGCGTAGCTCAACCAGTTGATTGGGCCGCCTGCCGCGTGCCAGCAGCAGCAGCAGCGCGCTGCCTAAGTTTATTATTATACTTAAGTCTTTAAATTATACGGTATATATGTATACAAAACACACACAAGCACACACAGCCACATGACAACGACAGCAAGCGTTTCCGGGCATAAAGTGCAACTTTTAAATTTTGGATACATTTTAAGAGAGATACAAGAAATATTTATATATTTACTCGAGCTGCCGCACGCAGCAGCTGCTACAGTTATATACTATGTACGCACACATATGTGTTTATGTTTGAAAGTGTACTTATAGTTATGCAGCACTTGTGCCACCAACAAAGAAGTCAGCGTTGTCCTCGTCGCAGATAGGAATGCCCTCAATTTTATTGTCAATCCAAAGTGCAGCTGACGAAAGTGGAAAAGGAAGCCGAGGCAATGCAAACATACACACAGAAGCACTTCTTTCGAGCATTCTGAGAACCCTCATAGGAGCAGCAGTGACCGGTTGTTGTCCTTTGCTTCGGAGTGGTATGTGTGTGTATATGGACGCTGCTGCAAAAAAGTTTTTTACTTGCAATGTCCACTTTTTCGACTGAAATGCCCATATTGAAAATTCTTATGACTTCGACACTGCTTCGCCGCACTTCAGCTTTGCTGGCACTCCAATCTCCGTTACTATTGCCCACAAAGTGCCTGCTGAGCGGAACGAGCAACACACATGATACTATATCAATGGAGAGATGGCACTCGAGTCTTCTGAATGCGAATTTGAATGTATACTCGTAAGTATTTCACTGCGTTGGCAGATGAAGATGCATGAACAAGTGAAGTTTAAGAAATTTCGCAAAATTTATGCAACTTTAGTGTAGAGAAAAATAATTTTGCGGCCTAACCTAGAGATAAGATAGGTTCCAAGTTTTTTCTTTACTGATATCTTCAAAGGGAGCAGGTTTTGTATTAAACTTCATAAATGTCTAGTTGATGACAAAGCCTAGACAGACCTAAAAAAGGAGCTTATATGTAGTTAAGTTAAGTCAGAACCCAAAACAAAGTTTAAGTTAAGTGCATCTTCTTCTTCTTCTTTACTGGCGTAGACACCGCTTACGCGATTATAGCCGAATCAACAACAGCGCGCCAGTCGTTTCTTCTCTTCGCTACGTGGCGCCAATTGGATATTCCAAGCGAAGCCAAGTCCTTCTCCACTTGGTCCTTCCAACGGAGTGGAGGTCTTCCTCTACTTCCCGCGGCGGGTACTGCGTCGAATGCTTTCAGAGCTGGAGTGTTTTCATCCATCCGGACAACATGACCTAGCCAGCGTAGCCGCTGTCTTTTAATTCGCTGAACTATGTCAATGTCGTCGTATTTCTCATACAGCTCATCGCTCTATCGAATGCGATATTCGCTGTGGCCTTATTATCGAAACCTCCTCCAGTGTATCATACCGTGGGGATCCCCGATGCTTACAGCGTAGTTTTGTCAATGCGGTACAAGTGCACAAGAGATGCTCCATTGTTTTCCTGGAGCACTGTTCTAAGCATTTCCTACTTCTCGTTCTATCAGGTGTGTGCCACAACCAGGCAGTGACCAGGCTCTTCTATCAAGTGCTAATAGGAATTTTGTGTACTAAAAAAAAAAAAATAAACTTGAAATGTTTCAATATAAGCCCTCAAGAGTAGAGTTGAGGATCTATACCAGATATCGATCCGATTATTGTCTTTATTTTGCTATTTCAATAACCGGGATCAGGAATATCCAGTTAATGTTAAAATATGTATGTATAATTATCAGTTATATCGTAATAGCAAGAATCTAAAAACTTTAATATTATTCTTTTTCTTCTACTTACGCGGTTATAGCCGAGTTTACAACAGCGCGCCAGGCGTCCTTCCCCTGACGGAGCTTTTGGTATTGCTACTCGAACTTCTTCCTTGTTGGGAAATAGAACGTCTGCTTCATCGTCATCGATTGGGAAATCGAGCTCACCATCTCCTGGTGTTCTTCTGCCATTCAACAGGTTGGAGAAATGTTCCCTTTATAATTTCAGTATGCTCTGGGCATCAGCCACTAGATCACATCTGGGGGTACAATAAGAGTATGATCCGGTTTTGAAACTTTTTGTTAGTCGCCGCATCTTTTCGTAAAATTTTCGAGCATTACCCCTGTTGGCCAGCTTGTCAAGCTCATCGCACTCACATAGTATTTCAGCCTCTCACTTTTTGTCTGCAAATTGTCTCGTTTGTCTCGCTTCCCTCTTCAACTCTCGGTATATATCCCATCCCGCACGCATTGTGGTCGATTGTAACGTTGTGAGGTAGGCAGTCTGTTTTCTCTCCACTGCGACACAGCAGACCTCATCGTACCACCTCATCGTACCATTCCGAAAACTAATAGTTTCGTTTTCAGCTGTACGTAAAGAACTTGAAGGACCACAGTACTATTATATCGAGTTGCTGACGAGTTCTCTCAGAGAGCAAGATTGCCAGTCGAGTAAAAAATCGTTCGACTGTATGTTGTGATTGCCGCTCGGCGTCGAGTCTTCCTTGAGTTTGTTGGCATACGTTTTTTGCTACACAGAGGCGGGTGGGCATCTTGGCTGCAACAAGATAGTGGTTCCAAGTCAATTTTAGGATCTAGGAGCGTACTCACATCTGGGGACATGTCTGCCGTCTACCACAACACTATCGATCTGGTTTGTGGCTTTCGATCAGACAGCCAAATAGCTTTATGATATTTTCTATTTCCTTAAATCTCTAAATTTAAACCCAAAAATAAGAAGAAAATCGGTGAAAGGTTTAGAAATGAAATGACAGAGTATAAATTGCTCTAAGTTCAGCTGCAACACACTCACAAAACCCAAAAATCATTTAATTTCAAAAATTCACACATATATATATACATACACAGGTATGATTTTATTTATATTCGCACACTTGTAAGTAATTGGTTTTGAAAAACCACACAAGCGTAATGTCTCCTCGCCCTCGCGGAAAATTTCTCAAAAATAATTCCCAGATGTGTATGCCCAATTTAAAGTTGGCGGTATACTTAGACTATATGTATGTAGCTATAAACAGCGACTGTTCGTGTGAGGTTGCACATATTAATATGTGAAGAGTTAACACGACGACGAAGATAAAGGGAAGTAGGAGACGCGTGACAATCTCTTGTGTCAATAGGGATAAAGTTTACGCCAACAAAAGGAGAAACTTCCAGTGAACAGCAGCGTAAAGGCAAACACACCAAGGGGAAGGAGTCTGCAGCGATGAGCACATTTCCATTTTCACCACTTCTTTTTTAGCGAGAACCAATGGCCTTTGCAACTTCACCATTTTGACAAATTATTTTCAAGCTAATTTACAAGTGGCGCGAGACATGTCAAAGCGAGGGGCGAAGTGAATATATACTACACACGAACGCAGCCACAAAGGCCACCGAGTTGGCGGGAAGCTCACTGCAGTGATATTGGACGAAGCCAGGAAAATAGAGCTTTGCAGGTTGAGGCAACTAATGCTGACATCAGTGACATGTTTGCCCACATATGCACGCATACAACTATTATTGGCAAATACATATTTAAGAATTATATGCAGTTGTCTTTCAGCTTGTGCGCCCTTGTGTATGCAACGGAATTGAGCTAAGAAGAAATGAAGACGTGAACGCAAAAAGTTGTTGAGCCAAAACGCTGACATATTCACTAGCGTAACTCCATCTTCCCCCTGCCCACTTGCCACATCTGCGTTTACTCTCTAAATGGCAAGCACTGTGCTTTGGCATTCTCTCCTCCGAAGTAGCCATTAATTTTGTCACTTTCGAAAGTGCTTTGACAGCGTTGGAGCGCTTTAAAATGACTGATGTGCATGCGAGCGGGTCGGCGGTTCGGTGGGTGGCTCTGGAAACAAAAACTCGGCACTCGTCTTAAATTGACAAGGGGAGATGGATGAGCGTCGGGAATTAGCATCTTTTAGCTGTGTATGTGATTTGCTGTACATTTTGGCAAGCATACTAAATATTTCATTTCGACAGGTGCTATTAATCGTTGATTATGACGTGTCAGAGACGTTATCGATAATCCGTAAAAGTTTAAATTCTCGCTGAAATACAAACGTGCGAATTTCGCAAGCACGAAGATTGTAAATATGTATAAATTGTGGCATATCCTAAACAGTTAAAGGAATATGCTTCGTTTGCGAAACTTGCTCAGCCGTGAAAGCGATAAACTGAGTAAAAATTTGGATATTTTGCAGAATATCTTCGGCACTCGGAGTCAGTTAGTTTTGCTGTGTGGAACCTGAGTCACACTCACAAAATGACGAGGAAACTGGTAAACATGGATTAGAAATCATGGCGAAGTGGACTTTACCCAAGCTCTAACGGGATTAAGACCGTATCCAAAACTAAAATATTGTGAATGTTGTTGTTGTTGCAACGGTTATCTAGTCCCCGTTAGGGCGATAAGATTCAGATAAGTTTTCATTGAGGTCATCCCACGGTAAGCCCAGGAAACGTGCTGTTTCGACGGAGTCCGATCATAAAGAGAGGGATGTCAGATATGTAGCGTTATCTGGATATGTAAAGAAGTGGTTAGAGTCTAGAACCTGCTGAAATATCCAAGACGAACCAGCGCGAGCGTCACTCTCGATTCGCGCGGCAACTCGAACTCGTTCTCTGCAATGGGTGCTGGTTTGATTCCAAGTAAGCCATTCACTGAGAGGGAGGAAGGTGTTTATGGTTCCACTGCGAATGACGGTCAGTGCATGTCTGAAGTTATTTGCATCCACAGTCTTTCCGGCGTATTGTCTTATGACGTCGTCGTGGTTGCGGAAAGACCTCTTGATGCTCCTAGAAAGCGGTTCCGCTTCAGGAAAATGACTGCGGGGATGATTTCTACAAAAACACCCCAGCAGAAACTGGTTGGAGAGGAGTTCATAATGCTCCTTAACTGGGAGCATACAATCCTCACCTTGCAGATATTCGATGGGAGACATCAAGAGGCATGCCGTTATGGTCCGAAGTGCAGTGTTCTGGCATGTCTGCAACTTCCTCGTCTGCGTTTCACTGCATCCAAGCGACCATATTGGTGCACGTACATAGTTAATTACCGGCCGGTCGATTACCTTGTATTTTTGTGACTTATCTCTGGTTTGATATTTATGAATTTTAGGAAAGAGACAATAAGTAGAGAAGTAAGCAACTGAGCTTTAAGGTTGAAGATACGAAAATCTGAAATTCTCGAAGCTGTCTTAATATTAAGCATTCCGTCTAATATCCATTAAATTTTATAATCCAACCAAAAATTAAGCTAAACTGAATCCCTTCTGCTCCAAATGCACATACAGACCATACTAGACAGACATATGTTCGCTTCAATGAAATTAGATATGTGTGTAGCGATGAAAAATCAATTAAAACAGCATTGCAAAGTCGAAACCTAATGGCTGGATCGGTTTAACAGCAATAATCAGGCGCTTCCTGGCGACCAACAATTTAATTAGGTTCAGCCAAACTTTCGATTAGAGTGCCACGCAGCAAACCTGCAACGAATTAACTAATTTACTGATGAAATCCATTAAAGCGCTTCAAACTGCAGCTCACACGAGCAAACGAACACAAATACACACACACAAACACAAACACGGCGACATTGGTGCCAACAAACATAACCTCATTAACGTTACAATTAAATTACCGGTTAATGTATCGCCACCGCAGACCGCACAGACGGCACAACAATCGCGGGCAAGCGCCATAAAGGGTACGGCGGGACGCTAGTGAGGCAGACACCAACAAGCCATTTAATTGTCCGCTGCCAAATGGAGCATGCAGACAATCAACAGTGTATGTAGAGCGAAAAAATCGCAATAAAATGAAGTGAAGTAGCACAACGTCGCGTAGATGGCGGTGGCTTGTCCGCGAGCCACACGGAACACTTGGCGAATGCATATTGGCGCATCTGCAGACCACAAAAGTGCACAATGAGAAATGAAACTACTGCCACAACGATGCGCTCACACCAACACCCCTCACTTATGTGTGTGTGTTTGTGAGCAAGTGTCGCGCCAGCAGTGGCTGCAATGAAATCACGAAGGCGCTCAAGGAGAAATGCGCGCTTGGGCAAGGTCCAAAGTGCCGGGCAAAACCAAAACCGCACATGGCCAATACGACTGTGGCCATTACACCGAAAAATAAAGGAAACTCGCCAGCGAATTGCAAGCATACCTTGCGCCAGTGGCTGCGGGTGCGTGTGTAGGTGTGGGTGTGGACATAGGTATTGCTGTCGTTGGCAGTGGCGAAAATGGCGCACTTCGAATGCTTGGCTGGCCAGTTGCAGTCGTTAAGTAACCGACCGCACAATGGAATTTCACACCAAGCTGCACCACCCGCCTTCGCCCCACCATGCTGCGAGCGCTCTGGCTCGTTCTGCTAACGGCTGCCATTTAATTGCACTCAATTTACACAACAACAGAAGAAGCGCCGCAACAACAGAACTTTATGAGCTGACAACATGGACGACAATGGCAGCAGCGGCCGCAGCTGCAACGGCAACAAACAGCAAACAAACTTCCTCCTGCAACTTCCTGCGGTATGGGACTCCGGGAATTGTTTAACACATTTTCACTTCCGCCTGCAGCTGCGACTCCACCCGCCTGCCGTACGATGTGCGTGCGTCTGTGTGTGTGTGTGCGGCGAATGCGTGGCAGCTCCAAAGCTCTACTTATAATGGGCGTGTCAACTCCAACGTTCCAAAGTTGCCGCATAGTGCGGAAGGTGGGGGAGGGCACATTGTTCAAGTGGAAATAATTTTTTATCGCTTACTCAAAACACTCGTTTACCGGCTTTTGAAATTTGTTGAAATGCAAGCGCACAGTGCGTTAGTTCCACAACAAATGGCGAATGCTATCAAGCCAGGGCCAGCCAGAAACAGAAAATTTTGTATCAAATTTTTCCAAAGGGAAGTTATTTCTAGCATTGTTGCTTAAATGTTTTGTTGTTTTTGTAGAGGCAAAATTCTGTCGAGCAGACAGTCCTTGGCTGAATAAAAATCCGAGTGCATTCCGATTAGAAGACAAGACTGTCGTAGGAACGGTGTTTAAATTTGCGTGACCAGCCCCTTGCTCGTTGAATTCTTGACCTATGAAATATGTTTAGTTCCAATTTGCCTCCAGACATATGGTTAATACAATAGTCTCTGAATATTCCATACAATTAGACATTTGATTATTTTCTTAGTGTAAAAGACACTATTCATATTTGATAAGCCTTAGAAATGATATAGAATACAAAGTTTTTAAAAAGCCAACTCTAAGTAATTAAATTATTTTTAATTACCGTAACTTATTAAATTATAGTTAATTACTAGTAGTTGTATTATTTATATTATCGCATAAATAAAAAAAATAAGCATAAAAGCGTAAATTTATTTGTTTCTACATAACCTATAAAACGAGTTTATAACGATTTTTAGAGCAGTCAGTTCAGTCAGCAAAGTACATGTAAGTGCGTTAAAATTGATGGGTACCCAGGAGTGTTGCTATTATGTTCTTCTCTTTTAATTAGCGGTATGTGTGCTTGTCGACTTTCGCCAAACACTGTGATAACTTGAGCAGATTTGTCGTGCACATTCCTGCCACAGCAGCTGAATATGTATGTATGTATTTGCCCTTGCTGTACGCGCATATGTATGTGTGTTGTATGCAGCCGGCGGCGCTGCTGTTGCTCGCTGTATTTCAGCCACAAATCACTCCTGTGACACGATAAATCCACAGCACAAAAACGATTAATGTCCAAAGGAATGTACCATGGATTTGCGATATAAATCAGTAAATCCCTTTAATTAAAAGTTTACGCGAAAACTACGCGCAAAATTATTGCCACTCTCTCTGCGTGTTGCGTTTTGCGTGTGGGTGTGAGTATGTATGCATGTGTAAGGGTACGGTTGGGGTTATGTCTGTTCGCACTTTTAACAATTTATTGTACTCTTAGTCGCATAGAAATACTTTCTTACTTATACGCTTTTAAAATCATGAGAACTTGGCGATTAAAAGTTCTGAGCTTCATTCAATCTACATTAAATTCACCTAATATTAATATTGTTCCTGTAAAGCAGGGTCCCGTGTATTGTTTTGTCAATTGAGAATTTCATTATACACGCTTGTCAAGTCTTAATTGGCCAATCAGTAATAAAAAAAAAATATGTTATAACGCTAACTACATGTGTGTGTATGTAAAATTGGGCGAAGAAATTGCTTGATCTACACACCGGTTCAGCTTTCAATGACGCACAAAATATTTATGCCGCTTTTGCCCAGGTTGACACCTTCCAGTGCGCCTTCATGATGGGTTTTCATGTGGATTAGAAATTGTATGATCACATAGAAGAGATTATTGCGGTCGTAGGCGCATGTATGGATTTCCTTGTCGCTTATGAAGTTGAAACGTGGCTTCTGCGGATTCGTGCAGAGTATAGCGCAATGTGCTTTATTTTTGACGAGCGCCAGAGTTTCTTTTGCTGAGCGCTTCTCTTTGCCCATTATCACATAGCGACTGAAGAAGGGACGGCCACCACCTTGTGGTAAAGGCATGAGTTGGCTGTCCATGTAAACGCAAAATAGATGGAATAAGATCTGTGAATATGCTATAATATTAGTGTGTGTTCGTATTATGAATATATGTATGTGTGAACATACCGCTGAGTCGGTGGGTAAGTGCTCGTCCCATTTCAAACCATGATAAGCAGCTCCAGAATTCCAACGGTAGTCCGAGATGCATGAGCCTTCTGCCAAATCCTTAATACGCTGAACCAAATACTCCTGATTGCTCGACATTTCCAAAAAGGGCAGAATCAATGGCAACATTGGCATGTACTGATTCACAAATTGTTGATTTTCAACTGTTTTCTTAAGGCGTTCCAAACTAATGCCACCCATACGCATATCGGCAAATCCACGATTTTTAAATGATTCATCGATATTTTTGATTTCCTTTGATAAACGCTCTAAAAAAGTTGCAGACATCCACTGTAAAGAAAAATATAGGATGTTAGTATAGTCGTTTAGGGACTTGAAAGACAACTATTTATTACCCTTCTCAAATTGGCTACATATTGTGACAATTTTTCGGAGGAGATGCGTCTAATAACTTCCGAGTTGCTATCCATGAATTTAAGGCCACCGTCTTCTGTTGCTGATTGTTTACTGGGTGTGGCAGGATCTGAATGAAGACAATATTAAATGACCTTTCGTTAATCATAAAGCAATTTATTTACGCACTCGTCAATGGAGATAATTGGTATATGGATGTCTTAAGCATATTAGCTGCAGTGTTGCAATAGTTCCAGAAGGAGTTTACAGAACCGGTATTATAATGTTGACTCACATCTGCTGTATCATTCATGCTTTGTTCATGTATGGAAAACTCTCTAAAATTACATATTTTTCATTAAAATACCAATTCCTTCATCAAATGACACGAAACTTTAATAATAAAGCGCGTCAAACGGTTTCACTTACTTTAAATAATTTTTTAGACTCTCTTCGTCAGTTATCAACTCCTCACGTTTGTATTTGGGGTACGACTCCATTAGGGAATTGGTATTGTTCATCGCACTGTTATTGGCGCTCATAACCAACGAACGATTACCCATAGCGCTCCAGGAAGTATTGTGTGGTTGTTGCTGCTGTTGTGGACTGAAGCTGCCGCGAGGTGGTGTAGTGCGACTATAACTCCAATTGTGAGACATACCAGCGCGTGCTGCATTTAAAATATAGAAATTAGATATACAACCATAATTCTGGAAATAACTTTCTTACAATCATTGAAAGAAGAGTGCCAGCTTAACAATGTGTTGTTTATTTGACTAGGGGCCAAATCATCGCACACTTTTTTCTTGTTTTGTGGCGGTGGTGTTACAAGAAATGACGAATCTATAAACGATGAATATGAAAACAATTTTTAGTAGAAATATCAAATAAACACAAGATGAATTGTTTATATTCTTACCGAGCTCATCAAATTTAAGTAGATTTTTCTGTTCTTTGGTGCCTAATATTGGATTTTTACGAAATATGAACAGAAAGTATTTGAGGAAACTGGAGAAGGCACCAAGTCCCGTTAGCACAGCCGCAATATACTCTGCATAATACCATTTCGAGTGTGCAAACGGACAACGGTTAGAAATATCAAATAACAGTATGGCAAGTAGCACCACATTTACACAGCCCCAACGCAAGCTATCCTTCGCTAGTTTTGCGCGCAAATGCATATTGAGGCTGAGCTCCACCAATTTGTTGGGCGAACCGCTACCGATAGAGCTTATTAGTATTAAATTGCAACTAATTCATATAACATACCAATACTTTTGCAAAGACTGCATTGTTGTTTCGTAAATTTATTTTATTTTTATCTATCAATACACAATATTCGAAATAACTAAAAAAATTTGTAAATTTCTCGCCGGTTCAATAGTATTTTGCGCCTTTTAGCAGAGCTGTTTTTTTGCAATGCCGTTTCTCGTGTTGTCACTGCTAAGTTCCACAAAATCCACTCGCTGCACGCGACAACTGTTTTCCATGCACACCATAGCAAATAATTTGTATTATGAACAATTTTTATAAATTTATATTTTTCGCGAAAAAATTTTAATTTTTTGTCAAAAGTTAGTATTTATAAACCGTGGAAGAATTCAAAACAAATGAGTGAAAATATTTCTAAAGCTTTGCTGCAACCCTGTGTGGAACGTAATTATCTCCGATCAACTTCGCTTTGGTTTCCGATTACATAGGAATTTTAGAAGTGCGTTCATAATTTGAAAGTGAACATTTATCTTCGGAAATTGTATATTATTCGTTTAATGTGAAATTACTAGTACTAATAGTACATTGGTACAGGTTATATATCACTATTTACTGCATGAAAATGTCAACATATAAGTATATAGACATACAAATTTACCTTACTTTGTGTCTGCCTGAAATTCAACGTCAAACATATTGCGGATATTTGAGGTTAACATTAAACATCAAATATATATGATTACAAACAGGTTAGTGCAGTTTTGCGTTATTTGGCGACTTTAATACACCTTCTCTGTTTAATACTTTTGCGGAGAAGGAAGGAATAAGTGCCAAGCTGTTCTTAACTTTGTGGTCCAACAATTCAACTGCTTTGTGGCACCCTGTACTAATTTTAAGTTAGGGTTTGTTTATTTGCTAAGTTCCTATGCAAATTCCTTTGAATTTTTCTTAAAAGAAATGTATGTGTATGAAAGAGACTAAATATTTATTTCTTATTATCTTTAAGAATAATTTTATTGAAATATTTTCTGCTGTAGGTAGCTGGATACGGACAGTTTTCTTTATCACAAAGCCAAACTGTTTTTAAAATTTACGAAGGAATACAAAATTTGCGCTGTTAACCGATAAAATAACCGATTTATTAGGTATGTACCGTTATGAGAACTGAAAAATCTCAAAGCTGAAGGTACATGAATATATCCGATCAAATGAAGACGATTATATGAAGACAATTTTATAATCTGCCGATTTGTGGCTTAATGACGTACCCACCTTTTAAAGTATATCATTAATCTAAACACGAAATTTAATTGATATTTTTACAATACTCTTTATTTAATACTGTTTAAGTTGTATTTGTAATTAATACATAAAACCAGACTTAATTGACTGGAATTGTTGGCTGCACTTCTCTTCCACTTATCCCTCTTCGGTGAGTCTGTCTGCATGCACGAAATTGCTTTTAAGTGGGGGAGAAATCCTTAAATACTCGTCTCGAAGTATATAAATATAAATTAAGAGAACTATACACATTTACATATAATGTTACATACACAGAACATTTAAGGCTTTCATACATTTTTGGTATTAAAAATTTCGAATAGAAAACCGGATTGAGATTGACTTTTTTTTAAATGCTTTTCACGGGTTCCTTTAATACTTTTCATTTGCTTCCTAATTGGTACACGCATTTGTAAATAGTTGAAAATATATATTTCTATATATGTTTGTGTGTGTGAATGTATATTAAGATGCTCATAGTTGATCGTATTTTACATTTACATACATAGCTCCCGTCACACTGCTTACATATGTATGTATTATTACAAGAGATTAATTTAATTAATTATGTTTACACACATACACATATAAAGACGTAAGGTAAAATGTACAATAGGCAAATTTGATTACATAATATGATTTTGTATACATTTGTTGCGTTTCTCATATTTTTTGTGAATTGGTTGTAGATTGTTGTTGTTGGGTTTCATTTCGACTTGCTGATGGCCGTTAAACACATACTAGCTGCACATTCTGTTGTCCATCGCAAATTGAGCAGGTGCCTCACGCAGCGCCTTAGTTCAAGGCGCGCTTGCCCCAGCCGCCATGCAACTTCACCCAATCCTTGGAGGAGCGTTTGCCCCACATGCCCTTGAGATTGTTCCAGCCAGGCTCGCGCTTGCCCCATGCACCTGCAAAGTTACCATAATCAAACAATCATCCAAATAATACAGAACCAGCAAAGAGCAAGAACTCACCTCGGAATTTGTTCCAAGTGGGCGCGTTGCGGCGCTTGCCCCAGGCAGCGTTCATTTTATTCCAAGCGCGCTTCTCGCTAAGCGGAGTGTTGTTGTCATCATTGTTGTTGCCGTACCCCTCAGTATCTTCCATAGACGTAACCAGGTCTTCGTTCATTCTCAGCACACTCTGTTCGTCTTGTCTGTCGTTCAACAAGCGATCCAGTGTGCCGGCGTTGGTCAGGTACATCATGGAAAACTTCAGGAAGGGTTCATCGCGTTCCCCGTTACTGATCAGCAGCGGCACCAAACGCTCGTCATCCTCTGGCTCATTCACTTCGGGCAGCGTTGGTCCGGCATAGTGTGCGCGCTTACCCCACGGACCCTGCAGCGCCTGCCAATTGCGTTTGTCTTCGTTGGCGGCAGGCAACGCTACGCCTGTGACTGCCTCTTCGCCGTGCACGCCGGCCAATTTCATGTTCACAGCGGCAATTATGAGCAAGGCGTGGAAAATGGTCGTGAGAAATTTACACCTGGACTGCCGTTCATTGGTTGGATGCTGCATCTTGACTTGGAAAAGTGTTGTTGTAACTAGAAAAGTGAAGAAGAAAGTGGTTTTGTGATTAATGATTTGCTGTATATTTAAGCGGTAAACAATAGAACTGTTGCATTTAAATTCGCTTTAGTTTCTTGGTAAATGTGAGTTGCTCGGCCTTTCGGCACTAAGTTTGCTTGGCTGCTTAACGACTCAATGCAACATATGCGTTAATTATCGGCAACAATTATACTCTTAATTTGCCTTATGTTAAATGGCGGTACTTCTCCTTTTGGAAGCCAATTCGCCCGTCATCCACATACTCAACCCAAACTGCAATCTCACGCACACATTACCACTCTCAGTCATTAAGGCACAATTTCTTGACACATTTTTACATACAAACATTCGAAGTATTTTGCACTGTGTGCTGTTCTGTCTTAATGCGTTGTCTTGGTCGTCATCGAAAGGGAGATTTCTCTTCTGAAGATGTTGGTCCCAAATCCAGCGCAGAAACTTGGGTAGGGATGGCTCGGCTTTTCACTTCAGCTCGCCTTCAAACGGATGTTCTTTGGCTACCCAGAGGATACTTGATCTAAAACAGGAAATCGTAAGCTGCTTGAGCACATATGTAAAATAAGAGTTTCTGACTACTCCTAAGTGAATGAGAACCAGGGAACTTTCCACTGAAAGAGAATCGACACACACCGCCTCAAAGCTGCTTTTGACGCAGGGAAAAGAGCGGGCCGCTATTTGGAAACTAATACGGCTGTGTAAACTGACGTTGAGCAATACCAAAAGCCACGTCAGGATCGGAAAGGACCTCTCCGAGCCGTTCGATACCAAACGAGGTTGCAGAAAATGCAACTCCCTTTCTTGCGACTCTGGCGTACGCCGATGATATTGATATCATTGGTCTCAACAACCGTGCCGTTAGTTCTGCTTTCTCAAGAATGGATAAGGAAGCGAAGAAAATTAGTCTCAAACAGTGAACTCGGGGCAAGATTTAAAACATTTCCTCGCATCTATCTTGGAACCCGTTTTTAAAAGCAACAGCAATTTTTTAGCCTCGAAATCCAACGAAAAGATTAATGATCTTTTTCACTAAAAGTCTATAGATCCACTAACGCAGTGTGACTTGACTTAACTGTTGGCCCTAAGTGCCAATTGGCCATTCTAGAAACCAAGCGGACTTGCCGTATAAAGGAGAGGTCAAAGGGAACCTCTTGCTTTTTGCGCAGTCCTTTCCAGAAAGAAAGAGATGTGGTCGAATCCTTTTGCTTTCTAGTCTGACTGGAAGTGAGTAGGTTTTCTCTCATCTATCCAAAAGCTTTCCAGACCCTGCATTCTAGTAGACTAGATTACACAGCCACGCTTTCTCAGCTGCTGTACACTGTGCTAAGCCGCCGAAAATTGTGTGGGTGGACAAAACCCAAAGCGAAAATATCTCTAAATATACAAACCCAAACACACTCACACACATGTACAAGCATTTGTGAGAGCTTAAGTATTGTGTATGAACGAGCACTTTTAATCGCTCACGCATATGCAACACATACACACGCACATATGCACACCTATGGGCAATCAAATTCGCTCCCAGCCCGGTGTATGCGCCCAGGGGCATGCGATCATGGCTAAAAGGTATAATAACAGTTAGAAATTATGACCCCATAATGCTTAAACGGCAACGCACGAACAAACAGACCTGCGCCAGCGTGTGTGTGTGAGTGGGTGGATACAGGCAGCAGGCGACGAGTGCGCAGATTTCCCCTAAGCCGAAATTGGAGTGCCGAAAATGTGCCGAAAGCAACATGAACGGCAACAAAAACGATTTGCCCTTTCAGGCAGTCAAGTGCTTGGCGCAGAGCAGGGGGAGTGGAGGCATTTGTTCATTCATTTGTTACTTTGTGACGCGTGAAAAACCGTTTGTGTGTTTTAGCCGCACGCAGTTGTTTGTGCAGCGCCACTTGAGTGCCGAGGTGCTTACATAAATACCAACATCATGGCACTGCTAAGCGGTGAATAGGCGCAAATTGACAAGCGTATTTGGTTATAACGGCAAATCATCATCAGCTGAAATGCCAAACCACACACACGCACACACGCTCAAGCGGCACTGTGCGACGCCCACACCTTTGGGGAAATAAAATAAGATAAATGTTCCACCTTTGCGCTTTTCAGCCACAAATAGGCCAGCTTAAAGCGCGCTGGACAGGGCACAGTCAAAAGTCAAATGTCGAAAAAGTGCGCATTTCAATGAAGAAACCGATTCCATGCGGAATTCCACAATCAAGTGCTCGTCACTTTCACCAGCTCATCGGCAGCGCATTCATCATACGCCCTGTTGGCCTGTTGAGCTTTTGGACAGCGTGCGGCGCGCGGCATTCTTGTAGGCGGCCAGTAATACTTCAACTCATTACTTTGTATATTTAGGCATGCATGTATGTATATGAGTGTGTGTGTGTGTGTGTAAGTGAGTGCGTGAGCGTGCGTTCGCTTTATAAAGCCTGTCAGACCGTGGCCACAACGTAATCTTTCATGCTGTGCTCATCATTTACTCGTTTTTCTGTCACAACACATTCACGCTTTGTCTTCCATTCCATTGAAAGACGTGAGTGTTTGTGTGCATCAGATGTGCAGGCACATGTGCGCTCTGTAATTTGCTGCTTGGGCACTGCTCACACACCACAGCAATCTCGAGCTTTGACTTAAATCACTTACGATCATATGGCACAACTCAACACACCCGGACAATGTGTCCATATGGCAGCGACCGCTTGTTCATATTTATATATGTACATATTTATATAATAAAGCTGACTTTAATAATCGGTGGTTAAGAAAGTAACGAATCTGTGAATTAAGCAAATACCATTCTATTAGATACTGGAGCGAGTCGTAGGACTAAAAGCAATGTGGCAAACACCACACATTTTTGAATTTTCATTAGTAAGTATTTGCATTAGTCAAATAATAAAGAATCTTTTCATACGAAGATTATTAGGTCAATAAATTTTTCTCTATTTTTTTTATAAAAATTCTTTGAAAAAAAATAATTCGGTTGCCCGAACCCATAAATCGGATAGTCGAAAAAGTCTTTTCGTATTTTGACAATAGATGTCGTCGCAGTCGTATATCTCCTGTGTTACCAATCACATTGTGTAATACTGAACAGTGTTGGAAAGGTGAGATTTTAAGCTTCATTTAACCCAAATTAAATTAAATTCGGGGAGTTGAAAGAAAGTTACAGCTGTTCAAAAATTAGGAAAAATAATAAAGAAATTTGATAATTTTTGTATAAAAAGGGGAAGAATGCCACGTAAGCCACCAATGAAATTTTTGAAGCTTCCGGAGACGATGCTCTATCAGTTCGTGTAGCACAACAATGGTTCAGTTCTGGAAATTTCGATATGAAAGATGCACCCCGCTCAAGTCGACCTATTGTTGAAAAAGTCGATGAAATTATGGAAAAGATTGACCAGTACCGTCACATAAGTAGCCATGACATCGCTAAGGTATTTAACATTCACCATCAAACGGTTTTGAACCATTTAAAAAAGGCTGGCTTAAAAAAATAAGCTCGATGTTTGGATACCACATGTATTGTCTGTGAAAAATTGAATGGAAATTGATTAACATCTGGGATTCTTTGCTGAAACGAAATGAAATCGAACCATTTCTGAATCGAATGGTATAAGGAGACGAATGTGCGAAAAAGATCATGGTCCAAGCTTGGTGAAGCTCAACAGATGGGCGCAAAAGCAGGATTGACGCCTCGAAAGGTTATACCGAGTGTTTGGTGAGATTGGAATCATTCACTATAAGCTGTTCCAACCTGGTCGAACGATTGATTCTACATTTTACTGTCAACAACTGATGAGATTGAAGCAAACAATCGAACAAAAAATGGCCAGAGCTGATCAACAGAAACGGCTTCGTCTTCCAACGCCAGACCACACACATCTTTTAATGACTCGGATAAAAATGGGAGAGCTTGGCTGGGAAGTTTTGTTGCATCCACCACATAGCCCTGAACTTGCACCATCGGATCACCATTTGTTTCGGTCAATGCAGAACTCCCTGAATGGAGTAAAGTTGGCTTGAAGGCTTGGAACCTGTGAAAATTACTTGTCACAGTTTTTTACCGAGAAACCAGAAAAGTTTTACACTGATGGAATATTGGTAAATAGCGGAAAAATGGCACAAAGTGTTCGACCAAAATGGTACATACTAGTTGTTTGGTTCATTAGAGTTCATTATAAATACGAAAAAAAAAAAAAATAAGTTGAAGCTTGATTAGAAATACGAAAAGACTTTTCGACCACTAAATATATTTCTGTCTAATTTTTTTATTAAAACGGGTTTCTGTGGTCTTCGAAAAAAATTATTTCGGTTGCCCGGAATCTATATCATAATATGGTACTCTTCATAAGAACAAAATATTCCATATAGGAAGTAGATTTTGATCCGCCATTTTGGCGTACTATGAACAATCGACTCAGCTCGTCATGCTGATCATTGAAATATATATTTTGTAGGATCTCCGAAGTTTCTCTCTGGGTGTTACAAACTTCGTAGCAAAGAAACACATCCTATTGAGTTTAGAAAAAATTACAGCAACTATAAGCTGCAAAATACAAAAAAAATCACGTGAGAAAAGAACACCTTCATAGCATTCACTTGAGTTCGATCGAGCTTCTGCAGCATATTCGTGTTGTGCTTCGTGATGTTTATCGTAAAGTAGTTTGTTATTGTTTCAGCCGTTACCTCAGCAAACAATAAACAACAGTTGGAATGGGATGGCACGAAGCCATAAATAATACTGTTGTTGTATTATGGATAAAAAAGCATATGAGTACACAGGAGCATATATTTATGTAGGTGTATGTATATATGAGTCTTGCAAATGGTTAATAGAAATTTGGTTAAACGGTCAAAGTACACTCGCACTCATTTCGCACGTATTCCCATCGATTTCGATTCGATAATATTAAGCCATTTGTTATTTTCATAAATATGCTGAGTGCCTGGATTAAAGTAGCCGAATTGGCAGCAGAGGCCGCAGAGTGCAGCATTTATTCTTGTAAATACATTAATACTCATGACAGGTATACATATTAACTTATATTATGTACAGGTATATATATATATATATATATACTCGAATATGCTCGAACATAAGCGCATTGCTTGGCTGGGCTCTTAAGCAAGTCGCACGCTGATGGACTTTGGCATTTATGCATAACACAATTTATGACATGCGCGCCTAAAAATGCTAATAAAAGGCGGCAAACGAGTGTGTAATCATCGAAAGCACTTTTGCAGCACAATTTCAATGCAAAATTGCGAAATTATGACGATTCAAATGGCGAAATGACGAAAGTGAAATTATCTCGGCGGGAGAGCAGAGATGAGCGCTGGAGAGAGTTTATGCATGCTGCATAGTACAGTTAGTTGTATTGCTATTGGCTCTAGAAAAAGTGTTTTAAAGCCTTCTAGTAATACTGATCGATGTAAATTTTGTTGGCGCCGAAATGTAGGCAACATTTTTTTTTTAAACGCTGGGCGTTATGTCAGCATATAAACGTTAATCTTTATATTATTTCTATGAAATTATAAGCCCCTTTGTTATAGGGAATGCTAATTGAAGATGCGCAAAAACAATATAATTATTCATTGGCACGATGCCTGAGTTCATTTACTTTGGAGCTTACTGTATGCATAGCTTTTATGTGGAAAATGCAATAATAGCAGCGCGCCTGCACTCACACGTTGCCGTTATTGCGCGTAAAAAAGTAATTGCTCGTCAATATTGTTGATATTATTGCGGCAGTTTTTAATATCCCCGTCTACTTATATGCTCTTGTCTTAGTATACTTATACTTGAGCTAAAATAGAAAACAAAAATGCAACAAATTTATATAAACGAGCGAAAGTTCGCTTGAACACACCGTTACCACAACCAAGGTTCACTTAGGTTATTTGCAGCATTAAAAAGAACCCACACATTTCGAAGTCGAAAATCTGATTAATTCTAGATTAGTTGTAAAATTTTGTTTCGAAATTCAAACTACCCTTGATTCGTTAAATATTTATGCGCATAATAGACGAACACGCGGAGTTTGGTAGATTTTGAGATTTTTTGAGGAGCCTAGCCAATATGCGATGTTAGGTTAGATCGTAGGGTTGATCCAAAATTGATGGATCTCACTTGAAAAGACTTGGACTTGGAAAAACAACTTAAAGTGCATCACCTTATATATAAACGAAGGATTTCGAGCTTAGAGACTTATTAAGTCGATTAATATCAATCCCAACCGTTTCGCTAGGATTTCCAAGGTTTCAATCTCTATCTAGCAGAAGTCAGGCAATAAAGGGGAAAGTGACAAATTAATTCTAGCTCATCTTCCACCAATAAAGCTTAGAAGGAGCTCAATAATTTCTGTCTGTTGACCAGCGTCTCTCAAACTCACTGAAAGACTATAGGTCCAGTGATAGAACTCAAAAGTACATCGGACACCGACTCGTTTTCGCTGTGATTGGACATCCACAAAAGTCTTATATGGAAAAACTTGAAGCTGTTGCTAATGAAGCCATGCACTCCTTGCATAGTTTTGAGCGCACAGTCTGCGAACTCAAAGCCAATATAGCCGCTTGGCTACCGGAGTGACGTCATTAGAAGGTAGCAACATCATTTGTTGATGCTTTTAATTAAATGTATGAAGGCTGCGTAGGAGTAAAGTGATACACTCGGAAATGCATACCTGTATGATTATTCTCAGTACTGATAAATCTGATTTGAGCACAGCGAACATACAAACCCTTTTGCATACTTTGCATGTCGCTACTTTGAAGCCTTATCGTACGCAGCTTTAGCGAAGAAAAGTTATGCAGAAAAATGCTTAAATAATCTTTAAAACTAATTGTTGCTTAAATCAACATGTCAGCCACTTAAATAAATCGACTTTTCAATGGGCCACACGCGCTTGCCAAACTCAACTCTTTCCAAACTCATCCCATTCGGCCGAAGATGCGCGCTTTCGAAGCTTCACAAGCACCGTCAACATAAATCAGCAAGTAACAAAGAGTTTGTTGCTGACACCTGCCCCAGCTGACTCGCCACTTCAACCAAATGTCAGCCAGTCAACAACTTTCAATTACATTTCAGTTTGGATAGGCTAATCGAGGCGGCCAAAGTGGAAAGTGTTTGCTTAACCCACAAAAGCCAGGAGAATTCTTAAATTAGTCAGCGTGTAAATACCTACAGCTGAACACGAACGTACCACTAAACAATACAAAATTTCATTGAGGAGAATGGGGAGCATTAGAAAGCCTCTTAAGGCACATGTATTTGGGAATTTCAAAGTGGTCTTGAAAAATGCGACAAAATTAGTTCACGCGAGTGAGTTTTTCAATCAAATTAGGCATACTTTGAATCAATTCACACACACACACACACATACACATGGATGCTTGGGTGTGTGTTTATAATTGTTTGCGGCGTAAGCGATGCCGCATGTTCCATAAGTGGCAAGTCTACGCACGAAAATCTGCCAAAGGAGCCATGTCGCATTTGCAGTGTTTGCATAGGACCATTGCCAACAACAAAAACAACATTCGCGGTTTCACTTCATTCATTCGCAGAAGAAAAATTCCGGCGGCGCATTCAAATCAACTACAACAAGAGCATTAGAACGCTTTTAACGCCTCAATTTCGACAAGAATGTCAACAACGGCAAGTTACCGCTTTTGTTGTTGTTCTCCTATTGACACATCTGCCTGTCTGATGTGATGTGGACGCCGTCCATGTCGCTTTGGGCGCTATCAAAAATTCCATATTCCACGGCACCACAACAAACAGCCGTCGGTGCTGCCAACGCATAAATGTCCTTGGAAGGCTGGAGTTTCGCCCGAAAACCACACATCCTTTTACTTGCTCGGCTGATAGTGTGGTGGTGGCGAAAACCTAAATTTCCAAAACCGACGTTAAATCCGCACAAAAACGCAAATTCCGGACTAAATAAATAACCGCACAATCAAATGATTTGCACACCATCATCACACACACACACACATACACACACGTAGTTACTTCTAAATCAACTCTAACTTGCTTAGGCTGAACATCAGCATGAATACATGAACAGCCAGTAGCCAGCAGCTGTAAAAAACATGGCTGAAGACCGCAAGCTCCGCTGGGAACCGACATCCAAATATTTACACACACATACCCACACACATATGCGTGCCTGAGAACGCTTACTTTTCGTCTAAATTTACATTTCAAATTATTTAATATTTTTCTTAACGAAATGATCCGCTGATGAGCCAAATTGGCAAGTGATTAGAATCGGACGAGGCTTAGCTGGAAATATGACTACTGACACAGTGGGCTGCAGCCAAACGAAGCGCGGTAAATTACTGCGCCAATTTTGTTCAGCGATCAGGACCATTTCTGGCTCGATGAGTAAGTAAAAAAGCAAAATTGCTGCTATTGAGACGAAGAGCAGCCCGAAGAGATTCAACATCTGTCATTTCATTCAGTAACAATAACGGTATGGCGTGGTTTTGAGCCGGTCGAATCATCAGTCTATATTTCTTCAAAAGTGATGCCGCTGAGAACGTAACCATCAATGACAACGCGCCGTGATAACCGACTATTTGATGTCTGAAATTGAAGCTCGTGACCTTAGAGACATTTGGTTTCAACAAGACTTCACTTCATCGCATCAGACAATAGACTTATTAAGAGAACACTTCGGTGAGCAGATAATTTCACATTTTGGGCTAGTCGATTGGTCTCCAAGATCGTGTGATATCCCAACGTTAGACTCTTTCTTGTAGAGATAGGTGAAGTCTGAAATCTATTCGGACAATCCCGCTTCGATTCAAAATTTGGAGATAAGCATCATGCGTGTATTCGCCAGTTACCAGCCGAAATGCTCTAACTAGTCATCGAAAATTGGACTCAACGGTTGGACCATTTGAGCCCCAACCGCGGCTAATATTTGCCAGAGATAATCCTGAAAAAATAAATGCCACAGAATGTTCCTTCGAATAATAATAAACATTAACCTTTAGAGTTGAAGTTTCCGTGTGTTTTCTTAAAAAAAAAGGTACGGAATCTCGAAATGAATCACCCATTATATGTACTAAATTTCAAGTGAGATATCTCCATTTTGAAATACTTTTTTGCAGGCTACTTTTCAATGGTTTTGACCTCTCGAACAATAGTCTTTCATCCAGCACCTTTCATCAGTGCTGTCGTTAAAGCAAAATCCACAAAAAAACCTCTTATGATTAAGTTATCTCTTTCGATTATAATGACTGTCGACAAAAAACTTCTAGAACGCTTGTGGCAATAACCTTAAACAGAAAGCTTCTATTAATAAAATTATCATAATATTTGCTCACTGACACCCCACGGTGCCTGAAACTAGCTCAGTGAATCACCCACGCAAATTACTGGTAAAAATGTACTAAAATAAAAGTTAAACTGTTGTATTTCCACAACAAC
The DNA here is from genome assembly GCA_027475135.1 of Bactrocera correcta. Classification (NCBI taxonomy): domain Eukaryota; kingdom Metazoa; phylum Arthropoda; class Insecta; order Diptera; family Tephritidae; genus Bactrocera; species Bactrocera correcta. Next base: position 80,759,320 of record CM050326.1, read on the forward strand.
ACTCCAACAAACACACGCAACGCTATGAATGTATGGTAGACTTCCTGGTGGAATTCAAAAATGCTGCGGCCATTGTAACTATCGGTGAGGGTAAAGAACACCCAGCGCTTTATGTAAATCACCAATTCCATTTGCGATTCCGTTTATTTACTCTGACAATTGCTTGAATGAGCTGAGAGTCGGCGAATAGATGGAGTGGCGATTGCGGAGCTCATGTGTACGGTTTTTCCGGAAATCCTTTGCCAGCGAATGTTGTAAAGCCCCACTACCGATACGCTAGATTTCATAGCTTACGTCACAAGATGAAAAATAGATTTTAGGTGAGGACATTTATTTTAACAAATTCGACGAGTCCACCGGCGGACGACTGCTGCGGCATGACGAGAAACTATGAATGGTTGTTTGTTAAAATGTATGTGTGTCTGCAATGGCGATGTAAATGCGTTTTTAATGAGGACGAATTTGAAGAAGGACCGGCTGACAAACTGCTCAAATTCGACTGGTTCAACTACATTAAACAAACAATTGGACTTTTTCGCATTGGAAAGGGACGACGGCAGAAGTGTCCTAAATATTTTAAGCTTATGTAAATATTTTTGCTTAGCTGAGGTGTAGGGATATTGAAGAAAAAGCGGTTGTTTAGTCGAATTGTCGAAGTTAGTATTGCTATTGCTCCACAACGCAGAACACATACTCACACATTCCTGTATGCAACATGGTGTGTTTGAAATTTTGTTATCAGCTGAGAAATTACATTGCCATTGAAGGCGGCAATCAATTGAGCAGCGGCGCTTTCCGGTTTAGCGACTGTTCCACAGGTATGTCAGTGTGTTTGCAGATTTAGGCCGGCCGGTGTTCTACGAATTGAATATATGTCCGTGTGTGTGTGTGTGGTGGCAGTACATTGTTTTGTCGTTAGGCAGGTGTTCCGTTTATTAGAAGTGCTCTGTCCACACATGCACACACACGCACACAGACGGACATGTGTATGTGGGTAAACAAGCACTTTTGTTGAAGACTTGGCAGTATCTCAGCTGCGCTCTTTTGTTATTGCAACAATTGTTAGCGAAATGGAACTTCCGCCGCTATGCGCTTGCAGCCAAAGCTAATCGTGGATATGTGGAGCAGTTGTCTCGTGTTTAAATGGCCGTTTTATGACCGTCTTTTTTCAATTGACCGTTATTTGATTCGCAATTGAAAACTGAATGGTTTAATCCGCGTCATTTTTCAGCTTGTTGGGATTTCCCTGCTTCCGCTTGTTCGTGTGCGCGCATAAAAGCTGCATTAATTTAAGCAATTCGACTGCGTTGCAAATAGTTTTTGTTGCCAAAAATAGCATATGGCATTTAATCTATTTTATTATACCCTGAACAGGGTATATTAACTTTGTCACGATGTTTGTAACACCCAGAAGGAAGCGTCGGAGACCCTATAAAGTATATATATAAATGATCAGTATGTTGAGCTGAGTCGATTTAGCCATGTCCGTCTGTCTGTCCGTCTGTCCGTCTGTCCGTCTGTCCGTCTGTCCGTCTGTCTGTATATATACGAACTAGTCCCTCAGTTTTTAAGATATCCTTTTGAAATTTTGCAAACGTCATCTTCTCTTCAAGAAGCTGCTCATTTGTCGGAACGGCCGATATCGGACCACTATAACATATAGCTGCCATATAAACTGAACGATCGGAATCAAGTTCTCATATGGAAAACTTTCGCATTTGACAATGTATCACCACCAAATTTGGTATAGATTATTTTCTAGGGCAAAAATGTAATATCCGAGAAAATTGTTCAGATCGGTTAACTATAACATATAGCTGCCATACAAACTGAACGATCGGAATCAAGTTCTTGTATGGACAACTTTCACATTTGACAAGATATATTCACGAAATTTGGTATATATTATTTTCTAAGGCAACAATATAATCTCTGAAGAAATTGTTCAGATCGGTTAACTATAGCATATAGCTGCCATACAAACTGAACGATCGGAATCAAGTTCTTGTATGGACAACTTTCACATTTGACAAGATATATTCACGAAATTTGGTATATATTATTTTCTAAGGCAACAATGTAATCTCTGAAGAATTTGTTCAGATCGGTTAACTATAGCATATAGCTGCCATACAAACTGAACGATCGGAATCAAGTTCTTGTATGGACAACTTTCACATTTGACAAGATATATTCACGAAATTTGGTATATATTATTTTCTAAGGCAACAATGTAATCTCTGAAGAAATTGTTCAGATCAGTTAACTATAGCATATAGCTGCCATACAAACTGAACGATCGGAATCAAGTTCTTGTATGGACAACTTTCACATTTGACAAGATATATTCACGAAATTTGGAATATATTATTTTCTAAGGCAACAATGTAATCTCCAAAGAAATTGTTCAGATCGGTTAACTATAACATATAGCTTCCATACAAACTGGACACATAGTTACTAATAGAAATGCACCTGTGAAGGGTATTTAGCTTCGGTGCAACCGAAGTTAACGTTTTTTCTTGTTTTTGTACTAAAATCACTTTCAATTTGTACTAAAACACCTGTTGCTGTGCAAATTGAGGACTCAATAGATTTTGAAATGGAATTGCTTTGATAAATTAGTATATTTGCCGTGAGTTGAGCTACAGTACAACGCACTTCCCCCATGGGAATTGCGATGTTCTCTATTTCTCACTAAAATGCGGGCATACAAACTCATTCGCTTTATTTCGCTGACTTTTAGTCCGAAATTTGTAATGCGATATTTAATTTTACTAAAGGCTAAGCTTAAGCATGTGTTCATATTTGTTAGTCGAAAAAGTTTTTTCGTATTTATAATCAAACTTCAACTTATTTTTTTTATATTTATACTAATAAATAAATAAAAAATATGCACCATTTTGGTCGACCAATTTTTGCCATTTTTCTGCTATACACATTACTTCATCAGTGCAAATCGAAATTTCGAAATTTCCAGAATGAAAGCAAGAGAACCATTGTACCAAATTTCATTGGTGGCTTGCATTCCTCCCTTTTTATACAAAAATTTCAAAATTAAGCGAATTTCTTCATTATTTTCACTCATTTTTGAACAGCTGTAACTTTTTTTCAACTTCCCCGAATTCAAGTTTTTTTTTGATGAAGTGAAGTTTAAAATCTCAGTTTTCCAACCCTATATGGTATGATACAATGTGATTGGTAGCACTGGAGTTATACGACTGCAACGACATCTGTTGACAAAATACGAAAAGACTTGTTCGACTACCCCATATTTATGTATGATAAATTGGGAAAATTTGAAAATTTTTTTTTAAAATTAAAATTAACTACAACTTTGAGTAAACTGTAATTTTTACTTTATAGCTCATTTTTCTCTTAGCAAAAGCAACCAGCATAATTACCGTCGTTCTATGACGGACTCTTCTACAAACAGCAAGCGTTTTCTCTCAAGAGTACGTTGGATGGTTACAAATTAAGGCATTAAGAAGGTTAAATTATTACAAAAATCTCACATCCTAAACCGTATAAATTTCACATTGAAGTCTTGTACAAAGATATAATAATTAAAGAAGAAAGAAGAAATTAAGAAGAACACAAATGGAAATTACAAATTATGTAAAAATATAAATTAACTGCAAAAATTTCTAAAACTGATCAAATCTAACTTGTTATCAATAGAAGAATATCAAGGCAAGCAAATAAAAATTTGAAACATTTCGTCCAACATGGCGTATGAGTGACTGAATTCAGAGCTTTGATATTCACTTTCTCGTGGCGACGTAGACATTTTGGTGCTGAGACATGATAATTTGAGAGGAAAAGCGAATGCAATAAAATTAATCGCATTCTAGTAGCGTTAAGTATTTTTTTTAATTTTTAATTTGTGGCTGCTGAGCTCATTTTACCTTTGGGGGGCTGATACATAATACATTTATATATTTTAAACCGGTAAGCGAAAAAACTGGTCTACATATGCGTGGCTCTCAAGCCTACCAGATTATGCTAACATATATATTCTGAAAATATTTATAAAATAATTTAACTTTTAAGATTTATTAAATTTTGCATACAAAAGCTGCACGCTTTGCCTTTTCAAAGTAAAAATTTGCAGTTCAGAAGTATTTCGCATAACACCGGCACTGAGTTATTACTCAAACAAAATAGAACGTTTTCTGATAACAACTATCAATCAAATTGTATAGAGCAATTAATTAAACGCGCTTAGAGCAAGCAAATCCATGTAACTGCTGGGATTACTGGAAGTGAAAGGCTTTTTAGATATGCGTTGAATAGCAGAAACTAATGATTACACACGAATTATTAGAAAAACTATATTGTTAGATAAAAAAAGCAAAAAAAAAAAAAATAATAATAATAAAAAACATGTTTCCTGCAATACAAAGTAGTTATGCTTTAAGAAATATTTCTGGTTTTTGTATTTTATATATACTTATGCTTCAAATATTACGCTTCTTATATATTAATGTGTAAAATTGCCATAAAAAATTTAAAATTTTTTATTGAAACTTTTTTTATAATTTTGAAAATTTTTGTTCGTTATGCGTTATTATAGTTGGTGCTTACTGTAAGCACTTCTAATATTGAATTGTTTGCAGCCACGAAATAAATAGCGCTGCGACCCACGGATTCCTGCACTTCAATTTACACATGTTCTTATTAGTTTACTTCATACATTTGCATATTTACTACTGATTAATACACTAATTCCACCTTCATTTAATTGGCCACGTTATTTGATTATTTTTCGACGATAAGATAACTCTGATAAACATTTAACGGAAATAACGGGCATGTAGCAAGCAGCAGTCCTCTTTGGCCCATTTAAATATTGTATATGCAAATTTTGTTTATTTCTAAAGGCACTTGGTGCTATAGAACAAATGATTACATTTCATCTATTTATATCTATATATATAGTGTATTGTTCTAGGTACTTCAAAAATATCTGTCAAAGGATGGGCAGCAATTTGCATACATAAATATATTTCATCAAAAATTTCGAAATTGAGTTTTTTATTGATGGTGATTCACTGCGTCGTAATATATACATATACGTAGGATAAAATTTTCGGCTTCCGCTGTCAGATATAACCAATACATAACCACTATGTAACCAATATATAACCCATTTATAACCAATATAACCAACATATAACCAATATATAACCAACATTTAACCAATATATAACCATTGTATAACCAAAACTCAAATTTCGTTTTAATATGAGTGGTTTCTATTATATCGTTTCTTTTTCACCTGCAAACTTATGAAAAGTGTTGTTACATAATTTTGCATTTTAGGTGACAATATATGTGCTATTAGTTGTATTGAGGGCCATAGTGTCAAATTTCAACAAAATTTATCTAAAAATATAACATAAAGCGTTTTTAAAGTAAATTTACTGGTATCCTAAAATTCTTAGAATAATGCCCTATCCAGTTAATCCGTTTAGTCGTTTCGTCGAAAACTAAGACCTGTAGTCTAGTTTCTTTTTCAAAAATAAAAACATGTAAGCCATCATATTTGAAAAATTTTCTACGATTATTTTTCATATGATTCTAACAATGACAGTAACACCGAAACCCGACTTGAAACAAAAAACATTATTTAAGCCTTAAAAAAATTATATTTAGAATAAATTTTGGTTGGTAATACCAAAATACGCTGTCTCTTTCTATAATAATTGCGGTTTCTTGATAAATTCTTAGATATACATATTTTTCTATGTACATATACTCGTATAGAGCGCTACATAGAAAGAGATATCCAAGACTTTATCAAGAAACTCACTCATAATCACGAATTCCTAAATTAAATATTTTTATTTCCTTAAAGGATTTTTTGAAACCCGTAAACTTATATGCTTAAAAAAATCGATTTTTTTATTTCCTTATTAAATTCTACAAGACCTATAGAATATTGTCCTAAATTTTCAAGTTGATCTGAGTAATAGATTCTGAAATACAGTTTTGAGAACTTGTGCGCTCGAGGCTAGCTAGACTAAGTGTGCCGTCTTTAAACGCATTTTTCTCGAAACTGTGTTTTGAAGTCGGTTGGAGGAAAAATTGATCGAAAACTACTCAAAGCATCTTCATAAAATTTTAAGCAGGTCTTTGAGTCTCTTCTTTGAGACTTGAACGAAGGATTTTTTTAGATTACAACTATTTGAAAAAAAAAATGTCGCGAAATTTTCAATAAAATTACCGAGATTAAAATAATTTTTTCCAAAAATTTCAGAATTTCTTTGTCAATAGTGTATGTTTGTAACAATAAAAAATTCTAAATAAAATATTTCATTTTTTATATGAGAAAACAATTGTTCAAAAAAGGCTGCTTTTTACCGGAGGCTCAACACTATCTATCTATTTAGATTCTTATGGGTCTTTGTAAGATTAAAAATGGCCACACGAAAAAAAAAAAATTTAAGTGTCGTGGTTTTTATACAAAATTCGACACGCCCTCGCAGTCTTGTGCAAAACATATTCATAAAACTCACCTTTAATAAACCGTTGTAGCACTGCTTTTCAGTCCTTTAACTGTACAATGTATATCCCTGTAAGTGTCGTTGTTGTTGTAATTCACACTTGTTGCACTCTTTAGTTTATTGGTTCTTTGCTTTTAATTAATTTCACCGCGTTTTAGCTCTAATGTGATTATAAAGCGAAGCAGATAAACTCAATTTGCCGCGTAACTTAACGGGACACAGTAAAGTAAATTCAAACTATGTAACAGTTATGTCAATGTCGTTGCTTTAGCGTTTGCTTTCACTTGCTGCGACTGTCGTGTGCTTACTGCTGGCCGCTTCTAAGCCAACTGCGCGCTTTCACCTGTTGATCGCCGTTAAATGCCTTCAACTGGCTCTGCGGCACTTATTTATATGCGCCATCGGCAACATGGGCGCGGCAATAAGCACTTCGAGGGGGTCGCTTCAATTCGTACGCTCTTCGAATTTCAAAAATCAACAATCATCCGTTTTCATGTAGAAATATGTGACGTTGAGAAAATGCGAAATTTTACTCAAAACTCTTGGAAAACATATAAAAAGATTTGTCGACCGTAAAACCCCTCCAAAGCGCTGTGCCACTGCTTACCACCAACTGTGGCGCTAGCAACACGCATACAAGCAAGCAATGCCGAAGGAGTTTCCGAAGCATGTCGCTGCTTCGCAACTGTAACTGGCTTCCGAACGACGACGACTGTCACGGCGATAAACGAACGTACGAGCGGCAACAAAAGCGGAAGTACACGGAACGCACGCACACACACAAATACATGGTTTCACGCACAAGAGCATGCCACTTGTGTGGGGCGCCAACACTTATACGCACACACACACACACACACACGTATCTTTAAGACAGGATGCATGACACACTCAATTAGTTGGTGGCTTTGTTTTTGTTACACACACACTCATACACATACATGCTGGAGGAGCGGGGTGTTATGCAGAAGGAAGTGCCGAACAGTGTTGCCCATGTGCCTACGCTTTTGTTTCACTTAACCGCAAAATATGATGGCAATTGTGAAATTTGTGTGCGCACGGATTTGCCGCTACCCCTTGCAGGTGTCATTCGGCCCGCATAGACAATTAAGACATTTGATACATTTGATAAATTGCTCCGAGTTGGCAATGGGTGAAATTTATTTTTACTATTACGGCCGTGCTATTTATCCAAGTATTTGGTTATTTGGTTATTGCCAGAGCTTAGGCACATTCCAGTGGCCATTTTGTGGTTCGGTTTTTAATTAAGCCAGAACAACAGGTTGAGCTTTTGTTGGCATCGCAATTTATTATTTTTCCCATTTGCAAATCTTGCACTTAGAGCCAGAGCAATTGGAGCCATGAGAATTTGCATTGATTTGCGCCTTTAAATTGTTATTGTAGACAACTAAATCGATATACAAATAATAACGGTAACGATACTGGCATTGATGGAATGCTTCAATTATTGGGTAAAAATATTAGTTTAAACTCATGCTCAACTTACTCAATAACTCCAGGAGTAAGGAGGAAAAGGAAATCGAACTAGTTACTTCCGAGCTGGCTTGAAAAAATTAATAATTGATGTTTACGAAATTATTTCTTTTTACTGAAAATCAACAACTTTGCTAATTTGTTTGTGTTCAGGCAGCATTTCTTCTAAAAATATAAAAATTTGGTCGGCAATTTATTTTTATAAAGAATGAAGAAAGAAACGTCGGATACCCTATAAAGTGTATGTAAATGGTGATCCATTTTGAGTGTGCCCGCTTTTTATAGAAAAAACACAGAAACTTTAAATTTAATGGGGAATGTTTATTATTACTCGAAAGATCATTCTTTGGCATTTGTTTTTTGGAGATTATCTCTTGTCAATGTTGGCCGCGGCCACGTCTCAAATGGTCCATCTATTGAGTCCAGTTTTCGATGCCTCATTCGACCATTTCGATTGGTAACTTGCGAATGACACGCGCGATGTTAGCTCTAAGGCCTGAATAAGAACGGGATAGTCCGCATAGACTTTACATATCCCCACAAGGAAAATTGTAACAATGTCGTATCAAACGATCTTGGTGACCAAACGAGCGGCCCTAAACGTTAAATTATCCACTCATCGAAGTGTTCTCTCAATAAACCGGTTGATTGATGCAATGTGGGGGAAGTGACGTCGTCTTATTGAAACTAAGCGTCACCGAGATTGCGAGCTTCAATATCTGGCATTAACTATTTGGTTATCATGGCGCGATAAGGATTGCCATTGATGATTATGTTCTCACTGGCATCATTATTGAAGAAATAAGAACCTATGATCCCACCGGCCCACAAACCACACCAAACTGTTGTCTCTTCAGCTTGAAATGGCAGCTTTTGAATCTCTACGGGATGCTCTTCGGCCCAAGTGCGGCAATTTTGCTCGTTTATATACCTCATGAGCCAGCAATTCACCTCATCGCCGAACTAAATGTGACTCGAAAACGTCGGATATTCTTGAAACTTTTCAAGAACCCATAGAGCGAAGCGATGTCGCTTGAGAAGGTCGAACGGCCTTTTTGTACTCTTTCAATTTAAGATCCCGACCTAGAACGGCTTAAGTCGTCCCTTACGTCAGTCTGAGTTGCTGCGAACAGCGCCGAATTGACTCTCCACTGTCTTCGTGTACACTCATTTTCTTCGCTGCGTGCTGGACATGGTCTATTCGATCGAATTATATCTAGAATGAATTCTAGGCCTCAATATGGGTGATGGCAACGTGAATAGTATGCTCCGAACACACCGATTATGTTGACCCTAAGCTGAGCGAAGCACGCGAAATACATTCTTCACAGAATGTGAATTTTCGTAATAAAGTTGAACGATTTGTAAACGTTGTTCAGGCGTAAGCCTTTCCTTGGTTAAATGCGAAACAATACTGAACAAAAATAATATGTCAGCTTGCCACGACTCATAGGTGATCAGTCAAAAAAATGCTATTGAAAAAAGTACCTCCACTTCTATCGCCCTTTATAAGTCACGTCCGTCTGTCTGTATATACGAGAACTAATTCCTCATTTTTTCAGATTTTTGTATGAAGAATTTATTTATTTCACAAAATGTTGTCATGAAATTTGGAGTGGACTATACGTACTCGTATTGTCCAAGACAATGCTTAAATATCCGAACATACTAGTTTCGATTACCATGACATATGTAGCTATATATATGATATACAAACTGATCGATCAAAATCGTGATAAAAATCTCCAACAAAATTGCTTCTTATCGCCATTGTCCTAGCCATAGTTCATTGGTGAAAGCAACCTTTAACTTTTTAAGTGTCTTTCGCGTAAAATATTGCAAGGAATTTAATCATACATGTTTATATATTTATTTATATTTTTTTTATATTTATTAATTTCCATATATACATATATTTCAAAGCCTCGTATGATTTTGTATGTTTATACCAAGGATGGATACCCCAGTTAGACTTTGATTTTAAGGACTAGTTTCAAACTCAGTTCAAAGCCCACTTTATTTCCGTAAGGTACACTCTTTAAAAACTAACAAAAATCATGAAATAAATAAAGAAGTGCGCTGATGCAACTTCGTTTTGTGGACGCTTAACGGTCTGAAAAGTTTTTTCATTGTGAAAGACGCTGTCATCAAATGTACATGAGGATATGTAAGTTTGTCATACCAGTATTTTTCCAGCAGAAATTTTTTCATAGTAAACTACACACCTTGACTGGTTTGAAAGCCAACTCACCGTTAATTTTAAAAAATAATCGGTTATCAGGGTTTTTTTATCCGAACTGAACACAAACCTTCCAATATTTTAGTCTCTCAAAGAATACAATATCCAAAGTCACCTTTCTCGGCAACCAAGGTAAGTAACAAGGTCCATACAAACGCCCCACGAAAGTTTCAGCTTTTGGAAAGGGAATATGTGAAATTATAAACCCATATTGTGTTTCATAACAATCTCAAGTGCCATAAAAATCTATTACTTAAGTGCAATATCCGACTTCAGCTACTTGCAACACTCACACAGCTAGACATTAACACAATGCATTCGCACAAAACAATTGAGTGGTCATTTGCGTCATATATGTCTTAATACCTTCTCATGAACTTTCATCTGCTCTTACAGGCGAGTCTAACCCACACACACACACACAAGCGCAGAAACATGCGTGTGGCACTTGCACTTGGATAATGCCCCGAAGGCATTAGCCGAGAGTAATCTGCCTGGCAATATGGACACAACACAGTAATTTCTGCCTGTGCATATGTATGTATGGGGGTGTCTAACAAGTTCATAACTGGAAAAATTCATGTTGTCTCGATATTGTGTATTCAAGGTCTCCTTGTTGCAGCGGTAATTGCAACACCTAATTGCACATCTTGGTGTGTTAATGCTCCTTGTTTGCAATGCATACAGATTGAAACGCAAACATAAATGTAAATGTAAACGTAAATATGTAAATGCGTGCATGTGTAGGTGTGGCACTTATTCCGCAATAGACTTTGAGTTTGTTTAACAGCAGATTTGCTTACGCTTCTCCGAATGACGATGCTTGCGATACGGCTGATATATAGGAGAACTGAGGAATAAGCTTAGAATCGATTTAGAGCGTTAAAACTCCTCGGCAGAAAAGATAAAGTACTGAGGAATAGTTAATGGTGAGGATTTGAAGGTGAAACTGAGGTGTCTTTAGCGCATCTCCTTATTTACTTTACAGGACATAATGAGAGCATTGAACTAAGCTTGGAACTAACACGGAAAATCAAAATATAATTGGTAGTTTTCGGAAATTATTGACCTCAACAGCTAGGCCTTCCGATTATATGGCTTACTTTCATCTAAGTGCTCTAAATAACAACTTTTAATGGATCTCCTTGGTTTAAACATACGAAAACTAACGAGTGTGTTAGTTTTTGAAATATAAAAGTGTGATTGAAAAACTTGTTATTGTTGAAAGACTCTTAAAATGTTGAAGGGTACTTTCATCAATGAACTTGGACTATGCTAAGACTTTGGCGACAAGAAGGAATTTTATGGAGGTCCTCCCATACAGAGTAGTGTTAAGGGAAGATATAATAATCTTTAGCCTTTTTTATGAGGACCACAGCTGTTTTTTTGGTCTAAATTAGAAATGGGAACATGGGCAGAGCTCTTATATTTACATCCATAAGAGAAAAGGACCATAACTAACTATTGTAAAGGTAACTCGGTCATTAATGATGAAAACAAGTGGGCAAACAAGTGAAGAGAGAAGGAAATAAGACTGAGTGGATTTATAAAATATTATTGAAAAAATAGTTAAAATTCTTTAAAAACTTTCAAAATAGGTTTCTTCTGCGTCGATGCCATCGCGAAGCCCAAGCATTGAAGGCTTCATGGAAGGCATTCGAATAGCGAAGGAAACAAAAAAGTCTGGGACCACCTCTAGGCTGTAGGGTGGCTGCGGAAGCATTGGATGCTGGGCTTGGTTAAGTAGCTGTTCAGAAGAAAGGCGGCGGCTCACACTGGCGTTGTCGTGGTGAAACTTTTAATCGGCTGCGATGTCTTGTCGGACCCGATTGACCCTTCGTTTGAGTATCTTGAGCAGTTCCAGGTAAAAATGGGCGTTGACGGTTTGTCCAGGAAGAGCAAATTCATGGTAGACGATACCTTTGATGTAAAAAAAAAATGAGCATCGTTTTCACTTTGGATTTACTCATTCTTCCAGTCTTCATCAGCGACATACTTCCGGCCCTCCAAAAAGGCCTGGTGCCACCGAAACACACCACTTCTTGTTAAAGCCACATCTGGGTAAGCCTGCTTGATCATATCAAACGTCTCTATCGCAGATTTGCCGAGTTTCACACAGAATTTCTTCAATGCAACATTTATGTAAAGTCTTAGGATCACGCTGAACTAAGGACGTAGGAAGTCTGATAAAAAAATAAAACCTGCAGAGTCATAGAAAATAGGGAAACTTCGCGCCGTCCGAAGTCGATTACCTACCCGTGATATTTGCAAAATAGAATTTGTCCAAAATTTATATTTTCATTCATAATTCGAAAGCAATATTTTTCGCCTATTCCCTCATATAATGCCTGCATTCAATTCTGCGTTCGTTGAAATTTCATTTGCTTTCAAATCAATCTGCTACCTGAATTCCAATAACCATATGTCTAACATTGAAATAACCACCTTGACTGATTTATTCTTTGTAATTTTTCACTGTTCCATTAGCCTTTCACACGAACCCTACCTTTGTGTGTGTGTATGTATTAGTGCTGTATTCGCACTTTTTATTTGCGAAAGCGTTTTGATCCACGATGAATATTCATGACAGCATCGACGCATATTTTTAACACGGCAGAAGCCCTCTCAAGACCCCGCCCACCACCAACCTGCCGCTGTCATATGTAAGTACCACCACTTTGTCCTCGCCCCCTCAGCTGTGCATTGTCGTTGCGTGTGCCCGGCTGTTTGGGATATTTACAAATTGCGTTTTATTGGAATAGTGACAACGCATCTTAGCATTGTTGACGAATGTGCTGCTCTCACCCGACCCTTTCTGCTCTCGCCGCCACTTTGCCGTGTACTCGCTGGGCAAGTGTGTGCGTGCGTGTGTCAAAGTTGCTTTGGCCACAACTGGTGGCGTAATTGTTAATGGCTTAAATCGCAAACTGAGTGATGTGCCTGCTTGTATGGATGTGTATGTGTGTAGGTGTGGGCGAAGGTCTAAGCAACTTTATCTGCAACAATGACGTAACAAACCCATCACTTAAGCGTTCAGAAACAAAAAATGCAACCCTACTTTGGTTTGATTTTGCCAAAAATACCAATTAAGATAATTTCAAACACAATATAATAAAATATTTCAGCAACATTCCGCAGATTTTCATATCAGGCTCAGATTTTCGAGTCTCCTGTCTCAACCACCTTCCCTACCAGCTTAGGTATGCAATTTTTCTGCACACCACTGCACATGCAAACAATGGGAAAATTTATGACACCACTGCTTGCTTATTTAATGAATTGGTTTTCTGCATACACTTAACCTGGCAGGGCTAACCACCGCTTTAGAGTTCGAAAATTCGATAAGAATCTGTGGCAACTGGGCCTGATTGATGGTGAATGAATAGAGATTCCGTTAGGGTACATATGCTCCTGCATGATATGCTTGCTGCTGTGTAAGTATTTTATTGCATGCAGCATTAATAGTGTGACGTCACACCTGTTGATAAGGCGGCACGCAATTGTTTCGAATGCCAAGTCCAAAAATAAAAGAGCACAATAATTTCGAAAGGGTGTTATACATATAAATTAGTTTTGGTAATACTAATTATTTGTATGGTAGGGTATAATGGGGAAGACTATGCGGCAGCCTGTTGTAGTCTCAAATACTCAAATACTTGTTCGGAGATCATCTCCTCCTCTTCATACTCGGTTACTCCCAAACCCTTTATTAATACCGAAAACCAATAACAAATACACTTACATTTGTCAATAAGATTTTCTCAAGAGCCTTTCCCTGAAAATCACCGATACCGGTCTTCTCAATATTCTTCTCATTTATGAAAAAATGAAGCAGAGAATCAATTTCCTTTAACCACTACGGAAATTCACGACACTGTTTTACAAAAAAACGTTCAATTGGAAAATTGAAAATTTCACTCATAGATATACCTTGTAACGGTGTTTTAAATAAGAACGGTAAAAAAGCTTTTTAAATAAAACAAAAACAGTTTGGGGAGTCAATGAAGTTTCTTATTCGTGTGAAAGTACATTCGATGCCATTATGAAGGGAACTCATAGCCGACACGAGCACTCTTGCAGAAGTCCAGACGCTGAACCCAATTTTCGACGGTTTTCAAACATAAATCGGCCGGAACAGCTGCAATTTCACGTTCGATATTCGTCCGAAGTTCATCAATCGTCGCTGGCTTGTTCGCGCAGACCATAGACTTGACGAAGCCTCACAGGAAATAGTATAACGGCATCAAATCGAACGACCGAGGCGACCAATTGACTGCGCCATTTCGTGAGGTAATAGGTTCAGCAAACTTGGTTTGACATTCGCTGTGAAGCTTGTGGCGTCGTCCTGTTTTAACCACATATTCTCCAAGTCCATATCATCCAATTCGGGCCAACAATATTCGGTTATCATTGAGCGGTAGCGATTCCCATTCACAGTAACGTGCCCGTCTTGATCATCACGGAAGAAGTACAGACCAACGACGCCACTGGCCCATAAACCGCACCAAACCATATTTTTTTCGGGGTGCAATGGTGACTCATGGCGTACGTGTGGATTTTTGCCTGACCAATAACAATAAATTGACGAAGTCATTCTGTGAGAAATGGGCCTCATCGCTGAAGATGATTTCTCGATAAAAATCCGGATCATTCTCAAGTTGATGTTCAACCCAATTCACGAGCATACGAAGATTCTGGTCGTCAAGCCGCTTCAGTTCGTGCGTCAATTCGATCTTGTAAGAGAGACTGATTTGGGTCTTCCTCAATTGCTCTCAAAAGATAGTTTCCTTTGCTTTAAATCAGCGTTCTCCTTAAGAGAGTGAAAATGGCATTGATTGAGGCTCTCATTTTGCTCCTTTGACATTTAAAACTATGAAGTCCCATAATCTCTTCATTGACAGCGCCACGCATTGACATACAAGACTAAATTGTGTGGCGAGAAATTGATTCATGATTGCAAAGTAGCGTTAGTCGCGCAGTCCCACATGCGGTCCCGCAAAACAAAGAAATATTAAAAATTCTAATAGTCATTGGAGGAGCTGCGAATCAGCAAGCGGGCTTGCGTAAGTACAGTTGGCAGCGGCTGGGGGGTGGAACAAAACAAAACAAATTTTCTGCATTATGAACTGCGCTGACAGTAAACGAGCAGCGCAAGAAGCAGCCTTATGACCCAAAGCACTCCTTTGGAGCCCCACATGCTCTTCTACTCCGCACGACTTGACATTACATAATAATCTACATTCTCTATTCCATTGGCTGGCAATTGTTCTGTTTGTTTGCCTTCAGCTTTATTGAAAAATTCCAGCAAGTGTGACATACACACACACATACACACACACCCGAAGCGAGGCTTCGACGCTCCACGCATTCAATGCAAGCGCTTAGCCTTAAAAATGCATTCTCTGACATTGAAAGCCTTGTCGTACTGTTTATATTTTGTAAATTTATGCTTTTATGTCTTCATCGGAAGCTTTGCATAAGCTTCGCCTCCGTCGCGGGTCTGTGGCGTTGGTCTACTTAAGCCTTGCAGTCATCATCGCCAAGGCATTGCTTGGTAGTGTCGGGCAACTCTCAACAGTTGTCAACAGCTGCCACAATTACTCTTTGGTGAGTTGCAAGGATGCACTCGCAAACGCCATACAAATATATCCGCGTGGTTAACGGTTAGTTATGGGATATGCAAACATATATATATATATACGCCGTGTACATGTATGACTTTTTTAGAAGATTGTATTTGTTTTCTATCACAATCCTAAGCCCTGACTGTCGATGCTAATTCATTTGGAGTTTCAATCCTGATTAGCACCTCATTAATTACCAAGAGAGAGAGAGAGAGAGACAGTGAGATCTGTGCTGTCTGATGCACTGAAATCAGCTAAAATTTTTAGGGATTCTAAAATATGGTGACTATTTGAAACACTTTTCACAAGCACTTATGAAACCAGGTACCCCGGAGCGGCAATTTTAGTTTGTGGAACAAGAAAAAATCGCATGGAGCTAAATCAGATGAATACGGTGATTGATCAGTGGTATTCATTACGTTTTTGGCTTTAAATTTGGTCAGAATTGTGTCTCGATGTGACGACTTTATCATCGCGTAAAATCCTTGAATTGTTTTTCCAAAATATCGACCGTTTTCGACGGATGTTCTCTCGCAAATGCCTCAATATGCACAAATAGACCTCCTTATTGACCGTCTGTCTCTCCGGAACAAATTTATGATGCACCAAACCACAAATATCGAAAAAACAATGAGCATCCCTTGATTTTGGAGCTGCTTTGGCGTAGTTTTTTTTTAGTTTCGGCTCGTTTTTTTCCTCCATTCGGATGATTTTTGACTTGTTTGGATTTCTTTGTCTCATCGGCAGTCATAATGCTATTCGTGAATGTGGGATCGCACGATCAAGCATGTCCAAAGAAAGCTGTTTATGGCACTCTTCTTGAGAAAAATTCAGCTTTATCGCAACGAAACGAGAAAGAAAGCGTTTCAAACCCAAGATATCCACCAAAATCATACGAACGGACTCGTGAGAGATGTCGAACTCTATTGCCATCTCTCCAAACTTACCTGAAGATTGTAGGGCTCTCTTACCATCCCTCTAACACTTGCCTCACGATTTTCAAGTACCATATTCTTCACTTTTTTTTTAATTTTCATCAGACGAAGGTCGGCCAAACGCATGCTTTCAACTTCCAATAAGATTCATTTAAAAGACCTTCTTCAAAATTGAGTTAAGCTACATTCTCTTGCAAGCCTAATAATATTCAAATTTAGAAGTCTACAATCTGGCGGCTATTGTAGTAAATATGTCTGCTAGTAAACAACAATATTGTCATGCGGAATTCTACGTAGAGGCGATGACGTCCTACGACAAGATTACAACATGTTTTACATATAAATGTTGCGTTTTAGTGGCAATAAATTAACATAACTGATAACCACTGATAATTTGGTGAAGGCTCCTAAATGATGTGTAATCAGACTGCTTTATTTAGATCAGAACTTTTGGTGAATGTATTCTCATAATTCGTGTAATGGAAATTTTACGCCATCTCCATACATATGTACTTAGGTGAATTTGAATGATAATGCGATAACTTTGGTCGGTGCTGAGGGACGAACATTGCACGCAGCTTGAAACGGCAGGTGCTTTAGAGGTTGGCACCGATTGAGAGCGTGGACATTCAGTCAAATATTCGTATGGCTAATTGGTGTATGAACATTCTCTTGAATAATTAAGGTCTGAGTTCTGTAGTGATGGACCAAGCAGGCACCCGTTAATTAAAGGAGGTATAGCTGGAGGTTGGTGCTCTCGACCATCTCGAACTGTAATCTCCAAAACACTGGAACCTAATTGCTTTGGAAGCTCTCTACCATGAGAGCAAATACCAACGAATCCCGAGATAAACATATATTTACATTACTAAATTAAAAGAGAAGCTCGGCCCATACCTGCTAGTATTGCAAGCGCCCTGTCAGTAACTAACGTGATATTATTGTAGTGCTGTAGTAATAAGCGCGGCCATGAAAATGGAATCAGGAAATGTTAAGGGATTACAAACAGCTCACTGGTTACAAATTGTTTGCCTTATGCGCTTTTCCAGTAAGCTTTTGAATGACAATACAAAAGATTTAGGGCTTAGAGAAATAGTGAACATGGAATTATATTAATGGAATTGACGTTCCACATGTTTTGACTATTCTATTTTGAACGCTACGAATCGTTACTATTTTTGAGGTGACAGATTGCGTTTTACAATTTACTGTGGAAAGAAAAACTTTCTTTCAATAAAATATATCGTCCAATTCCACAAAAAAACCAGATTTTAAATCTCTTCAAACGGATAAAATGTTAGCCGTAAGATATAGAGGTTAGGTTCGCTAACATTTTCTTCATAGCGAATCAAGCAAGTAAGCCTCTAAACTCGAATAATGACAATATTCTATAGATACCATATATTGATGAGTATCTTAAAAATCTCATTACTGTCAAGAACACTATGCTTTCGTCTCATATTCTCTTAAGTGTACGTCAATGTCGTCTAGCTCTGTAATTCTTGGCATGTATTCAAAAAAGCTATACCTTTGAGCTTCATTCCTTGCTACTTTTATTATTACCAAAACCACTTCTGATTGCGTGTTCTCCACATAAGAATTCGATTATGACCAAAATTCAGAACCGAAAAAATGATTATCTCAAGCCAAAACAAATACTATACAAGGCTTTGGCTGAGCGGTTACAATTTATGCCGATGTGATAGTTGATCATGAATCAGGCCAGGGATACCTCTGTATTTTAAACAATGAAAGCTAAGAAGATATCTCTTGAACGAAGGCAGCTTCCATTAGTGTATAACGAGATTCTCTAAAAACACCATTTTATGCCAAGAAAGCGCCCGAGTTGCATTGATAACCATCTCCCAATTTCTCCAATCCCGTTTAAGCCGCTAGTATGGTTCTTATAATACCCTTGAGTTGTTCAAACTTAACTTTAGTTAAGGTTTGTTATGCCCAGAAGGAAACTTCGGAGTCCCTATAAAATATATGCTATATACATAAAGATCAGTTTCTGATGGTTATATTTCGCAAACGTATTTTTCTCCCCAAAAAGGTATTCACTTGTCGGAATCGCCGATATTGGATATCAAAATCCAGTTCTTGCATTGTTTTTTTTTTTTTTTGTGAAATATATTATAGCTCGCTGCTACCGGAATTAACGTTAAAAATTACTCCTTAAAAATTACTATATTTTGATACATTTATAATTTACTTAAAAATTTGGAAACTTGACTTCGAAATAAAGTTTTATAATTAAAATTTACAAATAAAATAATCATTGATAACAATATCACAATATACTTTTATATTTATTGTTTTTTAATATTTGAACTGGTTCCAGCCCGCGAAGAACGTTTTTGTTGAACATACAAATGTTCGTGACGAGCACTTCGCCACGACAATTATGTTCGTTCGCGACGATATTATTCCATTCTTTCGTGGTGTACGTGACATGCACTTTTCCGTTTTACAACACTGTTTATTCCAATCAGCTGTTTTAATTGTTTGTATACGGCGTCTCAGAATAGTTTATAAATATTTAGCAGAGTGTAAATAATGCAAATAAAATAGTAAATTTGTTAAAATACAGCGAACAAAAAGAAATGGATGTAATTTTGCCATACAATGCACAAAACAGGGAACATTTCTGCAGCTCTGCTCTGCAAGTTGGATTCCACGAGTTCGTTGCGGTAAGCATTGACTCTATTTCTGCAAAAGTTGTTTAATTTTTACTGTTTATTTTAGTTGAAATTCTTCTACACCATGAAAGATTCTGACTTGGACGTGTTCCAGTTGATGGCACGCGAACGTTTGGAGCTAGTGCTGTACGGCTGGGAAGTGTGCCAAGGACATTGGGATGAATTGACCAACAAGGAAGAAATATCACCGCACTTGTGTACCGTACTAAAACAAATTACGCAATATTCTCTAGACATATGGTTCAGCAATGAATGGGAGGAATGCAAACCACAATACAAAGCCATGCTTTTGATATGCATTAGACGGGCCAAGGATATACTGATGAAATTGTATGGAAATGTCTTTGACTGGGACTACGCGTTGCAATTGGGAATCAAACCTTGGGGCGTACCATATTTGAAACAGTTTATAGCATGTAATAGCAACCTTGTAAGAAGCTTGACTCACTCTAGTGAGCATATAGAAGCACCAGCTACTGCTGAAGGTGACGAAATAATAATATATATATTTTTTTGGTAATGTTAATACTTTTCTTTGCACAGATATTGAGCATTTGAAAAAAGAAGGTTTGGTTTTGCTGTTATTGCGCCTCATTAAGTTGTTCGACGCTGGATTTTTCGAAGGCGCTCGTAAATTGTCAATACGCATTATTGCCGCATGGAATCACGATTATGAGGAAACGAAGCTTTTATCTCAAGTGTCCTGCTCAGAAATAAGTGATCAACATAAAAAGTGCTTAATTCTTATTTGTCATATTTACCTCATGGCCATATATGAAATGGATGACAATCGTGGTTTCGTTATTGATAACGTGGTGAGTATTACAATAACTGCAAAGAAAAGTGAAAACAGCAGTTTACAATCCACACTTTCCTCAGGTGAATAACATACGATTTTACTACCAAAATATGATGGAAGTAGGCGGCATTAAAGAAAACCCCGATGAAAAAATGGAGTACACACCGGCCCGTTACATAGCCATAACCTGCATTAATCTGAATATAAGTAGTAACGAGTTTATTGACGCTTTCATATACGACTCCTACGATGAAAACTTTGTGAGCCTGTTTGGTGTCATATCACAATCCTATATGAGCTATCTGCTCGGCAATTTATTAATGGAAATGAATAAGTTGAACGAGGATGATTTCAGTAAGCGCATTGCGGATTTCAAACGCGTTATGCACCTATACATCAATGAAAGAGAACGCAGTGAAGAATTCATGATGCAAGAGATGCACAAAAAGGAAATGAAACGTCGCAGCCATAGTTTGTCCGCAACAAAGGAAAATATGACGAATTTCTACACGAAAATGTGTAAAGGTAATCGATTAAGTAATATAGGTAGCAGTGAGCATACGGAGAATGGTCAGCAAGCTATCACCACCTTGGAAGCGGAAAGCGATCGGCGTGTAGATCCTGTTTTCCAGCACTTGCCCAATAACGAGGAAGTCCTTAATTATGTGTACACGGTGCTGGTGAAGAGAGTAAGTCCCAAGTACTTTCATATAGTGTTTACGCAATCACTCTTTGCATCTCTTTTCATTTTTAGACACACAAAGGCTGGTATTTCGCCAAGTTGATAGTGCTTCTAAAAATCATTGGCTTACAGTTGAACGCCATTGAAACTTGGCGTTACCACCCGGGTCTAACACCCGAATTTTTGATGAATCTCGAAGTAAAACTTTCGCGGCTCTTTGAAGATCTGGCGATTATATTCCAGGAGCACCTATTTATAGAGCAGGAATTTTGGCTGACTGGTTTCTATTTAAATCCATGCAAGAAATACTATGAAACCGTCATACGTAGTGGTATGCGTTCGAATCGCCTTAGTCATCGCTTCGAAACTGGCGAAAACTATGACGATGACGAGAGATATGATGGCAAAAGGGATCGCCGCGAAAAAGGTGACAAAGGCGAGAAGGTGAACGCCATAAACGCTAAGTATGGACTACTTAGTTCCACCATCGATGTGAAGGAAATATTAAAACTGGCTAATCATGAAGCGCCCGACTTTGATTATGACCAATTGTATAAAGCCTTGCACGCCTTCAAATTGCCAGACAACACCATTAAGGACCTGCTGACTGTCATCTTCTTGCCACGAAACAAAAGTTTCGCCTGGGCGCTCGACTGGGTGGAATTGAGGAAACGGTGTAAAACTCTACTCAAAGATGCCGACAAAAAGCGGCACTTCATAGAGCTAAACATGGCTGAAGCGAACGATCGGCTGAAGTTTTTAAAAATTGACTACGAAAAATACAAGCACCGACCCCAGCTGGATTATGGCAGCATCGAGCGGGGCTACGAAAACTCGAACGTGCCGAATTTCAATAAGGACAGCAGCGATGAGAACGATGACGAAGACTCGGAGGATTTCGAAGCAGACTCGGACCTGGATGAACCGGCTAAACATGAACGTAAGTTGACCATGAACGACTCACGCGGGTGATTTCAGTATTAATAATTTCTTTTCCGACTATAGCGAAGAAAAACGATCACTCAGAACTTTTCGATTCGTACTTCATGAGTACACGTCGCACCAGAGCCCGAGCTGCTGCTATAATGGCGAATGTCCTGGAAAGAGACGATTTTACGACCAGTGCCGATGAAGCCAAGAGTTCCAATGAAACCGCAGAGGAGGGGAAAAAGGAAGCGTGTGAGGTAAAAGACGACGTCCCCACCAGCTCGGCAACTGCGGAAAATGAGTCTAAGCGTGATTTCAACGAAATTTTAAAGGAACGTAAGATATTCGATAACAGCACCAGCGGTTTTAGACCCTTTGCGGATATATGGAGCCTAAATTCCCAGGAACTGAAAACCGTTGAGAATAAAGTACCACATTTAGAGACTGGTGAGCTGTTCAACAAGTCGAGCAAATTAGAATTGCTGAAAATGCAGACGGCCAGACTACTATACCAACAACGGAAGAAGCCAGAAGAAAGCACACAGCAAGCAGAGGCGTTTAAGTGCAAACAGGAATGCAACACCGATGTAGAAATGGTTGTGCCTACAAATATGCAATTGAGAATTCTAATTGTACTAATTTCTCTACACTTTTGCAGCTCGATGACGAAAGCGACGTCTCTACAACTGCTCGTCGGGACAGCGACGAAGTTAACGACTTCAGTAAAGACGAACAGGGCGAGGATGAAAAGGACTCCCAAAGTCCCACAAAAGCGAATGCAGAGAGAACAGCACAAGAAGATCGTCTTATTCAGCTTTGCATGAAGAAGAGATTATGCGTACGTTTGCGCAGACTCACAGTCGCCGATGTGCGAAAACTGCGACAACCCAGCGTACGTTTGGAGCGCATAGATTTGCAAGCAGTGGCCGATCAAATGAGCAAGCAGCGACGTGCCCAACGAAGAGGTTAGCTCTATAGAATTACAAGACTTCTCTTAATTTCTAAATGCACTTGATACACTTACAGCGACCTACATTGAGTCGGATGACAACTCAAAGTCAAGCAGTAATTCTTTCGGGGGTGAGCGCACCTTATTGAACACGCTTAAGCGTCGCCTGTACTCCTCGGAGTCGTCTACCGATTCCGATGAGTACAAAAAGAAACGCGTAGGACGCCCGATGCGTGGCAAATTAGGCAGCTCGGCGCTGCATGCGAGGGCTCAGCGTTCGCAGCCGAAGAGCTTGAAAGTGACACCACGCAGCGCCAGTGGTTTGAAGTTTCGCATCTCCACCAATGAAACAAGTGGTGGCAGTGTGGCCACCGGTATAAACGCCACCAGCTTGCCAGTTATCGATTATATACAAATATCATCGTCATCGTCGTCGGACGAAGTCGAACGCTTTAGCCAATTGCAAACCGTGCGAGAGGAAGTCGACATAACTGCCGACCCATTATACGAGGAGGAAATACCGATATACAGGATTTAGTCTAAGTCGGCGAAGCGATTTCAGTAAAAAGTATTATTTATGAATGGAAGAGGCATATAATTTTGCAATTCTTACTTTTAAGAGGTTTTGGTTTGCAGAATTAAGAATTTAATTTTCATTATTAAATTTTATGCGCAAAACTATTTTCCTTTACATACCATGTATGATCTGTTTTAACTACTCATTTAAGTGGCGCTCCTTGTATGATCGCCTGAAAGAGGTGATTTTTTTTAAGATTTTTTATTTACACACAATTGGTGATTGATTGATGATTAAAAAAATTTAAATTTAAGTTTTATCGTGTTTTAGAGGTATTTCCAAGCCAACAAAAAAAGCTTCACAACTTCTGCAGTGATTGCGGTCGCCGACAATGTTAAAATAAAAATAAAGAAATATATAATGATCTGTAAAGTATGCCGATACAATAACTTACGATTGTTGGGGAAAAAAAATTTAACAAAATAACAGACTTTAAAAAAATGTGAAATTTTGCTCAAAATTAGATCTCTTTTGACCCGTCAAAATTAAATTTTTCTTACAATTGAAAAATTGGCCGATGTTTGTACGCAGAAATTTATACAAAATAAACAGAAAAAACCTAAAGCGATCGAATGATTTATTTCGTGTTACAAGACAACTAATTTGGAAAATGTACAGCCCTATGACGCAATCCATTTTAGCAAAGCTACGAATACGCGTTATATGCTTGCATTGAAACCATGTGAATTCGAAACTTTGGTTACCAGACTTAATTTTGACATTTTGAGGTAAGCTGAGTAGAAGGAAAAAAATTTAATTTTAATAAATAAAAGTGAAGTAGTTATATTCAAATTGAATTTACGAACCCCAAAATTTTAATTGGATTGCGATTTAATGGAAATTTTCTCCCCAAAAAATTCGAACTTACGGAATTGGTTTCGAAAAATTTTTTTTGGGGATTTTGGTCAATTTTGAAATCCCCCTCACCCGAAAAAAAAACAGTTTTTACGATCGTTTTGCCTTTTTGGATAAAGACTAGATTTTTAAATATTTTGAAATTTTGAACGTACTCAAACCTTTTTCAACGGATATCAGATTAACATATACCATATAAACTTGGAAAAGTTCTCATATGAAAATTTCGATTTGACAAGAAATATTCACAAAAATATTTTTTTTAAAGGGTTAAAAAAAATTTTTCTTTAAATTACCAAAAATAAATTTTAACAAATGACTTTATTTATTTTAAAATTAAATTTTTTCTTATTTTTTAATTAAAATATTTTTTTAATTAAAATAATTTTTTTTCAATTAAAATATTTTTTTTAATTAAAATATTTTGTTTTTTTAATTAAAATATTTTTTTAATTAAGATTTTTTTTAAAATTAAGTAATACTATGTTAATTAATATTTTTTTTAAATTTAATAATAATTAATAATTAATTAATTTTTTTTTTTTAATTAAAATAATTTTTTTTTTTTAATTAAAATAATTTTTTTTTTTTAATTAAAATAATTTTTTTTAAAATACAAAAAATTTTTTTTAAAATTTAAAAAGTAATTTTTTTAAATCAAAATAATTTTTTTTAAATTCACACTGGCGCGACCCTTGATTGTGCACCAAGAAGGCACAGACATTTGCCGCAAAATATTTTTTTATGAATATTTCTTTTGTTTTGGAAGTTCGTCCAAAGCAGCGTTCCAAAGCAAAGTTAGTTAGTAAAAAATGGATTTTAAATTTAACGGTAAAAAAAGTGTGATTTCGAATAGTTCAAGTAGCAGCCTATTTAAGCCACCAAGCCTATTTAAAATCGTGCAGTTCCGCCGATCGACCAATGTACGGCCTGAAAGTAGATTAATTTCTACATTGTGCTACGAGAAAATTATGTTTGGGTGCAATTGTAGCGGTTTAAGCGAGCAATTTAGCTTAGAATTCTGGATTTCATTCTACCAATGAATCCTTTTCATATGGGATAATATTGAGGAAAGCTGTCACGTGGAACGGTCTTGGCCGTACTAAAATTCGTGTTCATGCTGGCTACGTAGACCCCACTGTCGTTGGAACGGTGTTAGTGGGTGGCAGGGCAGGAATGCCAGGAAGAACCGACAAATTTTCCCGTTGATCATCTTTGGAATAATAATAATATATGCTCTAAAGACAATTTACTGCCTTAGGCAAATTCCGAATTCTCCGCTTAATTCCCTCTAAGCTTATTTTGCCTTAACAATATGTTCAGCGTAGAAATAAGTATTTTAAAACTCCTAAGCCCTTGGCAAATGCCTAATTTTCCTATATGAATGGGATCCCATTTCGAGGCACCCTACTTTTATAAAGAAAAAACACATAAATAACATTTTTTGGCATTTATTTTTTGAAGATTATCTCTTTCAAATGTTTGCCGCGGCTACATGTCAAATAGTCCATCCGTTAAGTCCAATTTTCAATGACTCGTTCGAGCATTTCGACTAGTAACTGGCAAAAGGCATGTGTGATGTTTTGCTTCAAGGCATGAATTGAAACGGGATTGACCGCATAGTATTTAAACTTTACATATCCCCACAGGAAATAGTCTAACGGTGTAATATCCCACGATCATGGAGGCAACTCGACTTTCCCAAAACATGAAAATATCTGCTCACCGATGTCTTCCCTCAATAAATCTATTAATTGATGTGATGTGTGGGAAGTGACGCAGTCTTGTTGAAACTGAATGTCGCCGAGATCACGAACTTCAATTTCAGGCATCAAATAGTCGATTATCATGCCGCAATAACGGTCGTCATTGACGGTTATATTCTTACCGGCATCAGTTTTATTTTCTTTACTGCGTGCTGGGCGTGGTATGTTTGGCCGAATATTATCCAATAATGAATGCTTGGTCTCAAGATGGGTGGTGGTGTTGCGATTAGGGCTCCGTAGGCCGATTATTTTGACCATATGTACGTTTTCGTAATAAAATCAACAATTTTTTACCTTTGTTCAGACATAAGTATTTCCATGATGAAATGACAAACAATACTGAACAAAGATAACACGGCAGCTTGAATCACCCGTTACATTGATCTGAAAATGGTCAAGCCAGTTTCAGAATTGTGGGAATGTCCTGCATCTTTAAACGCCAAACTCAGCTACCGAGTCATTAAGTTTTTCTTAAAATTTACTTTTATTTTTGAAAAAAGTCCAAGCTCAGTTTACGGCAAGCGTAAAGCAATGTTTTTTTTAATAGTCGGTGGTTGGTTAGAAACGAACTCAAAGAAGTCCACAAAGTACTTGATGTTCAGCAAAAGTTGAGATTCTGTATAAATTCGAAAGACTTGATACAGTGTTCTCAGCATGCGCTCCATAGAGAATATCAGCACAATAGAATTTGTGAAGAACTGTGAACAAATTACCTAATATTTGAGCGCCTCAAGTAGTAATCCAAAGGCAGAGAACTATGTACATGCACATGTACATATGTATGTATGTATGAATCGTGTTTGCGGAGGTCTTAACCCTTAATTTGATTTCTGCTCATCGAGATAATTTGCATTAATTTCGCTTTAATTGAGCACCACCATAAATGGAGAGCAGTGAGAAAACCTGTTCGAATTCTGTCCCTTTCATGTATGTATGAAGTATGTGTGCACGAGCGCTTGTAAATATTGAATGCGGCTTGGATATTATTTACTTATGAACAGTTATGTAGACAATATTTACCAATGGCCCACGGGCCCAACTCAAATAATTTATGCATTGCGTTTTTTATTTAAACAAATCAAACATTGCTCCGTCAAACCTCGAAGTATGCGAAAACGTGTGAGTGTGTATACGAACGCCCGTACGCTGGTACGAACACTAGTTGCCTCGAGCTAATTGCGTTCTAACAAGCGGCGTAAATTCAATTCGGAACGCTCCTTATGTTTGCCCGCACTACCCTCGGGCCCACACACACACACGCACTCACATGCGTATCGGTGGTTTTGTGTACATTGAAATTCATCGTCAGCATCGACGACCTTTGCAGCGGCCACACCACCAGCTTCCCCGTTTCGTCTGCGTGAAAGTTAGTGTTGTAATTTGAGATTTCACTGCAATTCGACGGCATTGTGTTGAGAGAATTCCCACCCCGATTCGTCACACTGCGCTGCCGTTGAATGGAAAATGTGTAAATCGTTTTTATTTGACTGCACCTGGAATTCGATTTGGCTTTTGTGCGTGTTTTTCGGTGGACACTCCAATTTGACGCACTCACACATTCGATTTTAATGGAAAGTGTGGCGAATATCGCAAACTAGGAAGAAAGGAAGAAAGTGAGGACTACCTAAGCGTCGTCTGCTGTGTAGTTATAATCAAATTATAATTGAAACAAACGAAAATAATAACAAACTTCATTAATTGAGTCAGACGAAGGAGTCTCTTACACATAAGACAAATATGGAGCTAAATTAGAGCAACACCATCGATCCATCCATTCTCTTTAATGACTTTTAGGACTTATGATTTACCGATCCAATCAATCTGTGGAAAAATAGTTCGGAAGTGGCAAAATTTCTTTATTTCTTCTTCATTGGAGAGTGGAGATTTTTCTCTTCCTCTGCTTTCCCCCGGCAGGTTTCTGCGTCGAAAACTCTCAGAACTGGAGTCATCGCATCCATTTCTTTATGCCGAGCACAAATTCAGCCTAATGTAAAGAAATACTTTACTTTTGCGTAGCACATAGGTTCAACCCGATCTCCGTCGGCTAAAAATTTGTAGATAAACATTGGATGGATAACATACAGGGTTTGTCCGAAAAGTAATAAGACTGATTTTCTTCCGCTACGTCTCTACTTCGTAGCGTGCGTGCACCGACTGCATTCGGTAGAGGGAATTCCTTGCCAATGAACGAGCGGATGGTCAGTTATCTCCGAGCATCTGGAGAGTCAGGGCAAATATTTTCGCCACGTGTTTCTGTGAGTGGTGCAAGATAATGCAGCGTTCTTTAGAGCAGAAGTTCGCGATTAATTTCTGTGTGAAACTCAGTAAATCTGCGACAGGGACGTTTGATGATGGTGTCTTTCAGTGGCACAGCCTTTTCCGACGGCTGGGAAGAAGTCGCTAACGAATGGGCAAATCCAAAGTGAAAACAATGCTTACTGTCTTTTTTGAATTCAACGGCATCGTCCACCATAAATTTGTTCCTCCTGGATAAACCGTCAACGCCAAGATTTACGTGGAAGTTTTCAAGAGACTTTAAAAGAAGGGTCAATCGGGTCCAACAATACGTCGCTGCCTACTGGAAGTTGCCCCACGAAGACGCCCAGACTTACACCGCCTTTTTTGTGAACAGCTACTTAACCTCGACCGGTATCCCAACGCTTTCGCAGCCGTCCTACAGCCTGATGCCTGAAAAGGCCGATGAAAGGGGATCCAAACAGCATGGACCTCGGACATCAAGCCTATTCCGGAGAATGCCTTCCGTGACACCTTCAATGCTTGGCATTAGCAGCGCTGCATCGACGCAGAAGGAGCCTATTCTGAAAGTTTCTAAGGAATTAATGAATTGAATGATTGGTTCAATAAATTTTTTAATTCGGCTCAGTTCTATTATTTTTCGGACAAACTCTGTAAATGGAGAAATAGTGTGATTTCATCTATTTTTGCTATTATTGTTGCAAAATTTTACCAAATTTTCCATTGCCCAGTGCTGCCGGATTATCAGTCTACATAAACTATGTTTATTCCAGCTTCGGATTTTGCACTGTAAAAGGAACGATCTTTTCAGAAGGCACTATTTATATTATATGTTATAGATCGTGTTAGAAAGAGTGTACGGATACGAGGACAATGTGGCCCAAGTTCTTAAAATGATTTTATGAAGTATATCAACGTTTATATTTCCATTAATATGCTTATAGATCAACTCAAAGCAATTTTGAAAGAATTGTTTTTAAATATTAGCCGAGCCTTTGCGAGTTCCTAGTCTGTGATCACTCTCCCGGGCAGTTGATTTCTCCGGTTTCTGATTTTTAAAGTCCCCTGCGCTCTTAGAAAATGTTAGTTAAAGTGGCTAATCCCCTTTGCTTTCTGCAGCCAGCTCGGTTCACCGTTCGAGAATTCTTCAAATGCTGATCCAACCAACGCATAAGCGTTCGGGCTGTATTGTTTACCCACATCAAGATTATGGCCTTTTGACATTGACTGCCGGGAAATGCGAGACACTAAGTAAATACACACAACAGTAAGTCCGAAAATCTGCACACAAACAAACACACGCATTCATATGCACGTATGCACATAATGCATAATTATCCAGCGAGAAAAGTACTTTTCAAATCTGCTGGAACATCAATAACGGCAACAAAGCGACAATGCAGGCGCGCAATGTGCAATCGCCGGAGCCCCGCTTTGCGATTATCATTAGGCTGCGCTGTCAAAAAGCACACATACAAACCTATTATTTGTAAGTACACATATCCACATGTAACATATGTATGTATCTAGATATGTATATTTGCCAACGAATTTCAAAGCCATCCATCACATCCAATCATCCTTTGCTACATGACTGTGTATTTGCGTGTGTGTTTGTGCTAAGCAAATATGTAGAAATAATTCGTGAAGACCTCTCTAAAGTAAATAGAATTCCATGTCCCTGCATGTTCTGTTTTGCCTCGTTTCTGTGTTTTGTTTTCACTCGTTTGACCAATTCAGCAGCCGCCGCTTCGTCGATTAGGCCGCAAAATTTTATGACACCCTAACGCCATGCCATTGTCAAGGACAATAAGCGAAATGAATTTTAATGTGATCGGCACATTGTCCGCAATTTGCACAGAGGCAAACACGATAGCTCCATTCGATGCGAGAATACTCTTACACACAAACACATATTAACGTCTACATTAATTTTAGTGAAATCAGAACGACCCACAGCAGTCACGGCGAATTCTCCACGCCTAATGTAGAAAAATGAGAAGGCAACGAGTCTTAAGTAGATAAAAATTTTGGTGAAAGTACTTTCTTATTAATACTTTTATTGAATGTCCTCATTTGCTCCTAATATCACATTTCGTCGGTATCATTTCGATAATTAAGTACCAGAGTATGGAATACAAATACAAATAGTTGCCTATGAGTTGTTATGCCTAGTGTTGTTGCCTTTCTTAGTCTCCAAGTTACGAGAACGAAGGGACGGCTAGTGAACTCACGAACACTTTTGAAGTTAGCTTAACCTCAACTTTAGAAAACAGTTGGTTAATTACAATATCCACCCTTTAAAAAATTAACCCATCTTCGGAATATATCAATATTAAAATTGTTTTAGAATACATAGGGTCGATGATAGCGCTCAGCGAAAGTAAGGTTTGCTATATACACAGGACACAAGGTTTGTCCACGTTTCCGCAAAATTAATTTGGGTTCCTTTTGGAATTTACTATAACTATTGTAATTATACTTATATGTGGACGAAAGTTCTCTCAGCGCCATTCACTTGGGAGTGGCCAGAAACATTTTTTTTACATATGGCTCAAGCAGTCACGACTTCCGGTCTTAGACCAAGTATCCTCTGAGTAGTCAAAGAACATCCGTTTGAAAGCGAGCTAAAGTGAGAAGACGAAACATAACTCCTGAGGGTTATGCGCTGGGTTTGAGACCGGCACATAGAAAACATGAAGGGCAGAAACCAGCCTCGGATGGGAGACCCGCCTGACGACCACTGCAAACGATTAAGGAGTTAGTTCTGCTTTCCATACTGGATACGTGGGCGAATTAAATAGGTTCGATAGTGAATCAAGGCAAGACGAAATATCTCCTGTCATTAAACAAATAGTCGTCGCACTCGCAACTCTGCTCGCTGTTGACAGTCATGACTTCGAAGTCGTAGATAATCTCGGATTACTTGAAACCAGCATTAACACTAACAACGACGTCAGATTCGAAATCCAACGCAGAATAACTCTTGCCAACAGGTGCTACGTCGGACTGAGTAGGCAATCGAAAAGAAAAGTCTCTCTCGACAAACAAAGACCAAACTCTATAAGTAACTCATTATTCTCGTCCTGCTATATGGTGCAGAGCCATGGACGATGAGAACATCTGACGAGTCGGCGTTGCCATTTTTCGAGAGAAAGGTTCTGCGAAAGATTTATGTGAATACTGCAGTCGATGGAACGATGACCTGTACGAGGTTTAAGAAGACATTAAGATATTTCAGCGAATTAAGAGACAGCGGCTACGCTCTGAAAGTATTCCACGCAGTCCCCCCGAGGGACAAAAGAGGAAGACCACCACTCAGTTGGAGAAGGGCCTGACTACACTTGGAATATCCAATTGGCGCCAAACAACAAAAAGGAAGAACGGCTGGCGCGCTGTTGCAAACCCGGCTATAACCGCGTTACCGGTGTCTAGACCAATAAAGGAGAAAAAGATATGTGAACCTTTTGAAAATTTGTTGAAGGTTTGCTTGAAGTTCATTAAAGATACGTTGTTTCTGTTTGGTCATAAACTATATTGAAATCTTAGAAAGAGTTCGCATACTGACTACTTATTTCTCACTCCACTTTGTCGATAGCTTCAAGGTTTTGACAGCGACAAGCGAAACAAGACGCATAGGATTTTATTTATTTGTTTACAAGCGATAATTCGTCTTTGTCGCATTCGGCAGCAGATCATCCGCCCGAATTTTTATCGAACCTTGGTAAGAAGAAACTGTGCTGAGTCAACTGTTGCAGTCGGATCTACTTAACCTCACTCAAGAACAGTCACGGTGCGAACGGCGAACATGTTATCAGAACTCAAATTTGACCAGAAGACCAGTACCTGACTGATAAAATGTTCTTCTTATAAATAAACAATGACGTTTGATTCTTTTTTTTTAAGTATCTTGCAAGTTTTGGAAAAAATTCTAATTTTTAGACTTCTCTTACATAAAGCTCAACTTCTATGGAACCGTCTGCAATAAGTTCAGTAATTTATGTGGATTGCGCAAAGTTCAGTTAAATCTTCAGTACCCGCAGCTTTATTATTCTTAAGAAGCACTAAATCTACTCTGCTCTAATTCGAACATCGTCCCGAATTGCGGATATTCTATATTGTTTTGCACATTGTCTCTAATACCTAAAAGTATAGTATATTTCACGCTTAAAATTTCCCATTCATCCCGTGAGCACATGCTCATATGCATACATTTTTTATGAAATCGCTTAAATTTTTTTTTTGTTTTCGATTTATTTAAATTTTTATTAGCCGCACGTGGCACTTATTACGCCAACAAGACAATTTGTTATTCGTGGTTTAAGCGGCTTCCTGCCAACTGTCGCACCAACCGCCTCAGCTTCGTCGTGGATTCTCTTCAGCACTTGAAACAGTTGCAGTAGTGGCAGCAGAGCCCAACGGCTGTTGGTGGCACGCGACACTCACGCCACCGCCATCGCCACGAACACAATGACTTAAGGACTTGTGGCAGTAAGCACTCAAACGCTCAACCAGTTATCCACACCCCGCCGACCTGCAGCGCTGGATACTCGCTTGATTTGTTTACCTTGCAAGCCAGGGCGACACGTGCGGGTGTGGTAAGTGGCAACAGGCGCCAGTCAAAGCTTACAAGCCTATTGCTTTTGCTTTCGATTTCCACAATCCACTCTGCCCCTTTGAAGTGACATTTCGTTGTCTGCGTAGAATGACCGGCTAACGGTTACGGTGTCATCGCCACTTGCACGGGCTGTTGCGTCTTTTGTCGTGTAATTACGTTATTATGATATTCAAATATGGCTCGGCGTGTGGCGCATGTCATGTCACGTGACCATGTTATGATACCACAAATGCTCGGCTGCTGCCACCGCCGTCACGCCTACGAAAAACTGTGACAGACTCGGACACTTGAGTGCGAACAAGAGCCGAAGTGTTTAAGCGCTCGCGAGCAGCAATTCAAAGGGTTAATTTATTGAATTAGTACATTAGATAATATTACACAAGCCACTGAGTATTCACCATTTAACGGTGTGAAGTTGTTTAAAAAGCAATTAAGTCCAATAATAAGCAAGAAGGGGGCTTAGGAAGTATATGAATAAATCACTCTAACAAAGCAGTTACGAGAATAAAGGCTGTTCAGTAGCATCCCTTTCTAGATCTTTACTAAGTTCTATATTATTGGTTATGAGTTGATTATCTTTGCTGAGAGGAATGTACATATATCCTGGACACAGAAAAGAACGAAATATGCAATGGAGGCTCTATTGAAATCTGAAATTTTAAATTTCCAGTTGTTAAATGATATAAAAGAGTACTATTGTCAGTAGTATTTCAAATAAAACTTAATCGTCTCAAGTAATGGCCTGGAAAATAATAAAATTCTATATTTGAATATTGAAATAAGACTTTAGTTATAAATAGTACTCGGTCTGTTTATTTATCATTCAATTAACAAACTGGTCATAAAATGTTTTTTATTTGTTAACGGCTGATTACTTGTCCTATACAGCCAGGCAACAGAAGACAAGAATGTAATATGACAATTAGAAGAGTAGAGAAACTATCATAAGCCACGACCTTATGCTTAAGTTTTGAGTTTGATATAAGTTCCTATGAAGTGTTAAATGAATCTGCGTTTATTCTTAATATCGTTGTCAACAGTTCTTAGTTAATAAGATAAGGTATAATTTCATGGAACATACTATTAACGAAAAATAGTGCAACAAAATACTAAATATAAAAATTTAAATCTTTTAACAGCATATTTTTAGTATCTTTAGTAATTCAGGTATGTACATTAAGTACCCTTTCTTGGGGCAATTGATCTTAGAAAAACCTTTTCAATGTTGAATGGAATCAGCTAAGTCACTCCAATCACGACCCCGTAGCTTGTGGATTACCACTAAAGAAAAATCGACTTCGACATACTACCATATGATCACCCACTAGACTGGGTCGTATCAAGTGTTGCTTTTTGCAAAACTCTCTCTCCGGATATGATACCTCTTGAATTATTTCCTTGTATGAAATAAATTAGTTCTCTATTAAATATCAGACGGAATCCCATAATCTTAGGTCAGAGTTTTTATATGGGTATGTATATGACGGGGTTTTCAATAAGGCGCTACAAAATTTTTATATAAAACAAAAACGGTAATAAAATTCTTGTCTAAGAACATTCGATACCATTATAGCTCAATTTCTTTTCCGTGGCCACCACGAGCATACTTGTCCAGACACTGAACCCAATTTTGCACGGTTCCACACTTGGTTTTCAATAAATCGATTGTGACATTCGCTATGTGGCTTGCAGCGCCGTCCTGTTGGAACCAGATATTGTCCAAGTTCATATCATCCAATTCGGACCAAAAATATTCGGTTATCATACGGCGCCGGCGCATAAACCGTACCAAACTCTAATTCTTTCGGTATGCAATGGTGACTCAACGTGTGGATTTCTGCCTGACCAATAACGCAGAATACCGAACAGTTAGCGTCGTTTGCGCGTGAATTATTTAAGCGACGAAGGCGGTTAGCTGGAAATTAGGGTTTTAGTTTTTTTATGATTGGTGTGTGTAAGTGATGTATTTATGGGATCCAACCCCTGGCCACCAGTCCAGAGCAGTATGGAAGCTCAACTGGTAGTAGTTTCGGCTACGAGGTCTGACCGGAGACTTAATTCTGGTACCACGGGGAGCAGGAGCCCTTAGAGGTAACTCCAACCTCCAACCTGCTCATGCGGACATGCCCCTCGGGGAGTATCGTGATGGTTGTGGTTGAAACCCAAATCGCGGGAGGAACTGACATTGTCAGTTGAATGTGGAGTTGTATTGCAACCGGGTGCCGGACCCAAAGCACGGCAGAGGTTTTAGATGGGCCTCGAACCCGACCAAGGTGGTTAGTGTGTCCATTCCACACTGCCAATTGGTACTGAAAATGCTTAGCATTTTCAGGGCGCTGATCAACGCATTGATTTGATCCGCTGTGCTTTTGAGCGCCGTGGAGTAAGGTTGTCGTCAGCAGTTACCCACGTTAAACACACCGGACGTTGACCAATAACGCATACTTTGCATATTGACGAATAACTTTCAAGTTGTTTTCAGCCCAATTCAGGAACACACAACGATTTTGGTGGTCAAGCGGCTTCAGGTTTTGCGTCAATTTTATCTTGTGGGGATGTAGGCCAAGATCTTTTCTCAAAATTCACCATAACGATATCAGAGAGATGCCCAACGCTAGAAAACGACGCGTGAGAGACTAATTAGGGTCTTTCTCAATTGATACACTAACAATATTTTCGCACTACGGGCACTTGTTAGTCATCACGTCCATACATTGGACGTAGTGCTCTACAAGTTGAGATCACTCACTCCGAATTTCGGTAATAAATTTTAATGATTTCGACTCGTTGTTGGACTCTATAACTTTTCATGATAAAATGGCAAACCTTATTGAAGAGAAATGTCAAAAGAGCGGGAAAAAATATGGCGTCGTTTGTTGTAACTATTGGTCTACTTTTCTAGCGTACCTATTGAAACCCCGTTATATGCACATAAGCAATATTATTAGTGGTCATTTGAAAGCCACCTCGAATGTATGGGGGAAATTTAAAGAAAGTTTCAACAGAAGCTTTGGCAAGCCTTTATTTCCTGTTTATAGGTGAAAACAGAGGGTAATATATCCAAAACCTCAAAAGGATCACTATGTAATTTGTAAACTATACGAAAAGTAGATAACTATCGCTGCCCCACTCTCGAGTTAAACATTTTACTGCCGATTAAATTATGTCAACGAGCGTAATCGCCTTTTCGCCATGTATTAGAAGTGCAATAACAATTTATTCCATATAACGACGTCTCCCTTGTGGCAATGCCTTTCATCCACTCACCCACCTGCCCATAGCTTTCTTCGCATAAAGGGAGCTTCCGAAATGATTACAAACCAATTCTCGGAACAATGAACAATCAAGATTCTCTGTGGCATAATAATTTGCGGTTTGGATTGCAGAAAGAAAGAAATATCGCCATTAGGGCCACAACAAAATGGTCACTTCCTTACTTTTGTCAGCATACGCATACATATGGAGAGCGGCTAAAGAAACAACAACAAAGCCGGTCTTACCAGTTGCTACAAAATTTGCACATGAAGTGCAACGGCCACAAGTGGTTACTGGTTGGAGAATCCTCACATGGCTTGATGGACATTATACGCATCGCGCCAGCGCCACAATTAGTCGCCAGCGGGCCGCTTGGGCAGTGGATAATCGACAAAGTTCTTTATTCGTTGCCTTTCTATTCGGCTTCCGGTTTGGTTTTTTTGCATTTGGACTCTTTGTGTTGAAATAAACAAATTTGTATGCTTTCCCCCGGGGGTGAGCAAATACTTGGCGCAGTGAAATTGCTACCCACTCACTCACGGTGAACACACGCAGGAGTTGTTGGACTCGCGAAAAAGCGAGAGTAAATCAAATGTATCAACCCTTAAGCATGCGTCCGACATTGCCGCTGATAAGCCTCGAGGCAACACGTTGATGCGGACTTACCTCTGCATGCCGTGCGAGTGTGTTGATATGTGTGCGTGTGCGTGATACAAGTTTGATTGTTTATACGCGTCGCAATTTCATCGACAAACATAAAAAGATATAAAAACAAAAACAATTAACAAAGAAAACCTTAAGCATATTCTGTTAATTTAGGGTTGCCATGTGGTGGAAATTCAATATATGAGTTTCACTGAAAGGGCCTGATTGTAAAAGCATTCCAGATTCCCATCAAACACATCGATTCCGATTTTATTTAAATATATACTAATACAATCGATGACGATGGAGCAGAGGTTCCATTGTCAGACCATGGAGAAGAAGGAAATTATCCGTCTGAAGAACAACAAAGCGACGGGGGATTGACGGACATGCGTGGCGTGGAACTGATAAGGAACATACTCGACAGATTGGAATTGATGTAAATGCATTCTGTCCAATCCGCAGAAAGAGAAACACCACAATCTGCGCTACCTACCGTGGGATAAGTTCTTGACGTTCGATACCAAATGAGGTTTCAGACATGGCGACTCCCTATAATCTCCTGTCATTTAACAAACAGTCGTCGCACTCACGTCTTGGCTCACACGTCACTGTTAACAGCCATAACTCCGCAGTCTTGGATAATTTCGTCTATATTGAAACTAGCATTAACACCAACAACCACGTCAGCTTCGAAATCCAACGCAGAATAACTCTTGCCAACAGGCTACTTCGGCTTGATTAGGCAATTGAGAAGTAAAGTCCTCTCTCGACGAACAAAAACCAAATTCTATAAGTCACTCATTTCATTTTCATTCCCGTCCTTCCATATGGTGCAGAGGCATGGACGCTGACAACATCTGATGAGTCGACGTTACGAGTTTTCGAGAAAAAAGTACTGCGGAATATTTATGG
This sequence comes from Bactrocera correcta, assembly GCA_027475135.1. Classification (NCBI taxonomy): domain Eukaryota; kingdom Metazoa; phylum Arthropoda; class Insecta; order Diptera; family Tephritidae; genus Bactrocera; species Bactrocera correcta. Next base: position 80,797,067 of record CM050326.1, read on the forward strand.
TCCGCGTTGGCCACGGCGAATATCGCATTCGATAGAACGATGAGTTGTAGTTATAAGATATTCGATGACATTGAAAACCACTCCAGTTCGGAAAGTATTCGATGCAGTATCCGCCGGGGGAAGCAGAAGGAGAGGAAAACCTATTCTCCTTTGAAAGACCAGATTCAATTCTATTAGCTACATAAAGTTATAGTTACTTCTTGCAGTTTACTGCTTTACCTCCGGAATTTTTGATTATTTTGAGCACACAAATCAAACGGAAAGGAAAGCAGATCCAATTTTGGGAAGCGATGCATAAGAAGCTCCAGGTATTGACTCCTCATTTTATAGTCTGTTAGGAGAGCACAAGTGATATTAGGTATCGAGTTTCACCTGCAGGGAACATTATATATTATCACTGCCTCATATAAAGAAGCTGTAAAAACTGTGTTCTAGTGCAGCTTACGCATCATTCTTAGGAAAGACGTAATCTATTGCTGAATCACCAAATAAGTTTATTTCACTAAATTTGGCAACTCTAAGCAACATTTTCATACGCACATTAAATCACAATTTCACTGTAGACTAAGAGACAGCTCTACTACTTGCTTGCAACACACACACGCACACAGAATATCTAACTGATTGCAGCCAAATCTCTTTGATCGCGCAACAAGCATTAGTGCCGCTCGACCAAGTCATCCTTCCGATTGGTGACTACACTCACAGCTCACGTCGCTGGTGCCTCTGCATTGGGCGGGTTGTAAGGGTGGCGCGGCGTTGGTAACGTCATTGACAGCGCCATTCCACAGCGCGCGGCCGCGAAGCACTGCAACCGTTGTAGTTGTTGCAGACTAGACCAACCCCCTGCCGTAATCGGCAGGATTTGAGATGGCGCCGCCACGACCGACATCAATACACAAGGGGTTGCACTGCTCGAGCGGCTCATGTGTGCGCGCTAGCCAACGGGTTGTTACGATGGTCGCACATCGAATATAAAACTAATGAGCGCCCTTAAAGCCCGTTTAGTTGGTAAAGAAACGCGCAACGGGCAACAACCGAAACACAAACGAGTGATCACACGACAAAAACAAAAAATACACACAAGCTTATGTGCGTGAAAAATGCATACTGTCGATATTGAATCGTACCGTTATTGGGTCGTGAAGTGAGCGAAGATTGCGTATCTCGTCAAGCACACAACCGCCGAAGTGACAAGTGTTCAAAACTCACTGTTGGGTGAAAAAAAAAATACTTTCAAATAAAACAGCAAAATGTCTTCGTGCTATAGTGGTTTTGACGATCGCTCATTCGAGTTCGAAGATTCGTCCGACGATAGCGGTTATGAGAAAAGTTTTGAAACCGACTGCAAAGTTACACCGCGTAAGCTCTGCTTCGATGCCAGCGTTGATTTCTATGCGGCCTCCGAATCAGCCATGCCTTCTGGTTGTTACAACAGCAGCGGTGTGAGCCAACTGTTGGAGCGCTCTTCATTTCCCGCACTGCTCGATGCCAGCAGCAATCATAGTACGCGCAGTGGACGCACACTCGTAGAGCATGTAATCAGCAAAGCACCACCGACAGAATCAGAGTTCGCGCCCAAGCTAACATCAACACCAACAAAGAATGCCGCCGGCACTGGGAGTAGTGATCAACCGACTGAACCGCGTCCCAAGCGCAAATATGCCGTCGGCAAGAATCGTGTAACGCGTTCGCGTAGCCCCACCCAGGTGGTACGCATCAAAAAGTTTCGTCGCATGAAAGCAAACGATCGGGAACGAAATCGCATGCATACTTTGAACGATGCCCTGGAGCGGCTGCGCGTCACGCTACCGTCACTGCCGGAGGAGACGAAGCTGACAAAAATCGAGATTTTACGGTTTGCGCATAATTACATATTCGCGCTCGAACAGGTGCTGGAGAGTGGTGGCACCATCAATCTCGATCTGGAGAAGCTGCAAAATTTCACACTAAGCGGAGAACGCATCACCAAAGAGCTTTTCGATGCCATTTTCGTTAACCCACAACCCTACACGAGTATCTACAGCATGGGTTGTGGGCTCAGCGGACGTGTGCCATATGGCCTGCAGGAACAAATGCCGGCAACATATTCATACTTGGAACAACAGCATCTGCTGCAACGCGGTCGCCCCCCACAGGGCTACGCATATGATACTGACATGCGCCCCTACAATGTGCAACACGAATCACATAAGCCGTTGGGCGACCGCTTTACGACGCATCCACATTTCTCTCAGGAGAAGTACGAGCTGTATAAAAGCACCTTTGAGGCAGCAGCCAACATACAACCCACCTCAGTTGCCATGTACACGACTGGTACGTGCGCGCAAGAAGAACGAAATGGGCCGGAATTCACAACACAGCCGACATACACCCAACTTACGACGAGCAGCAACTGTTATATCGCGGAGGATCAGTCGACGACGATTGCAGCATCGCCACCCATGGTGAGGCAAGGTCGGGAGATCGCGCAGCCCTCAATGCTGCACCACACTAGCAGTTTCTACACTCAAACGCCACCTTGGAGAGATTACAACGAGCAGATGTTGAACACCGGCCATAGTAGCTTCGAACAGTACTCCCACGTATAGCAACGGGCGCTATTGGGTATTTTAGTGTATATAGTAAGAGGTTATTTGGGGAAGGCAGAAGGCCATTTGAGAATATACATTTTCGATTTAGTTCTCTGACAATCTGTATGTACAAAAAGAAAGATATATTGTTGGGTTTTGGGTTCTACGGATGACTTTCGGCACTCAATGATCTCTGCTTTTGAGCACTGATAATGGTTTTAAAGTCATGCATACAACTCAAAAGCTTTTAGTTCTATTAATTTAGTTCATTAAAAAATTTCTATTGTGAACCAGCAGGCATCCACAAATTTTGAAGTCATTTTCTACTGTCACAGATTGTCGTACCGAGAACTGCTGACGAGGACTTCAAAATTGTTGTGAATGCTGGTTGTGCTTAATAGAATTACAAATTAATACTTATTGAAGCCTTGTTGGGATGAGAGAACAATCCGTGTTTCTTGTCTTAACAAAGCTTCTGAAGAATATACATTTATGGTTATATTCCTTGCGATCTCATTAAAGAAATTGGTTTCCAGTTCCAAGCTGTTCAGTAATGGAACTGCATATCAGTATTCTTTGAAAAATTTAAATTCTATAACATTAATTTCAATAATAAAAAATAAATATTTTATTACAAATTGGGTTTATTTGAAGTGATCTTCAGCTGATCATTTCAGAAAATCTCAATTTCTTAACAGTAAGCATTATCAAATGCCAACAGCTCAAAAACATTCATTCAATGTATGTATATTTTTAAAAGAAGTACAATACAAAGCTACGACATTTAATGACTTTCGTCAACTTGACATTTAGTCATTAGTTTTAGTCATAGAATGCCGTAACTTTGTGAGCTTAAAGATGTCAAAATTTCGTCTTTATAACCGCTAGCCGCTAAAACGACTTTTTGACAGCTTTCTATTAGACTAACTCAAAGTATCAGGTACCTAAAAGTAGTTGTTATAAGCTTTATGAAATGTGAAATTTTTGATATTTACCAAAGAGAGAATATTTATAAATAGTTAAGTGAATATATTTTTGTAAGCTAGAGTTTTATTGTAATACATTCAACAGGAGCTAGTCATTTCCTAAAATAGCATAAAGTACTTTATAGACTTTAGAGGAGGTTAAAGTTTGGCGAGCGTTAGGTGAGTACGCTGACGAATCAATTAATACAGGTTGTAATGTAATGAAATATTTACACAGTTATCGTAATAAATGTACACTGATAAAAATAAAGTGCGAGAAAGAAGAATATTGTATTATTTTTTTATTTAAAACAGGGATCTTTACGTTCTCTTGTAAGGGAGCAACAAAGAATAATTGTTTAATTTACAGCTTAGTTGATTCTCGTATGCCACAGTAACTTGAAATGTGATATTATAACTTGGATAGGAAACTACAAAGAAAATTTTAAAAAGCCACAGCGTAAGTCTCTCTATGCAACAAAAAAAATTTAATGGATTTTGAAAGCTCCATAGGATTCACCATTATTTTTTTCACCACTGCTGGAAAACCAGGAAATCGTTAAATGCTTTCATTATTTATCCAAATTTATGAAAAGAGAAAAAAGGGCTTATTGGACTATAAATATGGTAACTGCATTGACTTTTTAATGCGATAACGAACTGGTAATGGATCAGTGGGGATATTGCACTCAATTCCACAGAGAAGCACGGAGAAAAATATTTATTTTCAAGAATTACAGACTGTAAATATAATTCTAAATCCAAAGAGATGATAAAGATATGGATCTAGTGGTAGAACAAGTAGTAAGCAAGTATAGTACAGCATTTTCAGAGACCGAAAAGCATTTCGTGTTGCTTCGAGGCAGAGTAAAAGAAGTAATGTAGTACCAATCAAAGTTTCATAAATAATCTAATTACCTACATATGTAAGTATGATATTTCTTTTCCATTATAGTATGAAATAGTTATACGAGTATTCATGTCAAGCAAGTCAAGAAGGTGATGACTACAATCAAAACGTCAATAAAAAACGATAGATGGATTTAATAGGGAAAGCAGATGGACGATGGAATCATCTGTAGAAGTTCACGCAACTAAAGAAAGTTCTCTGAGGACCATTCTCTATGGAGTGGCCAGAAACCATTCTTTTACATATCGTTCGAGCAGCTTACGACTGCCGACTCTAGACGAATTATTCTCTGGGTAGCCAAAGAACATCCGTTTGAAGGCGAGTCAAAGTATTCCTACTTTGTGATGCACTGGAATTGGGACTCACCACGTAAAAAACGCCTCCAATGAAAACTAATCAATAGCCACGGATGAGAGACCCCGCTTTTGATGACGAGCAAAAAGAAGAAACGACTGGCGAGCTGTTGTTAACTCGGCTAAGAAGATCGGCCAGGAAGATGGACAAGAACGACTTTGGATGCTTTCACAAACCAGCTTTCGAAGAAGCTAAAAAGGAGAGAACTTTCTTTCAGCTTTAAAACCATCGAACAAGAAATGAAAATCCTTGACCGTATAAAAAATATTGAAAGTTCCAATAATATTTTAAACATTTTTGTTATTTAACATAAATTATAAGTTTTCCGTTTGCGGGTACTTCGAATCCTAAACATAGATAGTTTTTTTTCAATGTCACACACACACTCGTGTGTGCCTAACGACGTAAGTCATTAAATCGGCAAACAGTTTTTTTTTTTACTTTTGTTCGTCCGCAACAATAACAGAAAAATCAGTAGCTACAACAGCAATAACAACAACCCCAAAAACAACAGATTTCAACAAAGTAAAGAAACGTCAAATTCAAATAAATAATAATAACGAGCAGCCTCGCACTGTGAGCAGGAATATTGCGGACCACATACGCGTAAACACAACGGCCTCTTCGACAGATCCAACAAACACACGAACCACTATGCTTGTCTATAAGACCAGACTATGTACCAGTGCAATTCGTTATGGGGTGAGTTAGCCAAGCAGCAGTCAGTCAGTCAGTCAATAAGCGTGTGTGTGTGTATATGTGTGTGTGTGAGCGGATTGCAGGAAACAATAGGAAACTTTACGATTTCACGTCACCTGCCATACACAATGGCCGGGCGCTGAATTACAGATTTGCCCTAAACATCATACAAAACACCACTACACACAAACACACACACGTTCTCGGGGAAATCACTTAGCCCGTCAGCGTTTGAAAGAAAGAATGCGACTCGTGAAACATGAGCACTGGACCCGAAAGACATGAATGGCACTCAAATTATTTAGTTGACTGCATCGACAAGAGCCGACAGCACCGAGCGAGGCGGTTGAGAGATGATTTTGAAAGAATTGCAGATTTTCAAATTTCGGTGAATTCGCTGAATTGGCAGGGACTCGCTGGCAATTGCCGAGGATGGGGGAACTAATGTGTGGTAAAATTTGCTACCGAATGTAATCGCAAAAACTTATTTTCTTCAGCTAACATTATAGACTTCTTAAATCAGACATTGAAAGCTCCACTATTCAAAATTTTGGCTGAAAAATGCGGTGCTCAAACAAGTTGCAAAACAGTGATTATTCCAATCGAATGCTCTGATCCACATTAGAATGCACAGGAGCCAACAAAGTGTACACAACTTCAACACAAGCTGCTCGGCTATTCTAAGCGACACAAAATGCCATTTGCGAGGTTTTGTCAAAGGTGTTAGGATTTATCTTTGTCATCATGCGCTGAAATCCATACAACAACGCAACACAGACACACACACACACACAGAAGCACAGCAGGATAGATTAGGATTGTCAGGTCGCCGCATTAACGGCGAAATAGCAGGGGTTGCGAATCGCATTCTGCTCGAAACCAAAATGAAATGAAATAAAACGAAAAGAAATGAAATAAAAGCAGGCTTTCAGTGAGTCGTGCGTGGCTCTAATGCGCCGGGGTAGATTCTTATCCGCCAAATTATGTCTGATCCGTTACGAGGCGGCTCGTCTTTCATTCTGAAGTTTTTTAAGTTTTTCGCTTTTCGCTGAGCTGCTGTTGCGCGGAAGTATATGTTAATGCATTTGAGTTGAAATTATTAATAGAAAACAATTTTCCGATTTTAATGGAACGATAAGAAAACCAAAGGGAAACAAATTACTATCCAACATTTACATCGCATTTGTGCCAATCATCCGGCTCGCTGATACTTTTGGGAATTAACTTGATCACTTTGCTATTGCTGTTGTTATTGTTATTGTTACGGCTCATAGCGCAGAGATTGATAATAGCGGTCCTAGTATGACTGGCGATTTGCACTTTCATTGCATAACGGCAAGTCCTTGCGCAAACACACACAAGCTCGCAGCACTCATAGTTTATTCAACAGCAATTAAACGGGCAAACTTGTTGTTGATTTCTCTCTGTGGCTAACAATGGCACTTGAATCAATCAAAGTATACTTTTTGGCGAATTCCTCTTCGTTTAATGGATGACAGCTTCGAGGCGAGCTCTCGGTAATAGAATATGTGGAGTAATGCCATTATAATGAAACGCATGCGTGTGTATGTGGAAGACAGTAAAGGTGCCGAAGGGTTACTTGTTAATATATTTTTATTTATTTTTCATATTTGTCATAAAACTGCTGAGTTGTTTACTTTTTGCCACGCACTTTTACTCAAAGATAATAGAAAACTGTTAATTGCCAAATTCTACAGAAGAAATGCGGAAGTCTTAGGCCACTGAATTGTGCTTGATTAATGTGATACATTTTTTCCTGTATCTACAAGCTGTTTGAGCCAATAAGAAATACTTTAGATCTGGTGCGAGAAAACTAATCGATGCTCACGATCATGATTTTGTTTATTACAAAGACGGATTTCTATAGCTTACTCTATTGAAATACTTAAAAGTTTTGACATTATCCTTGTTATGGTTAATAGGAGTTGTCAACCAAACAATTTAAAGGAAAGTCCAAAAAAACAAATTTTTTCCACGGGTTCAGACAAAGAAGTGGCTTGTGGATATCATCTTCGCCTTAAACAGTTTCAAAATTATGTCAGCGGAACAAAAATCGACGGAACTACGTATGGTTGATAACAAAAAATTTAAAAAATAACCTCTCGTGCAAAATACCTCATTTGTGTCTCGAAAGAGCGGAACTATCATCAGTCTCGAGAAAAATGGCGGCACTGAAATCTAACGTATGTTACGGCAAAAGGAAACAGTTGTTTCTATTAAGATATTTTCGAAATGAAAAGAAATTTTCGTAGAAGAAAACATACACTTTACAAGTTTCTCTACTAAGACCGTTAAAATACAAGTATAAGGTGCTGTGATGGATTTGTGCTCCCTTACGGGCTGAGTTTAAGACGGAATGAGGACTAAATTTCAGTCACAGCAAGTTTTGGCCCTCGTATATCCTGGAATGCCAAAATGAGTTTGATAATAGCTCAGTGCAGGATTATACACAATTTGATTAGTGAAGAAGAAAACTTCAACGTTGAATTTTATATACTTACAAGACTAAGATCGTACAGCCCAAATTCAAGATCGTGATCTATTTCGAGGTTTCCACCTTTTTTAAATAATAAACACAAACACTTCTCATTTTATGGTGTATATTTATGTTTATTATAATTCGAAAGAACATTCTTTCGCATTTATTTTGTGAAGATTATCTCTTTCAAATGTTGGTAACTGGCGAATTATACGTGTGATGTTTTTCTTCAAAGCCTGAATGGAAGCGAGATTGTCCGCATACACTTTAGACTTTACATATCCTCACAGGAAAAAGTCTAACGGTGTAATTTCATACGATCTTGGTAGCCAATCGACCGGCCCAAAACCTGAAATTATCTGCTCGCGAAGTGTTCTCTCAATGAATCCATTGATTGATGCGATGTGTGGAAAGTAGGACCGTCTTGTGGAAACCAAATATGGACATCAAAATGTCGGTTATCATGGCGAGATAACGGTCGATATTGACGGTTATATTCTCACCTGCTACACTTTTGAAAAAAATGTGGGCCGATGATTTAAGCGTCCCACAAACCACACTAAACCGTTATGTTTCCTCAATGTAATTGAAGCTCTTGAATCTCCTCAGGTTGTTCTTCGGCTCGAATGCGGCAATTTTGCTTTTTTAAAACTTTTACCCATTTCGGTCGGATCTTCTTAAATTTTTTCTAGATTCTATAGAGCGAAGCGATGTCGCTTGCGAAGGTCGATCTGGTTCAGTTCTTGCATAAGCTGTATTTTGTATACTTTCAATTTAAGATCTCGACGTTCGTTTCATCTTTGTGTTCCACTCTCTGAATATAGTTTAGGTTTTCAGGTGTGCTTTCGGATTTAACATAAAACTGTCAATAAAAGTCCACCAGCCGTGTAAAGACGGATCTACTCGATAAATTGGAAAATTATTCAATATTTTTACGGGTCAATCCATTGCAAAGAGCCACACAGAAATATGAAAAATTAACTAATGCAATTTATTAGTAGAAAGTGGCACAATAACTGTGTAAACATGACATTTGGCGGCGTTACGAATCGCCAAACAGAACCTTTAAAACAGAACAAAGTTCATGAAACGCTTCATTTGCTAAAATGGCAAAATGAAAATTACGGAATTGATATTGATTCGCCTTAACCCGGCTACAGCGCGAGTTCAATCCACAGGATCAAAGTGTCAGCGCACCAATAAATAATTTCGCAACAAATGAAGCGAGCAAGTGGCGAAAATGCAACTTTGATACACTCACATGCCTATTACCCAAATGGCAAAAAACAAACACATTTGAATGGACATGTGTATGTACATATGTGTATGTGTTGTGTGACAGCCGGTAATCGAATCAAATAAAACCCTTTCGCTAATAAAATGTGCGCATTTTTTCGTACTTTAAAATTTGCTTTGGTTGTAGAGCAACCGAGCTACACTCCTCCAGCCGAAGCTGCATTGCATCACCCCGCGACACACCTTTTTATCGAATGTTTTATTGCCCTGCTCGAATTGGTTTATCTGTGAAATGTGCACTCTGCCTTCCCCTCACCCGTCAGCTCTGCGCCCTGGTAGTCTGTCTGTCTTTCTAAGCCTCTGCTTCTTCGCTTTCGCATTTTGCATGTTCGGGTTAAAGTATTTTGCTACAATTTCAACCCGTTCGCGCGTAGACACAAACATGTGTGAGTGTGTGTAACTAAAAGTCGGTTGTGCTGCGGCATCACGTGATGTACTTAATGTTGTTGGTAGCGTATTTTGTAACTCTGCCTTACTTTTGTTGCTTTTGTGAGGCGCAGCGCTTGCCGGCGCACGATAGTTGGTTTGTGTGTCCTTTCAACCGAAAAACATCGGATAAACAAATAGTTGCGAGTGCTTCTAACAAGTATCCTTTCGGCTTTGCATTTTTTATCGCGTACGCATGTGTGTGTGTGTTTTTGTATTTTCACTTTAATCCTTTGATGTGTCACATTGAAGTCGTTGTTGTTTTTGTACTAAATACTGTTACTGTTACCGGTCGCAATTCGTATGCACGAAGTGACGTTTGCGTGTTGAGTTGTGATAATTTTTTGTTTAAAATTTCAAATGATGATTTTAATCCGCTAAAATCGCTTTAGTCAATATTTAAAGGATTAGTGTCAGGCGAAAATAACATATAAAAGACTAGCAACTTTTTGGCAACATAAACTCGAAATAATGAAGTCGAGACATTGAGGATTTAAATTGTTTGCGTTGTTTGGTTCATTTGGAGTTTTTATGTAAGGTTGAATAAACATTCGCTCAATGAATAAGATTCACTTAATAAATGAAAAACAGTTTCCAGAGATTTGAACTATAAGTTAATATCCCAAAATATGTATATATATGTATGAATAAAATAAGGAAAAAAGTATAAAACATATCTACATATATTTACCACTAAAAGTTCTTTGTATGGGTCCATTATTTATTTATTTAGTAAAGGATGATACATTTCGAGATTTCCTATTTTTTTAAGAAAAAGCACAGAAACTTCAAATTTAATGAATAATGTTTATTATCATTCGAGAGAACATTGTTTGGCATTTATATTTTAAAAGATAATCTCTTTCATCTGCCGAGTTAGCAGCCCTTGACCTGATGAATAATCCGGGTCCGTTCCGGTTACATAGACCTGTTGTCGTGAGAACAGATCTCTTTCAAATGTTGGCCGCATCTACGTTTCAGATGTTACATCCATTGAGTACAATTTTCGATGGCTCGTTCGAGCATTTCGACTGCTTACCGAAGTGTTCTCTCAATAAATCTATTGATTGATGCGATGTGTGGGAAGTGACAACGTTTTGTTGAAACCAAATGTCGCCGAGATCAAGAAATTCAAATTCAGGTATCATAGTCGGTTATCAAGGCGCGATAACGGTCACCATTGTCGGTTACGCTCTCGCCGGCATCATTTTTGAAGTCCGTTAGTCAGAACTGTGCTGATTTTCTTAATATCTTACGATAGTCCCGAAATTGATCGGAATTATTAAATGTAATATCTTAAAACACAAGTGGGGAAATTTATTATGTGTGGAGATTATTTCTAAATGGCAATATCTGGTTATGTTCAAAAGATATTGTCCAAGATAAGTTCCTGAAAAGAAGCCCAGGTGGTGTTTGCGTCTTAATCTCATAAAACGGCACAATTAAGAAGAAAGTGCTGAGATATAACCACCTCGCATTTTTCCAATCCGATAAGATTCTCAACGTTACAGCATGAACGCCAATAGGACAATGGTCTATTAGAACAATGATCAATGAGCAGAGCGGAACACTGATCCATTTCTATTCCCCTGATAGTGGAGCCAGAGTACTTTTTCTTGCCAGCTCACCAGCTTTACAGTTGCCTTCGCTTACCCAATGAACTGACACCCATATCATGTTTATTATGACTAGATGCAGTTGATAACGTAGCTAGGCATTCCTTCACCAACGATGAAGGGATGGTTAGTGAGCTCAAGGCTAGTATCACCGCTCTGCTATCAAAGTGGGTAGTCACTTCTCTGAAGGAGGCTGCATTCCAGAGCAATAAATCTAATGCTACCTTAATAGCAGCAACGTCGACAGTCAAGAAGTCTGAAATTAAAGTTTTCAGGAATATACTTCTTTTTATTGGCGTAGACACCACTGACGCGGTTATAGCCGAGTTTATAACAGCGTGCCAGTCGTTCCTCCTCTTCGCTGTTTGGAACCAATTAGAGAATCAGGATGGAGTGTAACCAGGTTCTTCTCCATCTGGTATTTCCAACGGGCTGGAGGTCTTCCTCTTCCTCTGCTTCACGGCGCGGATGATATCAATATCATCAGCACACGACAGCAGCTGTACGCTCTTATAGAAGATTGTACTTGCTTGATTAAGTTCTCCAGCTCGAAATATTTTCTCCAGCAGCAGATTGAAGAAGGTGCACGATAGGGATTTGCCTTGCCTGAAACCTCGTGAGGAACGGCTCGGAGGACCTCTTCCGATCCTGACAGAGTTTACTCAGTCGTATTAGTTATGAGGGGATACCAAATGGATGAAGGGGAAGAGATGGTGCGTGTCGATTCTGTTTTCACCGGTCTATTCCAAAATTTGGTGAATGGTGAATATCTGGTTAGTTGTTGATTTGCCAGGCCTAAAGCCCCACTGATAAGATCCAATTAGTTTGTTGATGGTTGGCTTTAATCTTTCTCACAATACGCTCGATAGAACTTTATATGCGATGTTGAGGAGGCTTATTCCAACGTTGTTGGCGAAGATTTCCTAAAAATCCAATCGTCGGGCAACCTTTTATCCATTCATATTCTACAAAGAATGTTATGCATGCTCCTTATCAGCTCTTCGCCGCTGTATTTGAATAGCTCGGCCGGATACCTATCGTCCCCCGCCGCTTTATTTTTTCTTCAGACGTTCCATTGCCGGACCTTGAAAAAGTTTGACATGGTCAGGCAATGGAACGTCTGCTTCATTGACATCGATTGGAGAATCGGTTTCACCAACTACTGGTGTTATGCTTTCATTGCCATTCAGAAGTCTGGAGAAGTGTCTCCTTCATAATGTTAGTATGTTCTGGGCAACATATTTAGTGTTGTGAAATTTATAACTAAAATACGAATCCACACCTTCGCGACAATTTAAATGCGTTGTTGCTTCTAATTTCTAATTTTATACATTACACTGAGACTTTAAGAAGCGATGACCCATATTTCTAATTGTGAGTGAATCACATAATGCACGGTATTCGTGAAAACTTGCTTTTCGTAATAATTTCGAGCCAACTAATTTAATGTGAGGATTCGCGTTAAAATGAACCCATGTATGTCGGGCGTTAGCCCATTGTCCAATGGATAGGAAATAATATGAATATGACATGCCTCGCCAAGTAACATAAGCAGCCGTGTGGGCATATGTTGATATCGATCTTGCAAATAAATCATACTCGCAAACATATTTGTCTGATTCTGTCGCAGCGAGCAGTCAACAAGAGCATTCACTCCGTCGTGGCAGCAGTTAATTGTGAACAGCAAACACTAAACGCGGCAGTCACATGACCCAAAAGTCACTCAGCCATGCCCGACACGCAACGACACGTTGTCACTAATGTGTCACTGGCGGCACGCGCAATGTCAGCAAAGCCATTAAAAATGGAAGGAAACGGTTAAAAATCAGGAGCATTGCGGCAGGTGTGTGCAGTAGGCGAGAGAAACAAGCCCGTGCAGTCTCAACGGACATTTCGCCACAGAGCAGTAGACGGCTTTTGACTCGTTCACACTTTGCGTGGCAGCGTTTTGGCGGCAGATGTCTGAATACTCACAAAAAGCAAGCGCTCAGCTGAAGCCAACAATTAATGACAATAAATGTGTGTCTCAATAACGGATATTACAAGGATATGACACTGGTGTAGAGAAAATCATTTGAATGGAGGACATTACTAACTAAATCAACACAGTTGCATGAAAATAATAAAAAAAGAAAAGAAAGGAGAAGGAAACTGTCTAAAAATTGTGCCACATTTCGCTGCAACTGTTGTGGTGCGGCAATAATGGCGAGGCAGGATAATGTCCTTTGTCTAATTCTGCAGGACAACGGCGCGCTGTTCAAAGCTGTGGCCGTGGTGCGCGAAAAAGCGACGTAAAGGCAATATAGCGGCGAACCAATTCGGAGAACAGCCTGATGAGAGGGGGATTAACGCGCCACTTTCATCTACAGCCGCACTTTTTTATGTGGCTGGCAATTAATTTTGCCTCTATTTCTGGTGTTTTTTTTACTGCTTTTCACTCTATTTTATGGACTTTACTGCTTTTTTTATAATTTCTGGCCTTTTCATCATTGTACTAGCTGCTGTGCCGGCGCTAGTGTGATAATCCCAGTTAAGCCTCTTTTTATTGCTACTTAAATGAAATTCGACAGCTTGATTGCCTTCGATGACGCAATAATCAATAAATAGCGGCAACCAATCAGCGCCAGAAAATACGTTACTTTTCAGCCTTGCACAGCGCAACAATAATCATTCATTACCAGATGCTTGCAACATGTCGCGTCATTTGCATTTATTTGCCACATATCATACAAATCACAATGCCACTAACAAGACAACACCCCTGAGGAGCGTGATTCCACAGCTCACAGCTCGCACTCGCTATGCCCAACTTGTTTACACTCGCCCTAACTAGGCATGAAACCGTTTGTCGGTAAAACAAGGATGTCCTTGCAACGCGCGTTAGCTCGTTTGCTAGCTGCGCCTTCTTCTTCACCTAATTTGCAAGAATCAACCATAAATTAAGAATGTCACATTAATTATTCACGAGCAATGCCGAAAAAGCGTCGAATACATCTTCCACTCGTTTCGTCGCCTAATGTTGCTTCAGTGTTGTTGTTGTACACTCAGTGACATTGCATTTTAATTAACAGCGATCAGCAAACATGCTCGCTTACGCTGTTGCACCGTTAACGCTTGAGTTATGTCTGTTTGTGTGAATTGTTACCGCTTGAGCCCACTCGAGGCACAATGCCATGCAAAATGGAAATTTAAATATTTTTCTAACACTTTATTGTGCAAGTATGCAAAATAGTAGTGAGTTATACCCACGCGCACTGCTGTCACCGTGGCACAGTGGGCTGTTTTCAAAGCAGTTAATGTCAAAACTATTGAGAGAAAGCTGGTACCAATACGAGATCGCGTTCATGTTCGTTGTTCTTTAGAAAAGTTCGCCTTTCCATAGAGGTTGTCTTCTGAGCACACAGAGAGTCAGTTCAAGATGAACATCCCACCAGCAAAACGTGGTGTTGTTCTAGAGATTCAGTATCGGCAGTATGGTGCATCAAAGCTCGAGAAGTTTATAATCAATAAATGAGCCTTCAAGTATTGAAATAGTATCAAATGTAACGTCGTAGTCGATTGATGATTACAAGTCGCACTGCCAGTTAACTTTCAAATTCGGTTACCTGAGGGTTATTTAGGATAGATCATTCGGTTATTACCATAAACTGTATATATGCGACCAAGAAATTGCAGCACATAATAAGGATGCCATCTAAAACTGCGTTTCTCTTCCTCGAAGAGAAACTCGGTCTGAAATAAAAATTAATCTTACGTGAAATAACCAAAGCAGTGTAAGAATTCTTCTAGTACCACTGTGCAGCAGTAAAAAAAATTTCATTGACGATGTTGAATGTTGACTTTACCGCCGGCCAGCCATAAAAAATTACTCTTGCAACAGAATGCAAAGCGAGAGCGGGAATAGAAATGAAATGAAATAAATTTGTGCTGTGTCATAAACACCCTTTGTCTTTTACTGTTTCAGGACACCTATAAGACACACACACACACATACACACGAATTAATGTTTTTGTGTTGCATAGGTGGCAGTGGAAGAATCATTTCGAATTTTACTACGGAAAAGGTCGTTTAACTGCATTTGCATAACAATAAACTCAGCCGCTGACTCTATCCGTTAGTTTGCCGTAAAAGCGCGTTCAAGAATATACATTTTTAACAACAAAAAAATACACGTACAAATGGCCATTTACTTTTATATGGGTACTATATATATGTATGTATATACCATAATACAACCTGGTATGTAAATATTATTGTGTTAAGTAATATTTTTTGAAGGCTGATCGGCTCGAGCATTTACTGTTTGAGGGTGTGAAGTCGTAAATTATGCAGATTCCACAAAATTTATAATAAGGACAACTGTTTTTGAGCCCACAACTTATTATATTAGTAAGTAAAGACATTATTTTATATAAAATATCTTAGCAACCATAATTCCATTTCAAAAATTAGTTTTAGTTCGACTACTCCAATAGACCTTCCTTTTTGGAACTTTCTTTTTGGTCATACTGCAAGGTGCCTAGGACCAAACGATCAACCATTTTGAAATTTTCCCATTCGATGCCTTGAAAAGAGTTAACATAATAGACAAAAAATTCCTCGCGCAGTTTCTATTGAAACTGCTATATTTTTTTATAAGGAGTAAAAACACGTCAAGTGGACCCCTCATTTTCCACGTGATCATCGAATGTGAATGTGAGTATTTTTCCATAAAGTAGTCACCATGAACAAATAATCCCCCGCCCAGTTTTTTTTTTTAATTTTAATTTTAACAACAATTTTTTTTTCATAGAAAATTTTTACTACTTTTTTTTTAATTAATAATTAAAAAACTATAGGTGATTTTTTGATAAAATTTTCAGGAGTTATAGTTCAATACTTTCACTTTCAGAAAATATGCATGAATTTTAATTATTTTTATTTTTTCATATGGTTTATGAACTTTTAAGTTAACAAATGTACATTTTAATGACTTCTCCCTCAAAAAATAAATTTTTTTCAGTATTTTGCAATAAACATTCAAGTAACGAAATCCGGGAAAAAATTTCACTGATCGCAATTAGATTAATCAAAAAAAAATTTTTTAAGACGGGCGGTCAGCGCTGCCGGTATAGCGCTCTGCCACGTATCATTGACTTACCTTTAGATTTACTCCGTAATTATAAGTAAGGAATAATAGTTAATGTTTTAATTAAAAATATCGTTGTTTTATGGGTTATTTTGTTTAAACAAATGACAGAGATAATAAATCATTTATTTTTTTATACATAAATAAAAAACAATATTTTATTTATTGTTTTTAAAAAACTTCACGAGTCGTAATTATATTAGTTTTCTTGAGTATGTTGTCAATTTGAAAAAAAAAAAAACGGTTTTTCGTTGCCAAAAATACTCTTGTGAACGGGAACATAAATAATGAACGAATGAGTTGACTTTCCAGTGAGCTTAAAGCCCTTCTTTTGTACTTGACTAGGCTGGAATTATATTGTGGGGTCGGTAAGGCTGAAGCAATATATCCATCCGTACATATTGTTGCTTTCTGCGTCTTTTCGAGTTATACTATCAAGCTCTTAATGCACAATTTTGCTGGAGGAAAATTCGCCTTCAAAGAACATTGTGAAAGCCGACTCTCCTATGAGATTATCTTCAAAAGGGCGATAAATTAACTAAAAAAATATATGGATACTTGACCAAAATCATAAGACAACCTGAAGAGATTCAAGAATTGCTTTTTCATGCCGAAAAAACAACGCTTTGGTGTGGTTTTTTAGCTATCTTTGAAATTGCTATGCCAGCTTATCTGATTCTATTATTTGGGCTTAGCTGAAGTAGTTTATATACCATAATAAAATATGAGATATTCAAATGTGATATTCGAAAATATGTTATGCTTAAAAAACTCATAAAACCTGATAGAAGCTTACTCAATCATTAAGTCTACGAGTTTAGCACTTTCTGCTGCAACAACAAGACAACGGACTTAATGATAATTCGCTAACGCTCAATGTTGAAGCAACCACAATTAACAAGAACAGCCAAATTGAAACAATGGCACCAAAACAATACAACAACAATGTTTAATGTAAAATGCTATAAATATGAAATGTAGTTAAAATAATGAACAGTTTTAACCCCATCAGCCGAGAGGAGGAAGGGGGAAGGTGGTGGTAGAGATTTAGAGTGCTCAGTAAAAGTTGCGACGCCAATCAACAGGGTTAACGAAGACCATGGTGAGCACAAAAAAAGGGTGCAATCCAAAGTGAGTAAGGATAGGCTTGCCGCTATGAAGTGAAAGCTGCACGAAAGGGAGGAAATTACTTATGAGGACATCGAAAATTATGCTGCGCGAACCAGTAAAAATAACAATAAAGTGCAACAAGGATATTTTTGTAACTTTTGGAAATGCTAAAATAACACAAGCAACCGAGAAAATATGAAAACCTCTGCAGCAAATAAATGTGGTTTGTTGGCACAGTCGCGCACACATTTAAGTAGACAAAACATAATAAATTTTTTAAAAAGTTGAAATAGTAATGAAGTGTATCGACTTTTTCTTGCGCAATTGAGAATGGTGTTTTATTGAGTCCAGACGCATTCTAATTGAAACTTTTTATAACTAATTAAACAGGGTTTGTCCGGAAAGTAATAGGACTGAGTCGATTTAAAAAAAAAATGATTGAAACAATCGTTACAATTCTTTAAAAATTCGATTTCCAAGCATTGAAAGCGTCGCAGAAGGCATTCTCCGGATTAGCCTTGAGAGCCAAGGTGCATGCTACTTGGATCCTCTCTGTCGTCTCAAAATGCTTGACTTTCATCGGCCTTATCATGCAAGGAAACAAAAAAGTTCAAGTACCACATCTGGGCTTTAGAGAGGCTTCGGAAGCGTTGGAATGTCGGCCTTGGTTAGGTAGATGTTCACAAGAAGGGCGGTGTTAACCTTTCAATCGGCTGTGATGTCTTGTCGGACCCGAATGACCCTTAGTTTGAGTCTCTTGAGAACTTCCACATAAAACTTGGCATTGGCGGTTGTCCAGGAGGGGCAAATTCATGATGGATGATGCCCTTGATGTCAAAATACAATGATCACCGTTTTCACTTTAGATTTGCTCATTGTTCCCTTTTTTGAGCGAGGAAGATTGCCTCTTTGTCTCGGGATCATACTCAAACATCCATGACTGGTCAGCTGTAATTAGGTTATTCAAAAATTGGGGGTCACTTTCGCATACGTGTGTTCAAATTTTGTTGGTAGACTCAAATGAACACGTCGCACGAAAATGTTTGTTCTGACTCTTTCGAATTTCGAAAATTCCAGAACGGAAGCGAGCTACACGAACTGATACAGCATCGTCTCCGTAAACTTTACAAATGCCCTTGGTTTCTTGCGTGGCATTCTTCCCTTTTTTATACAAAAATTTTAAAATATAGTATAGCGAATTTCTTCATTATTTTCACTCATTTTTGAGCAGCTGTAACTTTTTTCCAACATCCACGAATTTAATATTTACTATTTTTGGTTGAACGAAGCTTAAAATCTCACCTTTCCAGCACTATATGGTATGACACAATGTGATTGGTAGCACTGGAGATATATCTACTGACGAAATACGAAAAGACTTTTTCGACTCCATCTTGTCTCCTGTTTTTCGTCACACACTGTACTTATCTGCTTATTATTTGCACGTAAACATGTGTGAGTGAGATGGGACGTTGTGAATGAAGGAAATCAAGCGAAAATTAACTACCCACACACATTGCATTTAAATGAAAGCTGAAGATGCGTTGTGTCGCTTAATAGTTCAGCATGCAATTTTAAATTGAGGCAGCGAACACTTCGGCGTTTGAAGCTGGAAAGAAATAATGAATGCTAATGCCTGCGCTCTTGAAACGCGCTACAAGGGTGTAAGTAATTAAAATGTATACATTGGACGATTTCGAAACTCCACACAGCACGCGGAGCACCAGCCACCCTGAGCCGCTGTGAAGGCCTGAGGCTAAGCGGCTATGCTTATATAAAATTGCATGGCAAAAGTAATATGTCCACCATAATTTGCGGGTGGTAAATTAGCAAAACAAAACAACAAATACAAGTTATTTTTTTTGTTGAAAGTTGTGTGTATGGAAAAGAGAGTTCAAGATCATTACTGCGCATACGTAGCTCAGTGCTTATTTACATTCATGCACTGTTTTTGGTAATCCGCAGTTTGAATGGCTTGTTTGCCAATCAAAGTGCCACTCTGGAGTCGTCATATTTTCAACTCCTATCTCGGCCACTCGAGTTAATCCCTGCTATCAAAATGCCAACATCAATCGCTTCGGGAATGAATGTGTGTGCGTATGTGTGTGTGTGTGCCTGCATGACATATCCACTTCTGTCATTTGATTGATGATTGTCGCAACATCATAAATCACTTTTAAGTGCCGTGCGCGCGTTTGCCTTAACGCGCCGCCAAGGGATTCCCGTTATAATACCGCTTGGCGTCCCTACTCTTGGCGGTCGGGATTAGTCGCTTGCCAAACGGGTCTTTGGCGGGTCGCTCAGACTCTCTTTGATATATGGCGCAATCCAAGTGAATTACCTGTGTGTCTCCGTATTAAATATGCGCCTAAATTATGTAAATATGTACATATACATACATATATATATATAACATATTTACATATGTATGTATGAATGTTTGTATTTAATCAAAATATTTCGCTTTTGACTCAATCACAAATTAATAAATTAGTGAAGTTACTGCTTTGCTACCAGTCAAAGCTCGTGAAGTCATTAAGTTTGTAGACAGCGTGTTCTACTGCGAATAGATTACGACGTTGACGTTTTAACTGGATTTGATTTTTTTTAGCTTATTTCTTCTAAATTTAATAGTTGTTGCTGCTTTGCAATGCAATAATTAGACTGTCGATTTCAGTTGCCTGGGGAATAGTTTAGACTAACCAAAAACCACAGCCAGAATGCGTTCTGAAGCAAGGCCATAAAAATACAATTTAACCGTGATTTCATGAAAATGGTCTCCAAATTAGATCTAAAGCTGGAAATTTTCACGCTTATTACTTTCGAAAGAACATTATTTGGCGAATATCTTTTAAGGATTATTTCTTTCAAATGTTTACTGCGGCTACGTCTCGGATGGTCCATCCGATTAGACTAATTTTTGCTGACTCGTTCGAGCATTTCGACTGGCTAATCATAGGCGTGTTGCTTTGCTCCAAGGTCTGAATCGAAGCGGGATTGTCCGCATAGACTTTAGACTTTACACATACCCACAGGAAAAAGCTTGACGTTGTGATATCAGACGATCTTGACGACTGGCCTAAAACTCGAAATTAACTGCTCAATCTATAGAATCCATTGATTAATACGATGTGTGAGAAATGGCGTTCTCACCGGCATCATTTTTGAAGAAATATGGGCCGTTGATTAAACCGGCCTACACACCTCACCAAACCATTGCTTTTCTTGGATGAAATAGCGGCTATTGAATCTCTTCAAATTGCTATGCCTCCCAAATGCTTCAATTTTGCTTGTTTACATATCCACTGAGCTAGAAATAAGGCTCATCGCTGAACAAAACTTGGCTCGAAAACGTCGGATCTTCTTGGAGCTATTTAAGAGCCCATAGAACGAAACGACGTCCTTCGGGAAGGTTGAGCAGCTTCAGTTCTTAAACAAGCTGCATTTCGTACACATTCAATTAAAGATCTCGACGTAAACTGCGTCTTCATACGTCATTTCGAGTTGCTGGGAACGGCGTCGAATTGCGAATCTCTACTCTTCTTTTCATGTATACTCCCGGCTACGGCTGCTATATTTTATTTACTGCGTGCTGGACGTGGTCTATTCGGACGCATATAATAATATAATATACATATGTGACCTGGTCTACGAAAAGGGGGCTTAGATGTAAAAAAATATTTTTTTTTTTTCATTTTTTTTTTGTCAATACTTTGTTTTTATTTTATTATTTTTATTTTTTTTTTTATTTTTTTTTTGTTTTGACACCTAAGCCTCCTTTTCGTAGACCAGGTCACATATAATGAATGCTGTATCTCAAGATGGATGAAAATGTTGCGAATAGTAGGTCCGATAGGCCGATTATGTTGACCATTAGTTGAGCCGAAGCCGGCGAAACACATTCTGTACAAAACATGAATTTTCGTAATAAAGTTAAACGATTTGTAAAAGTTGTGCAGGCTTAAGTCTTTTCATGATGAAATGTCAAAAAAAAAAAAATTACCAAAAATGACATGACAGCTTAACACGACTCACGCATAATCTGTCAAAAAAAGGCTTTTGAAAAAAATACTTCTACTCCAATCACCCGTTAGAAATGATAAAAAAATGTCTCTATTGTGTATTAAATATATCATATAATGTGAATGAAACTTGACTTTGCGTTCTTCTTAGCAGAAGGAAGTTTTTTCGCGTCGGCAACATAAGGCGCCTTAAGCGCTAAGCATGGTTGCATTAAGCCGTTTTTGAATTTAAAGAAGTTTTTTTCCTGTGAGATGTAAAATACTGAGTAGCTGGAACACAAAATTTCGATTCTGCGTTAGAGGTCAGTGCTGTTTAAAAACGAAAACTATACCCCACTTAACCATTAAATTATTCTGCGCTAATTCAATTTTTCAACTGAGCACACAGTGAAGGCGCCTTTCGTAGGTAGTTAAAAGCACAACAACACAAAAAACACACCATTCTATTTGCGCTGGATTTATAAGTATATTCTCTAGTTATTACACAATCCAATAAATTCCCCCACAACTGCAAGACCTTTTCTTTAATGCCAACATTTGTACTATATTAGTCGAATCCATCAAAACGTGATAAATATTGTTTGACTTCCCATAAAAAACCGGCGAACAAATGCGTTGCTTAAGCATATTTGTACATATGCTCCAAATTTCGAGTGAAACATATGTAAATGCTCAATTACACGTGTTAATTTCAACAGAACACGCAAAATTTCATTTGATTTCCATGTCATTTCGATAGCCACGCAAGAACGGGCTGTGGTTTTGCCACTCCTCCTGGTGGCAAATATTTGGAAAATGGTTTGTAGTTAGTGTGTAAATATTTTACGTTATTTATTGTGCACTTGTTCTGCATAAATTAAGCAAATGGGAGATAAGATAAATTCCGGTTATGATACCAATGCACAAGCAGGAGCAAAATACCGAGCGTGTGGAGCAAAGTACGGGCGCGAAAGTGCGAAATCTAATGGAAATGTCATCATTTCAAATGAAGGATTGGCATGTGACTAAAAACAAACAAAAAAAAAAATAAAAAAAAAAATGTTTATTCCAAATTAGTTTAATAGGGCAGTGATTGTTCCAACCAACCAGAAATTGTTGACTTTCTGCGATAATTTAGCGCAATAATCGAAAAAATTCTTCGTCCAAGTCTTTAAGAATTGTATCTCAAAAACCATGAAGATTGGTTGAATAGTTCCTGAGAAATCTTGCCCACCTATTTCAAAAACACAGTTCCGAGAAAAACGCGTTTGAAGACGGCGCATTTAGCATAGGTAGCCTTGAGCGCACAAGTTCTCAAGGCTGTATACCCAAAACTATTACTCGGACCAACTTAAAAATTTAGCACAATAATCTAGAGGTGTTGCTAATTTAACAATACGATAAAAAATTATTTTTTTTGAAACCCGTAAACCCATATAATCCATTAATCTCCGTGAATAAAAAAACTAAGTATTCGATACTTCAACCGCTTCGATTTTTGTCTTCACATCAACTAAAACTTAGAGAGAGTAGGATGTATGAAAAATTTCAGATCAATCTCTCCAACACTGAGGGACTATTTCGAATATGTAGAGAATGGATGAAAGGATGGATAAACGAAGAGATAGACGAATATCGCTATATCGACTCAGCTCGTCGCGCTGATCATTTATAATAAACTTTTTAAAGTCTCAGACGAATATCCTGGTAAACTTAATATGTCCAATTCAGAACATAGAACATATTTAGTTATTAGGTTTACTACTTTATTTATTGAATAATTTTGCTTGCTTAGCAAACTAGGCGGACTTATTTACAAATAGAAGGCATACGTTTTCTTAAATCTTATAAGAACTGACATGTTCCAGCTTAAAATCACTTAATGTAGATGCTCATAAACGTAAAAATAAGATAATAAATGTATAAACAATGAATCACAGGCATATTATTATTTTTTACACATCGACTTAGTTCAATTAAATAAAATAATATGCGCAGTCTTGGTCACTAACCACAAGAATAGAGAGACTTAAAGACTTAGATATATTCCATTTAAAAGTATGCTCTTAAGGCTAAACTCGGCAACCATTTTAAGCGCTAATCTAATTAATATTTGCCTACACTAGTCCAAATGACTGGTTGCTATGACAAGGGGCCGTAAATCGGTTCAGAATAGTAGAGCGTGGGCACACCCATGCCCACCGTGTAGGGTTCTGTGGGAGCGCGGGAAGCTTGCAAGCTGCGTTTCGAGTGTTTTTTGTATCTGAAAGTGAAACGAATTAATTAAAGAATATATGGAAGTTGTTCGCTCTCATAATTAACTTACTTCTTCTTTAGGCAACAAGCTGTGCAGGCCGCAACAATGGCTGCCAGACCTATGAAAGCCGCTAGTATGACCAGCCAGGTGCCCGCTGAGGTCATCATACTCGCCGCAACTTGCAGCTTACGCACCGAACACAGTTCCACCTCACTCACACCGTACTCGACGTATGTATCGAATAGTTCTTGTTTCATTTGCTCGGAATGCATGAGCTTCTGCATTTCTTGCAGTGAGATTGCCGCACCGTTTTTGAACATTTGGAAGCAGGAACTGGTCGCTGTGAAATCCAATGTGTAATCGGCACGTGTCAACACCTGTGTATCGAGTATGTGCAATTCCAAACCGAGCGGCTTTAGCTTCTGTTGAAGTTGCTCTTGGAAGGGTCGTATGATGCCTTGTATCTCGGACGGTGGTCGGGCGAAAACGAATTTGAGCAAAGATTTGTCTCGTATAACGAAAATCTTCAAATTGTTGAAGGTGTGACGTTTCACACGCTCCGAATTGTTGGCGCGTATCTTCATCTGGAAGTAGCCATCTACATAGTCGGAGAAAGAGCCACCTGTGCGCAGCTCGCCGGTTCGATTGTTGAGCGTGAATAGATTCTTGAGAGGTCGCGAGTCGATCTTGCGCGTACGCTTGTAGAATTGTGGCACGAAAGTGACATTGTCAATGGAGAATACTATCGGCGGTGCTTCGGCATCAAGGTCAGTCGCGTGCACTGTGGTTATAACTGTATCGACTGGAACATTTATGCGTATGCCAATAGAGGCGTCTTTGTGGGTGAATTGCGGCAGATTATCGTCTATATCGGTCACCTTGATTGTCACCTGAATGAGCGACAAATCATTGCGGTCGTACTCGTCGCCGACGAATGTGTGGGTGGGTTCACCAAACTTCAAGCATTTTACGGTTAACGTATACGAGTCAACTGCTTCTCTATCAATTGGTCGGGTGGTTTTGATAATGGCTGCATTCTCCTCGGTGCGTTCGATGACGAACACATTTTCGTTATTTCCATCCAATATCGAGTAATCTATAAGAGCATTAGCGCCTATATCTTCGTCGATGGCGCTAAAATTGCCGACAATCGTGCCCTCAGGCTCTTCCTCAAGTATGCTAAACGTCAGGGGTACAGCGTCCTTAAAAAAAAGAAATGAAAATGTTTATTTAAAAAGAACCAAACGAGTCCATTTATATCTAAGAATGTAGGGCTTACAATTTCTCGCCCAAAATGTGGCACATGATCATCTACGTCTATCACTGATATTTGTAGTATCCGTGTTACCGACTGGCGTGGCTGTCCGTCATCCGAGACTTCCAATATTATGTTATACAGATCTTTTTCCTCACGGTCCAGTGATTGCAGCGTCGTGATAAGTCCGGTCTTCTCGTCAATCGCAAAAGATTCCGCGTCTGCTGTGTCTTCCAAAATCTTATAAGAGAGCATACCGGAAGGCGTATTGGGATTATCAGGATCACTCGCTATGACTTGGAATACAGGTGAACCGATTGCAGAGTTCTGGAGTGTACAACAAAAGAAAATACTTATAAGTATTCTAACTTTAGCACTTGTATTGAAAAAAATAGTTGCTTACCTCTGTCACATTAGCCATCTGACCCAATTTGGGTGCCACAAAATATGGTATACCATCATTAGCGCTCACGTCGCCTATGTAAACAATGACAGGCACGTCGGTTGCCAGCGATTCTTGCTTTGGCACTTGATTACCATTATCCTGCGCCCTAATTACCAGTTCATATGGCTGTGAACGCCCCTTACCAGTTAGTTCTCGTTTGGTCTTCACTTCTCCGCTTACTGTGTTGATCTTAAACAAATCCTTTGCATCGCCCTCATCCAGCAGCTCATAACGCACTTCACCGCCGGGTCCATCATCAGGATCATTAGCGTATACTTTTAGAACAAATGCATCGGTGGGCGCATTCTCGGGTATTACACCCGTGTAGTTGTTTTGACTAAATTCTGGCGCATTGTCGTTGACATCTAACACATCAATGGTCAAGTCAACAGTGCTTTGTTTGGCGTCTGTTGGCCGCCCTGGAGAATCCTCAGCTTTTACTTGCAGATAAATATGTGGCGTACGTTCCCGATCAACAGTCTGATTGGTGGCAACAACTATTTCGCCGGTGGTGCTGTTAATTTCAAAGAGTTCGGCGTATTCGCCTTGCAACGAATAGACGACTTTGTGATATCCGAGTCGTTGATCGCGTTCATTGAGAGCGGCGTCTTTGTCAACCGCCCTGACATGTGCCACTTTTTCCGGATGCATTTTATTTTCAATAATGGTTGCCTTATAACTGGATTCCTCGAATATGGGACTGTTGTCGTTTACATTTTCTACAGTGATATTAACTCTGGTAATGGTGGAACGTTGACCATCGGCAGAAGTAGCTTTAATTTGGAAGTCAAACTCAGTTTTTCCTGTTTCGAGTGCTTCGTAATCCAAGCGTTTTTTCAGTATAATTTCCCCCGTGCGCTCATTGATTTGGAAGTATTCCAATTCGTCGGGTTCAACAAGTTGAAAGCTAGTGATGGCTGTCTGGGTAACGGGATCTTCGGCTTGAAGTATAAAGAGCGCACTATCGATCGGCATTTCTTCCTTTAACACAATATGTATTACCGGTTTCGAACTTGTCCAGCCTTTGTTCTTAAAAACGGGATTTGTATCTTTGAAAGATTGTACATAAAATGTGACTTCGGTCGTATCGATTTGCCCTTCTGGGTCCACTTCGGCGTTGAGATCGCGTTTCTTGTACAGTGAATGTGATTACGGCTGCCACATCATGTCTCAATGCACTGTTCACAAATATTTCACCAGTTCCACTATCGATGCGGAAGGCCTCCTCCGGTTTGTAGCTACTACGATTCGCTATACTTACACCGGCTTTTGTGGTGGCTTTCACTGTACCGCTTATGGTGTACTCCAGTTTGGAGAAGAGATCTTTGTCAATAGCGCGTACTTTGAGCACACTCTCACCCACCTCAGTACGCTCAGATACGTAACCCGCATAGCTGGCGTGCTCGAACTTGGGTTTCTCGTCGTTTATGTCTTTGACGTTCACATACACAGTGGTGGTGGCAGTTTCCGGTATGGGTGTTCCGGCGTCCACGGCGTTTACAGTTATCTCGAAACTATCCATGTTGGCATCGCGATCGATATGCGCGTGTGGCGAAACGGTAATAAGACCAGAACTGGAAAAAGGTACAAAACACGAACACAAGCCATATTAAAAATACGTTAACCATTTAACCATTCAATTTCAGTTTAATTTATCTTACATTTCATCGATTTCGAAATTATCGTTAGCTCCCACAATACGATATCTCAAAAGTTCGTCAAGTCCATCGGGGTCTTGTGCCGAAACCATAGTCACATTATAACCAGAAGGAGCATTTTCGGGTATTGAAACACGATAGCTAGGTGGTCCGAGAACCGGAACGTTTTCGACATTCTGGAAGTGTCCCTTGAATATAGGACGCTGATTACCGCTAATACCAACTCGTATTAAGACTCGTGTCGTATTAGTTAGGGGTGGAGTACCTGCAATGTATGACATTTTATTAGAAGGTACAGTGTTAAGGTACACCGAACTTACCGAAGTCAGTAGCTGAGATTACGAGCTCGTACTCGCCACGCTCGGTGTCCATGGATTTTGCCACCTTATGTAGGGTTATCTCACCAGTGTCCTCATCGATTTGGAAACGTTGCCTGAAATACTGTTCTCCGACACTATCGCATACTTAACACGTCCGCCACCCTGCGTCGGCCCATCATAATCATGGGCACGTATGAAGAATTGAGGTTCGAAACTCGCTGTGCCTTCGCGTATAATTCTTGTATACTCATCGCTTTCAAAAACTGGGTAGTTATCATTGACATCTAGCACATCTACATAGAGAATTGCATTGGACTCGAGGCCGCCTCCATCTTTGGCTACAATAGTCAAACTATAACTGTTTTGTCTCTCATAGTCTAATGGCTTTTGCACGTGAAAGCCGCCGGTGTTGGGGTTCACAAAAAAATTATCGGAGCCAAAACCCTTCAACAAATAAGTGATTTTTCCAAATTCATTGGAGTCTTTATCTGTAGCCTTAAACACGCCGAACTCCTCATTCATTGTGGCATTTTCAGGAACGGCAAATCGGTAAGTATTTTGTTCAAATATGGGCGAATTATCATTGATGTCTTGCAAATTGACACGAACACTAGCTTTTGATTTCTCTTCCCCATTTACCGATGCAACTAGCTCGAACTCAAATTGGCGCAGTGCGTCATCGTCAACGTCGTAATCAAGCTTAGTGGAGTTTAGAATGCGAACAACTACTGGTGTACGACCCTGGGCCTCCTTGGGACTAACTGTGAAAACACCTTTCGAGTTTTGGACATCTCTTAATGCCAGCTCATAGCGACTATTATCACCCAAATCACGATCATCTACGAACACCGACAAACCCGGCAACGCCATGCCTTTACCCAAATTCTCTGGTATAGAAATATTAAAGTAGTCTTCATTGAACTCTGGTATATGATCATCCACATCATTGACCACGATCGTTACACGCGTTGTTGAGTAATCTTCCTGCGGTTGACCATCGACCACCTCCGTGGCGCGTACGGTGAACACATACACACCACCATTTTGCAATATCTCCGGATTCTCACGATCCAATGGCACATTTGTGGTTTTCAGTATGGCAGTACCTTCCTTAGGATCGCCAAATGGCTCCAATTCGAAGTGTCCGAAATGCTCATCATCAAGCGAAAGGGTGATGTCACGTGGTATGCCAACGTCCCCGTCAACTGCTTTAATAGTCAGCACGCTCACACCGGCCGGTGTGTTTTCCGCCACCGTGGCAGAGTATGGCGCACTCGTGAAGATCGGCGGTTGATCTTGCACGTCAACTACGTTGATCGAGACACTGGCGAATGAGGTCAGTCGGTTATCCAGAGCGCCATCGGACGCGGCCACAGTCATTATGTATGACGGACGGCTTTCGTAATCGAGCGGCTTTTTTAACGTGACGCGCGCAGTGTAATTACCATCAGAGATACGTTCCGCACGCACATCGAACGTATCGCAAATATCATTCTCCTACGGGGTACACAAAAACAGGTTCAGTAAGTGAGTTGTTGTAATCTGCTTTTGATTTAATAACAATGAGTGCTACAATTCAACTAACCTTTACACATTTGATGGTCAAAATGGCATTGATGCCCTCATCACGATCAATAGCAATAATACGTGGTTTGATTTCCAATTCACCGCCCACAGCCAGTGATTCGCTAACACTTGCCGAGTAGGGACGCCCAATGAAGGTCGGATGATTGTCGTTGAAATCGCGCACTGGTATTTCACGTCGCAATGAGATGGTGTTTGGTTCGGTGCCATAGATGCCCTCATCCGTTATGCTAATGATCACTTCAATGGTGTCTTGCGTTTCGCGATCAAGTTCTTGTCGTAGGCGCACAACACCGGTTTCACGGTCAACTGAGAACACTGGCCCAGATATGCTGTATTTCAAACGGCTGCCCTCCGGGTCGATACCTGAAACAAAAGCAAAGAAACAGAGTAAGCAAAACAATGAGTGGCGCACATGAGAATTGGGACAGCAACTTAAGATGTTTTTCTTAGATAAATTTTCTATTCGAAAATGTTTTAGTACTGGTAAGCGGCAAGAATATGTTCTCGTTTATGTCAATTGGTAAGTAAGTTCATTGTTTTGTTGGTGAAAATATTTCATTTTCCATGAGAACTTAAAAAGTAAGTGGTAATGATGTGTAAGATATCAGCTATCGCATTTGAGTCATCACCAATTTGCTTACAGCTCAGACAGTCAAATAGATTTTTCCGAACGGTTAAAAAGTTACTTCTATGGATTCGATTAGTTTTCTGGCAATACTTTGCAATATAGTGGCGCTTAAGGGCATCAGAATACTCATTTATTTCGTAAAAGTTAAAATAAAGTGATGTTCAACAGCATGATTTCATGGAAGAATAAAGGAGCTTCAGAGGTAGAAACTATTAAAAAGTAGACTTTGAAAAAGCGTATTCTGTGAGGGCAAAAAAGCGAATCCGAAATTCTAAAGTTGTCAATACTTTATTTTCGCACACTGTTGTGACCACCCTAATGTCTCACAAATACACAAGTCGTGCGAATTATGCTAATTTACGAATTTCCCACAACCTTGTTCACACTTTTGTTGGCTGGCAACTCGTTGCTCCATATTTTCATTGTCATTGTTCTACTCTGGACTTATTGCCAGATTGCTGTCGTCACTCTGGCGTTGCGGGCGAGTCTGCGGAAGTAGCGTGGAAATTGTGCTACGCGTTGTACGGCAGTCAAAGTGTAACTGCCGTCTTGGTTCCGTTCAGTCAAATTGAGATAACTTCAGTATAATTGATGGCTTCGGCTCATGCATCGCCACGAGAGTTCGTACCATTGGAAAAATTCACGTGGGTTGAGATAATGAACTTCATACTTGAAGGTGATAAAGTAAATTGCGTTGGCTACTGATTTATGTTTTAACTGTAAAAGAGAGATTTTCTTATGAACCGTTAGAGATGTGGATCATTTGATTGTTGATTTATTGCAGGCTATAAAGGGTGGATGACTATTTGTGGTTTGAGGAATTTGCTTTAAGTAAAAGTGGTTTCAAATAGTAGGGGGTAGTCGAAAAAGTCTTTTCGTATTTTGTTAATAGATAACCTTGCAGTCGTATATATCCGGTGCATCAGTGCCTACTTCCAAGTATTCCTGCTTATGTTAGCTGATCGGTTCGCGAGCTCCAAATCATCATCAGCTTCGGCGGTAAGACCGCAATAAATACAGTTATGGTGACACTTAGTTCCAGAAGATTCACTTTAGTTACAAAAAAGAGCTCATTTTAACTCGAGTTAAAAAAACTTTTTACTATTGAGGCTTACGAAAATGTATGGATAGCTTCGAAGCCAAGCTTCGGTCAAGCTTTTTTTTAATAATTTTGACAAGTCGCAAATATGTTTTTATACCGAGTGACATGCGCTGTCGCACGAAATGTGTTAAGGTGGACTTATGCTTAAATAAAATGAAAACAAACCCTAAACAATACATACAGACAAGTTTGTAAGTGAGCCGAATTGGATAGACAGAAATTATGCGATCATGAATCATGTTTCTTTCATGGAGCAAACAAAAGAAAATGGAGCATGCGGTTTTTTTTATCATTTGTGACAACAAAAACTCAACAAATGATCACAAAGAAAACTTGTACAGCGATCAAGCTGAGGTGGGTTGTTGTTGCCACTGTCAAACCAAACACAAAACCGAACCTCAAATGACTCCAAAGACCAAAGCAAGTACTGGCAAATTAGCCACGATGGAGCACCGAAGGCTTTCGCCAACTTGCCGCTCGGTGGAAGGAAGGCGCGCGATGACAAAAGCTGAGCGAGGCACGAAGTGTGTGCGAGTGGAGGCGGAATTGTTGGCCAACTTCCATGCATTAGCGATGTAAACACCCTGTACGATGACCAGTTTGAATGCTTCTACCTTTGCGGTACAAAGAAATTACCAAATAAATAATAAAATGCAACAACAACAATAACATGACTAGATATAAATGTACCGAGAGTGCAGAAAAACAAAAATGCATGAAGCGAATGAATTTCTACGCGGTTCACACATTTTTCTCCGCGACGCTTTTCCCGCACGCAGCCAAATATTTACCAATAAATAAAAATGCAAACACACACACATACATGTATGTATGTATTCTATAAATGGGGTTATCTCGTGCCCGCCGCTTTTGGTGTGGATGCCCAAAAGCAGCCAGAAATGCAGCGTCTGTCAATGCAGTTAAGCCGGCTGCGGCGCGCTTCCTCTTATGGGCATGCCTCTTCAAGCCGTCGTACAAAGTTAAATGCACGTGTACTTGCAGTTGTGCTCATTTACTTTTGTATGAATTTGCGGACGAGTGCGAACCACTTTGTGGGCAACAACTACATTAACATAGGCAACACTGCAAATCAGCACTGCCGCTTGCGTCCAAGCAAGCGCCTAAGCGACTCAAAGGCTACTTTCTAATTATTTTCACTTTGCTTCCTCGCTTTAATGTTGATTCATGGTTAATCTAATTGCTCTTCAATAAAAATAGATTTGTGAGCCCACTGAAGCAAGCTCTTCGTAACGTGTAATTATTAAGAGGTATTTTTTACCAAAGCTGCGCAATCAATATGTTCATGTAGTAGCTTAATTGTTTAATCAAGTTTTGGTGAAAGGAAAAATACATATAGTATATATATAGTATATAAATAAACGAGGGCATTTCTTTTAAAAATATATATTAATTTCTTCTTTCTTCTTTTCTTCCTTTGTTCCATAGAAACTTCACTCATCGAGTAAAAAAGATCGATTAGTTTGCCTGTAAAATTTTCATTTGCTTAATAAGGCATTAAGTTGGAGTTCCCTGTTTGATGATTTGAGGAGCGTGTGTTGTTATCTAAATTTCATAAAGAATTGTAATGCGTGCTATGAAAAGGTTTGTATTAAATGTTAATTAAGCTCTTTAAGTACCCCTGATCTTACTTTCCATGATCACTATTCAAAACACTACTAAGTACTTAACAGTATACTAATATTTGCGTATTTAATGTTCCACATAAAACCTCTTGACTCAACACAATTTAAGAGACGGAATATTGAACGTTGGTTACTCCAGATATACATACGTTTGAGGCAATCGAAACTATAAGCATACGGATGTTATATACGCTGACTTTAGCAAAGCTTTCGATAAAGTAAATATCTCGACTCTTGTACATAAACTTGTTCTTCTGGGCTTTCCACCGAAATTTCTTCAATGGATGTCTTCTAATCTTTGCAATAGAACTCAACGCATGATATTTGATTATGATCTCACATATGTTCTCTTTAAGTGTTACACAAGTTAGTCAAATTGGGCCGATTCTGTTCGTTATATACATATTTATATCTCCTCTGTCATAAAGTTCTCAAATACTTTATTTAAAAAAAAGCTTTTTAAATCACATATTTCAATTGACGAAAGGTGTCTGTTGCCCCAGCAAACTTAAACAATTTGATTGCTTGGTTTGATAAAAATGATTTACCATTGAATAAAAATGATGTACCCTTGAAAATGTGAGACAATGTTCTATTTTCCTAGATCAGTGTTAACCTCTCCTTATATAATAGTTTACTAGAACAAGATTTAACTTTGTTGAGTCGAGAATTACTATGAACCCTAAGCTTAATTTTAGTCTCCATATTGATACCATAGTCTTGAAAGCAAAAGGAATTCTCAGTTTTGTTAAAGGTTGGTATACAGATTTTAAAGATCCGTCTGTTACTAAAACACTTTTTACAACTCTGGTTAGACCTATATTTTAATATGGCTTTTTTGTATGGAACCCTTTCTGACAAGTTATAGTCGGTACAAAAACAATTTTTACTTATGACCTGGGGCATTTTCGATGGGAATATCACTCGCGTCAGTTGGGCCGAAAGAGGGTAATCATTGGATTATAGTAAAACATATGTCTTTTGTATTATGCATATATTGAGAACGCAGTTATATCTAAATTAAAAAAATCAAATTACAACTCTTAATTTATGTTAAAATTAACGGTTTACCATATGTTATCTGCCTGCCAGGTAATAGTCGAGCAGCTTTCCTCATGCGTAACCAACAACTAATAAGTTGTTAAGAATTTTGATTTCATGCTCAGCGAAGCATATTGCGAAATTCACAATTTACTAGATATTATTATTACTTAAACTAATAATAACAAGTTCCATGTATATGCACATGTGAGGCTGTAAAATATAAATTTACACTTCGAAAAAGAAATTGTAGTATTTGAAAAGCTTTTGTGTCGGCTCTCAAATACTAACCGTGCGATTCTGTAACGTGAGACAGTATCAAGTCTCTAAATTTGAGATTTTGAGTTTGAGACAATTTTTGAGACTTGAGACGATTTTGCTATTCTGTAAGTGACAGTCTCAAAATCTATTACATTTCATTATTCAGAGATGTTTTTACACTTGAATGATAATAAATATGTCGATAACAAATATTAACTTTTCTATAACATAGTCAAAAAACATAATTATCAATAAAAAATAAAAATATTTGTTGACTTTGTTTCATAATATTTACGAAATTTATGTAAAATTTATTTATTTTTAACCTTTTCGTGTTTGAATTGCTTACAAAATGTAAAAAAACGACAATCGATTAATATCTATGATGATCTCTATTCAGTACATTGAAAATGGCAGCAAGAGTTCTTTTTAGTTTTGTGACCAGCTAACTACCAGGTCTCAATTTTTTGAGACTAACGCTAGAGACTGTTTAGTGAATAGTAACTAGTATCAAATTGATACTTTGACTCAAAATGTCTCAAATAGAGACTAGAGACTGGTTACAGAATCCCGCTATAAGAATAGCTTAATATTATCCGACGTGTTTTAGAATTTTCCTTAAAAACTCAGTTAATAAAATTTCCTGCAAAACAAATATGCACGTGTATTTATGAATAGTCAGATTCAACATCCATTTAATAAGTGACTATATCACATATGGATATATGTTACATAACATTACTTTTTCAACATTTCTTTCAACCTCATGTTTTACTTGAAGTTGAAGTCATTATTTGTAAATATAATAATAATTTTTTACTCAGTGTATTTTTGCTCCAATTTCATTGATATTTCCTTCTGGCAGCCTCATATTTTCAACCGGTATTTCTTTTGTTCGTATTGTTTCCACTGGTTTAACACAAATTGCGTACCTTCGTGTATTTGTTAGAAGAAAGTGTGAAGCATAATCATGAATAATATCTTCTAGCTTGTTTGTACCATCAGGTTTTTAGGTGTTGTACTTGATGTATGTACGATTTTATGATTGTGTGATATTACCGCTTAGTAAGTAAAAGATCGTGAGGAGAAATTACTTTAGAACCTGTAAATTACGTAGAGCATGAAGTAATCAACTTTTTTTCAAATTGGCAAATTAAAATACAATATTTGAAGGAGATTTATGTACGTATTATGCAAAATTATATTCGAATTTTATGCGATCCAGAAAAATGTTTCTACTTCGAATACATAACAGATGATGTGGATCGCATCGATGGCCTAAAAGCGACTTTTTAATGATTTTTAAATATTTCGTCATTTTATTTTATTATAAACTAAGTTAATAGGTGGTACTTTGATGATCGAACTATGGTTATTAGTGTCCAAATAATGCGTTTCTGATCTTCTTATCCTTACCAAAATATTGACTATTGGTAACATTTTAATTATGACACTACTTGAATTGTGTGAGAAGAAGTATTGTTCGGAAATTTTACGATGTCAAAGGATACTGAAATTATGGAGAGAACACTTCTCCAGCCTGCTGAATGGCAGTGGAAGCGTACCATCTGGAGATGGCGGAGCCGATTTTCCAATCGATGACGATGGAACAGATGTTCCGTTGCTCGACCATGATGACGTTCGAATAGCAATTACCTGTCTGAAAAACCACAAAGCGGCAGGGACCGATAAATTATTAGATAAATACGGCGGAGAAGAACTGAAAAGAAGCTGCTTTGCAAGATATGGTCGGATGACCAGATTTTCACCATAAGCCAAATCTTGGAAAAGATTCGTGAAAGGATGATCGACACACACCACTTCTTCGTCGATTTTAAAGCCTTCGACAACACGAAAAGGCACTGCCGCTATGTCTGAATGTAGTATCCCCACAAAGCAATTGAAAAGTAAAGCCCTCTCGACGAACAAAGCTCAAACTCTATAAGTCGCTCTTCATCCCCGGCCTGCTATATGGGGCAAAGGCATGTGCGATGACAACATCTAATGAGTCCGTATTGCGAGTGTTCGAGAGAAAGGTTCCGCGGAAGATTTATGGTCCTTTGCATATTGGCTACGGCAAATTGAGATAGGTAGATCTCAAATCCGTTGGAAAGAATAAGCTGTGAAGAACCTGACTGCACTTGGCAATTCGAATTGGCGCCAAATATCGAAAAGAAGAAACGATTGGAGCGCTGTTGTTAATTCAGCCATAACCGCGCAAGCGCTACCTACGCCAATAAACAAGAAGAGGAAGAATCGTATATATAATGTATTTAGTTTCCATTATATATGAATTTCAATTCAACAAATACATACAATATATAACATAATATCAGTATCGACACCTTATGACGCATTTATTAATTGGGATTTTGTCTAACCGAATTTTGTCTAATCAAATTCAATAATTTTCTCATAAATGTGGGAATTTTCATTAATATTTAAATGAAATCACCCAAACTCGCACTCATTTGCATACGCACATGTATAATACAGAGCAAGCACGTGGATACGCTGGCATATGTATATATGTGGTTTATGGACGCAGTTAACTGTACGTGCATTATAACTTCAGACAATGAGGTGTCTGTCTATGTGTTAACATTAAATTTCATTGCATAATTATTTAATTTGCTGCTGGCTGATGGACGAGTCCGATTTGTATGCCTCATTTAAGCGCCGCTTGACACATTACGGCGCATTGAGACCATAATTATTACAATGAATACTATGAAATAGGCGTGTAAATGTGTCTTTATCCAACGAGTCATCTACATACATATCTGTGGTGCTTCAGATAATGAAGACAACAAAGCTGATGTCTTTCTAAGGCAACAATGAGAAAATACAAATTATACACCACTGTGTGTGTGTCTGCGAGTGTTTGGTTGCGCAGCAATGCGGCAGTGGAGCAGACCACGGCGACGTGACTTAATAAGCAAGTGACAAGCGGCCGGAGTGACGGAGCGCTAAACTGACAGCTTGACAAACTGGCAGAGCGACCGTGTGCCAGTGGCGGCACTACTCATTACTCACATTGTCCGAAGTAAACCACAAATGGGTGAGTGAGTGTGTGCGCACGCGCTGACGCACAACGCAGACAGCGAATCTGCCACCGGCTCCAGCCGCAGCCGCCGCGTGTGCGACTAACCTGCACTCCCTGCAGCTGAAATGGAAAGTGGAAAAGCTGAGAAAACAAAGTGAAATAATGGAAAATGGAAAATATGTTAATGATAGGTAGAAAAAACACCGCCGTGCCGTGAGACGTTGCGCCAAGACGGTTGTTAAGATAAAATGTGCGATGGAGTCAGCGAGACACAAATAAGCAAACAGAAACCGGCTACAGAGGAAGTGTGTTGATGAATTAATTTGCGGCAACAGGTTGTTTTTGTAGCTATGATGCAACAAATGAAAAAGTATATAAAGTAAAGGAGGAACGCCATAAAAATTCGCAGCCAAATATGTAATTGAAATAAGCTTACACGAGTTGCATTTTCCCAGGCTTTAGATATATTTGTTAACATAGGTTTGTATTTATCATATACTCATATGTATATAGGAAGGACGGTAACCGACAAGGTCTTGTTGAAGTATAAAAATGGCGGTTTGGCACTATTTTGATCTGAAAGCAACTATTTTTACAAATATATCGTTGATAAAGAAAATTTTATTGTCTATAAAAAGCGATCAGAGTTATTTCTCACTTTCTTACAAACAAGGGAAACCACAACATTAGGTACACATGTCTCTAACTTTGCGGGAGAGGATGGAAAAACTTAAATTTAACATTCAATCTAAAGTCTAATAGGAATAACTGGAAAAAATCATATCAAAGTATCGTCTGTCATCAAAAAAATAGTCACAAAAAATTGTTTTTATACTTTTTAACCTTTCGCGAACTCAAAAATTATATTTTCTTAGCTCTCAACA
Source organism: Bactrocera correcta (assembly GCA_027475135.1). Lineage (NCBI taxonomy): Eukaryota > Metazoa > Arthropoda > Insecta > Diptera > Tephritidae > Bactrocera > Bactrocera correcta. Next base: position 80,834,773 of record CM050326.1, read on the forward strand.
TGACTAGATCTTCATATAAGGCGACCTTTTATTCATTTCCACGTTGTGGTAGCGATGAATCCCACAGAATGAGAGGAACAACTATGCGATCGTACAGTTACACAATTGAAAACACAATCCTCTGGAATGATTATATAGAAAACCACTAAAATGAGCGCTGAACCGATATTAATAATATTGGGTAGTCAAAAAATTATTTTCGTATTTTGTCAATAGAAGTCGTTGCAGTCGTACACATACATGTCTAGTGCTACCAATCACATTGTGTTGTTGTTGTAGCAACAGAAACCTATTCTGAAGTAGTTTCGAGGCATGGCACCGAGTTGGCACTACTTGGCTGGACAAAAAATCAGGGTCCGTTCCGATTACTTAGACTCGACTGTTGTGGGAACGATCTCATTATGTCATATCATATAGTGTTGAAAAAGTCTCACCTTTTCAGTTAACTGAAAAAAACTTTAATTCGGGAAAGTTGAAAAAGTTACAGCTGTTCAAAAATGAGTGAAACTAATGAAGAAATCGCGCAAACCCACTCAACTCAATTGCGATTTTCCCACAGTAGCTGGCTAACATAAAGAACTACAATTAAATTTTTGGTTTCAAAATCAGCAATCAGCATTCTAATTAATATACATGAATTCGCTACCAATGCCCTGGTATACGTGTATATATATATGTGTGTGTGCTAATTAAAATGCACCTTGCAACGCTGCAGAACGCTGCACTTGCTTGCCATAATCAGCGGCGGTAAAAATGCAATGCGGCAAGCTCTCACATTACGAGTTTGTAATTCGACAATATGCCATGTGTGCGCGTGTATGTGAACGATTGTGCAAATATGTAAATGCGCTTGCGCATTCAAAGGTATTTTTTTATGTAGAAAAGAAGTTTACACAAATATTTTGCATATTTCTTTCGCAAATGGTTTTTATACTCCTGCAACATGTTGCTGCAGAGTATAATAGTTTTGTTCATCCAACGGTGTATGTATCAAGTGCAACTAATCGAGATACATCCGTGCCCAGAAAGGTCTGGTTTGCGTAACCAAAACGAACTCCAATTTTTATTTGGCCAAAGACTCGGCAGACAACTACAAAAAAAACAATCGAGATAGTGATACATATATTATAAGTGATCAGGATGACGAGACGAGTTGAAATTCCGGTGACTGTCTGGCTGTGCGTCCATCCGGGCAAGCTGTAACTTGAGTCAAAATATATTATAGATATCTTTACATTACAAGTTCGTAGATGGGTGTAATAGGACCACTGCCACGCCCACAAAACGCCATTAAACGAAAACCTATAAAGTGCCATAACTAAGCACCAAATTAAGATATAAAACTGTAATTTGGCAGAGGAGATCGCTGTGCCAGCGGATATCTGTGGGCAAAAATTTTTGAAGAAGTGGGCATGGTCTGGCCCTTTAATAATTTTAATGTACATATCTTCTAATCCATTAAAACTACAACAACCAAATATAACGGTACTCTTAAAAACTACTAAAATCTAGATAAATCAGCAACTAAATACGCCAGAGATGGTATGAGAGGATGTTATAGATGCCAGTGCAAAAATCGGACAAAGGGCGTGGTACCGGCCATTTTTTGGTTAAAGAACATATCTCTCGACTGGCCCAACCGGCTTCAACCAAATTTTGGTACTTGACATTCCTCTCATATTTAAATGTTACGGTGTGAAAATGGGCGAAATCGGACTACATCCACGCCTACTTCGCATATAACACATTTTTAAATGACATTTGCAATTTTGAGCGCTCAAATCGTTAATGAATCAATAAGTCAGAGATATACAATTGAAATTCAGAGAAAATCTTGGCTACAAATGGGTTGAATCGGGTCAATACTTGGCCCCCATATACTTAATATAAAGATTTTCGAACGTCAGGTGACTTATTTTTCTTATAACGGTGCATACTTATGCACAGAAATCATATAACTAATATGTGCTTTAATCTTCGCAAGTTGCAGGAGTATAAAATTTTCGGTTACTCCAGAACATAGCCGTTCCTTACTTGCTTTTTATTTGTTGTTGTATTTCATAATTTGGTTGTAGAGCGTTTTTATGTTGTAACCTGCTTACAAAGCGGTAACTGTAATTAATCCGCACAGTTGTTAGAGCGACACTTGTCAATTGGCCGATTGTTGCGCCACAGCCTGGGATTGACACACTTTGGTTTCTAAATATCTACATACTTAAAACTATTAAATTGTCCGGTGCTTTTATGAAACATATTTTTTTATTAGTAAATAATCGTTATAATTGAATGTACGTCTCGTTTTGAGTTCAACGATTTCGGAGTGACGCGTTGTTTGAAGTAAAATTGCCAGGAAATATTTGTTACTTGCTCTCTTCTCACTCTAATTGCTGACCCATTAACTCTTTATGTGTTATTACATAATATTTTTAAGCAATCGTTTTAAATCCCCAAAAATCTTGACAATCTTGACATTGAACTAAACTGCTCTCTGCTATTTTTAATATTCGCGGGGTTGCGTTATGAGCCCATTAAAATCCTTAGTGAACTCAACCAATTATTGCTCGAGCAAAGTTTGCTTGCAAAGATTTTGCGGAAGTAGTTATTCTCAATGGCGGTAAAGGATTGAAGCTTTCTAGACACAAAAATGCGTATCGATCATTTTTTTTTTAATTATTTTGGACAATAATTTTTATTGAAAATAAACAATCCTTCTCAACAATATCTTCGAGAGAAAATTTTACCTGGCTTAATTTGGACCCTATTAGTTCGAGATTTTATTTTTTTAAATAAATTTATTCAAATTCAAAATTTGAATAGGTTGAACTTTTTAAATTTTAACCATTATTCCTAAAATAGTTAAAATCGTTCAAACTTCTCCATAATGACGTTATTAATACATAATGTCACCGTGACAGATTTGCGTTTCATCACCCAATTCCGTTGCAGTCATTTGACACCGCTAACGGCGCTGAGAACGTTTAAATAAAAAGTTAATTTTAGAAACTATTTGCGAAATATTTTCTATTGTGTATATTCTCACACAATCACGTAATTTATTTTACTTCGAGAAATTCCGAATTGCAAAAATTTTCACATTACTTAATTTTAAGTTTTTTACTACAATATTATACAACACCACATAAAAAAAGTGATTAACCAACAATTACGTTTAAACATTAATTGTCAAGCTCTATTTGCAAGCCACAGCCGCTGTGTGTGTGCAGATGTTTGCATGTGTCAGCTTTGTGTGCGCTGTGCGCGTACTTACTTCACATAACTCACGTAATTAGATCTCAAAAATTCGCTGAGTTCGTAAGTTTGCTTTGAATTTTGCGTCGGTCCAACTCCCAAACTGGTTTATTTACTTTAGTTTAATTTTTTTTTATTTTTTTTTATTTTTTTTTATTTTAATTTTTTGTTATTGCATTTGGTGCACCTACACGATTAACCTTGTGGCGCTACGATTATTTCACTGGAGTTGCTGTGCGACTTATGTTTTCAAAAAGCCAATATGCACAAGGCACACACACACATACATACGTGCACATATTGAATTTTTAAGCGCTCTTGGCTTAAATCCGAGCTCACAATCAATTTGCAAATATGATTTATTTTAAGGAGTGCTGTGAAATTAATCATTATTTGTTCGTGAAAGTTTTTCTGTTGGAAATAATTTTAAATAGTTTTGCTGTTTGTAGCGTAGAGTATTTAGTTTGCTTGGATTGTTTGCGAGTCCTTTTGTATTGCAAAATATTTAGAATGTTAAAAAACGTATGAAGTGGAATTCAGCTTATGTGCCTTATGGAAATGTTCGTGCTTGTTTCTGAGTTCCTATTGACATCCTTTCACTAAAAGCAACAATGAAATTTATTTTATTTTTTCAGACATTATTTTTCTCTTGAAGCGAAAATAAAAATTGAAGTCAAATATACATTGTGACAAAGAAATATAGGGAAATTGTAATTAAATTCACTGGGTAAATGATATTTCAAAAAAATATGTTTTTTCTAAGTTGGTTGGGGTGTCCTTAACATTGTATAAACCTACAAATACTTTTTCACAAAAAAGTTGATCTACTACATTCTTTTAATTACATCTCTGTGCCTAAAAAAGACAGATTTCGAACTGGTCCTTAATTACTATGCCAAATACGAGCGTCATCTATCAACCAATTTGCTTACAGCAGCTGACTAATTCGGTGCACCTCAGTAGGGCGTTGCGTTTACAGTGGATAAAAAATATCGAACAAAGAATTTGTCTCAAATTTTGTATTTCTAACCAAATTTCGTGTGCGAAATCGTTGCCAATGTTGGAAGAAGCTTACGGTGATTCAATTTTATCAAAAACACAGGCTACGAGTGGTACAAAGCCTTCAAAGACGATCGATAGATCATTGAATACATGTTCTAGACAACTTTCGACCTCTTCTATTGATGAAAGGAATGGTACTTGAAAATCGTCAGGCATGACTTAGAGGGATCACAATAGAGCTCGGCATCTTGCGCAAGCTCCTTTGAGTGATTTTGGTGGATATTTTGAGTACGAAATGCCTTTTGATCGACTCGTCCCGATAAAGCTGACATTTTTTCAGGAAGAGTAACGTAAACGGGTCTCTTTGGACATGCTTGATCGTGCGAATTTCGATCTCACATTCATGGAGAGCATTATAATAGCTGAAGAGACATGGGTTTATGAATTTGACATGCAAACAAGTCAACATTCATCGGAATAGAAAGAAAGAGTCAAGCCGAAACCAAAAAACAAACCACGCCAGAGCTGCTCAAAAATCAGGGCCTATTGTTTTGTTTGATTTTCATGGTTTGGTGCAGCATAAACTTGTTCCGTAGGAACAGACGATCAATAAGGAGTTCTATTTGACCATATTGAGCCGCTTGCGTGAGAACATCCGTCGAAAACGACCATAATTATGAAAGAACAATACATGGAGTTTCACGATTATAATGCACCATCACGTCTAGCCACGATTGTGATCGAATTTAAAGCCAAAAATGCAATGAATACCATCACCGTAATCACCAGATCCTCATCATATAAACACCAACTGAGGCGCACAGAGCTGATCAGATATATCTACATAGTACATGTGTACATATGTTTATTAGTGACAAGTGATACTCATACTCTATCAAATGTCATTATTTTACAAGCAACTGCTACAAACATATGCATAATCGTTTGTAAAACCTAGCAAGTGCCAGGCAGCACAGCTTGAAATCCGCATTATACAAGGCATATTGCTTGCGCCACTAGGCCAAACCACATCATAACCCAGTTATGACAGAACAATGCCTCGCATGCGCTTTTGTAATTAATTTTATACTCTTTGCCCACTTGCTTTATGTTGCTGTTCTTTGTTGCACAAAGACAACCAGGGAAATTGCTGTAATACTTAAAGCAGAGAAAAAACTTTGTATAAACCATTAAAAAAATACATTATTACACATAAGAATATGTATGTGTGTGATGAAATTTCAGGGGGGTACCAAGCACCTTTCTATTTCCATTTTTCCTGCGAGTTGTTGGAGGCGAATTGCGTTGAGTGAAAGCTGACCAAAATCAACAAATTACTTCAAGTCATTTTCAGAAGTTTTTCTTCAAGCATTTACGTGCACATACACATACACAGATAGGTGTTTACATAGCTACGCATAAAAGTAGGTGCTCAAGTGAACTTTTACCTGCCAGCGCCGACTGGCTTTAATGTTGTTGTGATAGTAGGCCGGCGAGCAGAAGACCTTACGCGAGAAATTTGCTGAGTGTGCATTTATTTGAAACGTGCTTTTTCGAAAATTCTTCTCGCCGTCGTTGTTTCATGCAAGGTTTTCTATGTTTCTGTATGAATGCGCTTTTAAATAGAGATGTTTTTGTTATTGCCGCTTATTTACTTTTAAAGATGATTGTTTTGGCAGCAAGCTTCGTTTGACCTCTGCTGCATCCTCCAAAAAAGAAATGAGCGGAGTGAAGTGCCACGAGCAAGTTGGAATTCTTAACATATTTTTAGCAGCACACAGATGTGAAAAATTCTACATTCTCAGCGATATGAAGTTGATGGCCCTTCTCGACCTTTACGAGGCACATTTCTTTGATCGCACCTTAAATACTGATCTTTAGAAGGAGAAAGAAGACAAGCTCGAAATTATGAGCTTTCCTCTCACCTAAAGCGGCAAACGGCTCAACCATTTGGAAATATACCAGGTTGTTCATCAACACCAAAAGTCATAGCCAAAATACAGAATATGGTTTTGGAAGATCGTCGATTGACTGAGAGAGATTTATTAGAAACGCTACACATCTCATTAGGCAGTGTGTTAAATAAAATTTTGGGTTTTAGAAAGCTGTGTGCACAATGGGTGCCGCATTCGCTAACAATGGAACAAAAACACATTTGGATGCGACTTTCTCAGCAACATTTGGAGTGTTTTAAAAAGGATCAAGTGGATTTCGTGCGTCAATTCATCACTATGGATGAGACTTAGGTCTATCACTAAGATTCTGAATCAAAACAAGAGGCTAAAGGGTGGTGTGAATCTGGTTGCTCGGCTTCGAAACGAGTTCGTCTCCAAAAATTGGCCAAGAAGGTTATGGCATCATTTTTTTGGGAGCAAAAGGAATTGTGGTTGTGGATTACTTGCACATTGGCAAAACAATTAATTCTGGTTATTATTGCAACCTTCTGGACCAATTGAAGGAAAACAATCGTGAAAAAGACACGGTTTGCAGAAGAAAAAAAATATTTTCCATCACCTTGTCACAAGAGACCTTTGACAATGGCTAAAATTCATGAATTAAAGTTAAATTGTTGGAGCATCCACCGTATTCACCAGATTTGGCCCCCAGCGACTTCCACTTGTTTCCAGAACTCAAAAAATGTATGCGTGGCAAGCGTTTTTCATGAAATGGAGAAGTTATAACGACTGTTTCAACATATTTTGCCGACCTTCCAGATTCTCACTTTAGGGATGGGATCCACAGATTGGGGAATCGTTGTTGCAAGTGTATTAATGTTCAGGGAGGTTATACTGAATAATAAGGTGTATTTTGAACCATAAAATTGTGTTTTTCTTACAAAACGACAAGACTTATTGAACAACTAGGTATTTTATTACCGTCTGTGTAAATAAGTAATGCTAAGGTTTTGTGTTAGATGTTTCCAAATACGATTGTCAAAGAAAACAGTCAAAAAATGATAACTTGATTATTTCGCAACCAAAAATTTTCAACATAATTTAAAGCAGTCAACTAACGAGTTCTTTTACTACTATATTTTATAGGCATAAATGCTTTTGAAATGTAGAATTTATTCGAGTGTAATTGCAGCGCAAATTCATTACAAATACGATGGACATGAAAATACATTTCAAATTCACGAAAAACTGGTTGCGATGGCGAAACTTGGTGCAAGAACATGCCCGCCGTGGCGAAGCATAGAAACAACTGCGCAGCTAAGTCCAAAAGCCGGACGACGGCGCCGACAGGTGCTTGCAACAAGCTGAGCCCTGAGCCATTGGTCAGACGTACACACACATACATCCATGTGCACTTAAATACCAGCTTTTATAGACACCCGTCGTAATTACCGTGTTTGTAGTTATGTGTGTTTGTGTGAGCGTTCGTGTTCGTGCTGTGCGCATTCGTTAGCACTCACTTATGCGAATGTCATTAAATGTAAATATGGCTAAATCATAAATTAACAACAGGAACCGACTTACCGCGCAACTGATATACCGGACTGCCGACTGGCGTGTTCTCGAGCAAACTAAAACGTGACATATCGCCACTGCCGGGCACGAAGTGTGGCGGTTGATTTTGCGTCTGCGCATGCGCTCCATGCGCGGACAGTTGGAGCAGCAGTAGAAAAGCGGTCAATACCGCGGCGCTCCACTTGGCGCGTTGACGCCCGTAGGACGACGTTGGCGAGGAATTTCGCATTTTTCTGCACCTCTGCGGGGCGTAAAAGACAAGAAAACTTTTTCTGAATTATTTTGTATGAAGACAATTTAGACATAAAACTTTTGTTATAGAATATTATTTGTCTAATGCATTTCTAAGCACTGCGCATTAATATTTTTTGTTTTAGTTTATAGAGTTAATAAATTTTTTGTCGAAATTCAACTGAATCAAATTAAGCTTTTGGCTTTATTAAAAGTGGTTTTCCATTAATTTTTTTATTAAATTAATTTTACTCTACAAAAACGTAATTAAATTTTTTTGTCACACGCTCACTGTTTGCCGTAATCGCGCACTTCGCGAGTTCAACATTCTTGTATTTGCTTCTTTGCTGGTGTTAACCTTGAGTTGTGATCTGATTTCATTGGCCAATTGTACCGCGAGTGGCACACTCTTGTATTTGTTATTGTTTTCTATGCATTCTATTCACATTTTCCACTTGTGTTGTTATTTTCTCAGACAATCTGGTTGTTGAGCATTATTGGTCATTGCTTTCAATCAGTGAAGTCACGATTTGTTTTTATTTTTTACTTCAAATGTGTTTCTATTTCAATTAACACTGCTTGTATTCGTACTGAGGCGAGTAATTACGGTTTATTTACATAACGTGGTTCAACTTGAACACATGCAAGACTTGATTTGCATGTTGATCTCACCACATTCTTTAACAAATTGCATACTGGGTTGTAAAATTTTATGGAAGATCGCCTTTGTCTGCAGAATTATTGCAGCGACTGTCTAAAGCTGCGTTAAACTGGTCATTGTGGATTTTTGATTAGAAGTCGATTTGGCACGACTTGAAGTGGCTTTTGTGTGAGCCTATATGAAAAGTGTTTCATCTAGAACCTTCCTCAAATCGTGGCATCCCTTTCAACTTTAATCAACTCTATTTTGGTATAACAGCATAGTTTTATCAATCATTAAATTGCTTCTTTAAAATTTACTGAATATACGATTTAATTTTTATGGTTTTGGAATTTCAGTTAAACAATACCTGATATAATTTAAGAGTCGCTCAGTGTTTCAGATGTCAATTTGAAATTTTTAGTACGTAATTTTCTCTCAAAGAAGCTGCTTATGTAACGTAAACGCCGATATCGGATCACTTTAAGATATAGCTGCTGTCCATCAGACTCAAGTCCTCGTATGGGAAACTTTTTTATTCGACAAGATATCATGACAATATATTTTCGAATATATTGTTTAGATCATACCCCTCTAGCATATCTTAGAATGAGATTTGAAAAAAGTACTGCGACCCGTGGGCTATTGTACCCTTATAGCATAAAAATGCATCTGTGAAGGGTGCAGCCGAAGTTCACATGTTTTTTTAGCGGCTCTGTCCTCTTGTATGCCTATACACAGTATTAACACCTGTTACATATCAATGATTTTAGGTTTGTCTTCCTCTGATTCATCAGAAAAGTACATACGAGGAACCGCATTAGCAATATCAAACGGAGATTTGCATTGTATTTGTTTTTTATTTCATAGCAAAAATTGATTTAGAGTGCGGTAATGAAGAGAAAAATAAAATTGAAGACTAATCCGAAGATCCACTGTTGTTAACTCAGCTATAATCGCGCAAGCGGCTGGCGAAGAATCCGAAGATTTTCGAAAGCCTTGACGATCGTACGAACAGCTTGAATGTAGTTATAAATAAATATTTTCGAGTAGAAAAATAGTGACCTTGATGATTATTTCATTATGGTTAAAATATCAGTACCAAGAAGAAGACGCACCATTTCTGTTGAGCCAATAAGAAAAAAATTTGTTAAACTTTTCATATTAGAACGACAGTATCAGCCATTCCTGCTGTGACAATAAAAAAATGTGAATGAAGAGTGTGAAGAACAACAGAACGCAATAGAACACCGACTATTTATAATTTAATACTTTTTAGAATTACAGTCTTATAAATCTTGAAAAAGTTAATAACTTCCGGAACGTTAAAAAAACAAGTAAGTGTTTCTTGAGAGCTTCAGAAAAAGCAATAAGACAATAATTTTAGGGTAAGGGCTCCACAGCGTTAATAATATATTCGCGAACATGATTAAGATATGTAAGACACATTAGCAAATGTATTCTCGAATAGAGCCTATATACATAGAAAAATATAGTATGACTTTTTAAATTGAGTTTCGCGCGAAAACATATTCATCGAAATATTTCTTTCTAGGTTGGCAGGACTGTCAGTGACATCTGTGTCAAATTTCACATGGAAAAAAAATTATTTAAAGAGAGTCGAGAACGCGTTGACGACGCCATCAACATCAACTGCTGACCAACAGATCACAAAGGAATTGATGCTTGAGAATCAACGATTAAATATCAAAGATCTTACTGGCATCGTTGGAATATCGGAAGGATCAATGGAACCCATTTCGAAAGATCAACATCGAATTAACGTCTGTGAAACAATGCTTTTCGACTACCAGGATGTCATGAAACCTTTTTTTGCCACCGGCGATTAGTCTAGAATCTATGCTTCTGAACCACATACCAATCGGCCGAATATTTTGGCAAAGGTGAGCCAAAGCCGAAACACTACGTCAAAGCAGGTGAAAAATCAAGGTTATGTTGTCAGTTTTCTTCGGATATCGAGATATATTGCACACTGAACTCCTTCCGACTAGTTAAACTGTCAACAAGCAATACTATGGAGTGTGACTGTGATCGTGCAACTTCTAACTATTCGGCAAACTTAACCACCGGGGAAACCGTTTTGAGTGTTTTATGGGGGCGACATAGATTTTGAACAACAAATTAAAATTTTTAAAATTATGAACAAAGTCTCACTATTTTTGCTCATAGTAGTATGTACGTCAAACCGTTGTCCATGTATTAAACCGTTTATTCACAACTGTGCAAATTGCCTTAATCAATGAGTGGCAAATGAAGACATGATTTAAGGCGTTGCTTGACCACAGTGAAACATCATAAACTAGAACCAAATTTTTTATATTATTTCAGAAGGTAAAGTATAAAACTCTTATAAAGCAAAATACATTTCAATTCTATTCTATTATTCCTTTCATTACGATCAATTTACTTGTACATCAAGCAGCAGTTAAATATTGGAGTTTGTAAAGAAGTTTGTAAATATTGTACAAATCCCTATGAAGCCTAAAGTTTTTTCAAAGTCGTGATCTGGATTCCTATTTAGCACGGTTTACTGTGCCTCTAAGCCACGCTCATATGCAAAACGGGCTGCTTTTTATGCGTGATCTTTCTATTATTTGTTTATGCCTTAATGATTTGAGCACCGACATAAAGCTTTGATTTGCAAATTGTGTGGAGAAAACAGCCGCGTTTTTTGTTGTTTTCCCCCCATTAAGGTGCAGACTTGGCAAAAGCCAATAAAAGCGAGACTCATAAAGCTAACAGCAAATAGCAAATTTACGGTAAAATCGCGGTCATGCCGAGTGTTGGCTGCAGAAGAAAGCAGCAGCCAACAGCGCACAGCCTCCTCATCTTTCGCGGCGGCCGGACAACAAGAATGAGAATGAAAGGCACAAACAAGTTTTGCACCGAGAAATTTTGCGGACTCTATAGCAGAATCGCTACTTCGACAAACACTCGCCCGCCGATATTCACACCTACTTGGTGATGTATGTTTGTATTTGTATAAAATGAAATTTCCAGTTTGAAAAAAGCAAAGAAACTTTTACACAATTTCAATGTTTGGACTTGGTGGATATTGGCAGTTGGGAGAAACTTTGAAAATTTTGCATAGCTCACGCTAAATTTCAAGCAATATGTAAATTTTTGGCTTTGCTTCGTTTCAAAAAACACTTGAAATTTTTTCGGTTTACTATTATGTTAGTAGCAGACTCGTAATTCCAAATTATTCTTTTTTTCTTTTGCTTAAGTTATTGTGTATTCCTCCTTTGCGATTGATTAGATTTGTTTTTAATTATTTCACTTCTTTGCGTGAATCTTTTGCGCATGCGTCACCAAATCACTATTTAGCCAGTTTAAACTCGATTTTGAACGTGCGGCTATTGATTTATGCAAATTGCTATGAATATATTATTTCACTGCTATATTCTGAGAAGAAAAATTTATTTCAAAACAAAATTAATTTTCAATACCAGACACTCTCTCGCTTCTCTGCTTTTTTGATATTGAACACATTTTCACATTTAGTTGCTGGTGTTGTTGTTTTGTGCAAAAACTTGATTTGCCTGACCATCGTTTCGATTCTTCATTTTTTTGTTTGTTTACTCTTACATATTTCAAGATTTTTACCTGCTTCCACAAACACACACACACTATATGATTTATGTCCACACTTTTGTTGTTGGTTTTGTTTTTGCTTCTTTTATGTTTGCACTTCGAGCATCGATCACGAAAAGCACGTCCGCACGCCACGACTCATTCTCAAGCAATGTTGGTTACGCATTTGTGCCTCTTGCCTTAATACTCGCGCAAGACCGCTGCCAAGGTGCTCTGCGGTGTGGTGAATTTCATGCACAAGAAGTTGATCTTTCAGCTGAGAAATACTGGTTTCAAGGTGCAAAAGTGTTTGTGTTTTGATAAGAAATACTGATCGGCGAGACTTTTAGTCACTACAGAAGAATTATGTATGGTGTAAAGTGCGTCTTGTCTTCAAGTAACATATGCTGTTAATCTTATGATTTAGTCTTTTGATTTTGGAACAGATTCAGTTTTGAACACACTATTTAATTTTCAAAGGATTAATAAATCAGAGTTTCACTTTGTTTACGGATAAACAAATTTGAGGTAGAGGTTGTTAATGGGGTTCCCCACTATTCCATATGAGAACAATATTCAACATAAATATATTTCTGCAAATGGCACTGACCATTGCATAGCTCAAATGAACCACCCTAATAATTTAGTCTCTCACCACTGTACCAACTAACTTCGCACCACACAAACCAGTATTTCTGCAGAGCTAAAATATCTCTTGACTTTTTCAATACTCATAAGCATATTGTTTAGAATGAGCATGTAAAGTAAATTGGCAGAAACACGAGTTTGTATTTCAGTCTCATTCTGCTTTCAGTCTTTTCTTCGTCGTAGTTTGATAATAACATACACAACAGATCAAGCAGTCATACTTTTAGGCGTAAGCACCAGTCGCAGCCTTTGTTTTATAGTGCCAAAGAAATTTTTATTAGATACAGTTAAGTGGACGGAGGTGTTCTACGTATCATAAGTTTTATATTTTTAATTTAAGGCAACATAAGTTATAACAGCGTTATTTTAATTGAAGTAATAGAAAGACATACTACATAAACCCCCAGCTTTAAAAAATAATAAGACAGCAAAAAATAGTACGAAAATCCTCGAAACAGTTGTTAAAATCAATTTCCCGAATCGTCTTCAATGCGCGTAGCGATTCACTGTTAACGTCTTAAAACGGTTTTCCCGGAGGAGTCGTTTGAGTTCGGTGAATAGCCAACAGTCACACGAATACGTCAGCTGAATACGGAGATTGCGGTAAGATATTGATTGAAAATTTGATGAAAAACTCAGATCAATGTAGTATGGGACGGTGTATTATCGTGGAGCAAAAATCAAGAGTTATCGTCCTATAATTCTCGCCCTTTTTTTACGAATAGCTTCACGTTAACGACGCACAACACTCAAATAGTATTCGTTGTTGTCAGTTACGTCACGCACGGTTTTTGACCTGCTTTTAAGCAGTTTTTTTGACTTCGGCTCTCCTTTGGCTCACTGACTCCGTGTGTTTCCGGGTCTTAAGCATATTGATTCTGGAACTAATCGTGCTTCACTTTTCTTAGGATCAAATGATCTTTCAAAATAGTTTTCATTGATCTTTGCGATATTATGATAACGATGACAATAAGACCTCTGACTCAGATCAATTTCCCTATTTTATTGACGTGTTGATCATCAGTTGATGTTGATGGCTATCATGAACGTGGTTCGTCGTCAACGCGTTCTCGAACCTCTTCGAATAATTTATACCAATCATATACACTTGCTCGGGACAAACAATTACAACCAAAGACCGTTTTCAACATTCTGAACGTTTTGCCACAAGAATTTTGATTTCGGACACAAAATTTAATGGAGCTTCTTTATTGAATAATTTCACTTATTGTAAAATGCGTCGGATGCATTTTATGTACTTTAGAAAGACCAGCACATAATAAAATTATACTTCTTCTTTACTGACGTAGAAACTCTTTACGCTGTTAGAGCCAAGTTGACAGCAGTGCGTCAGTCGTTTCTTCTTTTCCCAATGTGGCGCCAATAGGATATTCCAACGGAGTGGAGGTCTTCATCTTTCTCTGCTACCTCCGGCGAGTACTGAGTCGAAGAGTTTCAGAGCTGTCATATATCTCGTACAGCTGATCGTTCCACCGCATGTCATATTCACCATGGCCAATGCGCAAAATCTTTCTTAGACACCTTTGTTTTTGTTCGTCGAGAAAGGACTTTACTTCTCAATGCCTACTCAGGCCAAGGTATCAACTTGTAGCCAGAGTTATTCTGCCTTGAATTTCGAAACTGACATGGTTTTTGGAGGATGGAGTTTATTTGTAGAAGTTCACCCAAGTTCGGAAGATCTCTGATCGCCATTCACTTGGGAGTGGTCAGAAACGTTTCTTTTACATATGGCTCAAACAGCTTATGACTTCCGCTCTTAGACCAAGTATCCTCTGGGTAGCCAGAGAACATACGTTTGACGGAGAAATAAAATAAGAAGGCGACACATTCCCTTCACAGATTTGTGCGCTGGGTTTGGGACCGGCCACTTAAAAAAGAACCGCAATGAAAACTAAACAACAGCCTCGGACATATACTAAATACAAATGAATATTGTGATGTGACATTTGGTACTGATGCCACTGACAGTCATACCAACATAGAAAAAAATATTTCGACGAATTTATTTTTGCGCGGAATTCATATTAAAAAGTCTTACTATTTTTTGCCGCAGTAGTAAGTATCCCTTGTTTTCAAGCATAATACAGAGTGGACCTTTGTGAGAGGTTACGAATTTTTAATGGATGTTCAGAGTCCCTTAATTACGCCTATTGAAGACCATTGCAAAAAGTTGTTTACTTCACATTTTTATAACCTTTTTCAAAAAGATTTTTAGAAGCTTTGAAGCACAAGACTAAGTCAAAGCGCAGCGGCCATCAAATTGTTTAAACTTAACTATTTATTTGACGTAATTAAATAATGGAAAAATACACTTGTATTAATAACAATATAATAAATAACGAAAACAATTTCTCTTACAACTAAAGCTAACAAGTATCTGTATGTAATTTCATTCCTATTATAAAATTAAAAATTTGTTTAAACAACACACAATTGTCATTCCTTTCCCTTTATTATATGTAACAGGCTACGTTTATTGTTTCGTACCTCCCTACACTGCTTTTCACTTACAAGGCATCGTCGACTTGAAACTTGATCAAGTCCTCCACTGGGAAGCGGAAGAGTGAGGCAGCTTGAGCTTCGGACGCCAGCTGTTCGACATTCGCCGAATCGCTGCGACGTTGGAAGCTGCTGTGTGCTGCGTTGCGATCGTAGTGTGTAGCATTCTCCGCCGCGTCCAGCTTGTTGCTAACCAAAGCCTCGGCATGTGGCAGATCGGTGACCTCTTCGGCCACAATCGGATGTTCAAAGTCGACCAGAGCCTCCGGTTCAGAGCTGTCACTGCGCGAAATTTGCCGTTCCGGTGAATTTGTTGAATTCGTGTTACGCGACTGTTGGCGAGGCTCAATCGGTGACAGAGACTCTCCTTCCTCCATAATTATATTCCGATTTATATTTTGCGGTGGATTATAGAATGGGTTATTGGATGTGGGCGCCGGTAGTGCTGGTAGTGCATTTTGTTTTTGTTTGGGGAAAAGATTGAGATGAACCATTATTTCATTTTGATTACCTTTAAAGCCATTCGACGGACCGCTGCTACTTATTCCAGCGGGGCTAGCCATGTGTGGTGACATGTCGACCGGCATGAAGGGTGTTTGGAATTGTGACTTTGAAACTTGGTCGGGAAAACTAATTTGCATATTGTTCGCTTGCGGCATGTGAGGTGCTAGGTGGGGTTGTGCAGACGAAGGGAATCGGAACGGAGCAAAAGCCGGCTGTTCATATGCGTGGTTGAAACTATAGGCCGCCGTAGACGGGATCACAGGGATAGAGTAGGGATCGAGAAATGGATTGCGAACCGCATAAGGCCTGCGGGTGGATGAAGACACTTTCACTTCATCATACGTGAAAGCAGAGGGCTTAAAATCTCTAGTGGGCGGTAACATCGGGTAGATATCAAGGTTGACTTTGAGGGGTACTCGTGTCATTTTTGCACGCTGCGCGTCACTGATCTCCAACAGTGGCTGATAACCAGCCATATACGGGTCTGTGGCGAATGGTCGCTGATTGCTGAATTGCTGTAACATCATATTGGTATTTGAGTTCAATGGTTTTTGTTTGTTCTTCTTTTTATTTTTCGAAAGGTTGTTCTGAAGTTGCAGGGCCAGCAGATTGATGTCGTTCGGTGAACGTGGTTTGAAGGGATAAATCTGATCCATAGCAATGCGCTGCTGATACGGCGCATGTGGCATCATGTTCATGATTGGTGGCGGAAAAGGTTTCATCATTTGCATATTCACCGGTATTGGCATGGGTATGCTGAATTGCATTTGCTTCTTATTCCGTTTGCCGCGGAAGAAATTGGCAATGCCACTGGACTTGAGATTCCTCAGTGAGCCCGCGATATGTAAGCCAGTGGGCATCATCACCATTGGTGGCACTTTACTCGGTCCACCACCCAACTGCAATTGGTGCAATATGTCTTGTATGTTTCTCACGTCACCGCGCTCCTCCTCAGCCTTCTTGAACTCTTGCGGCAATGGACCTTCATGTGGAAAGTGGAAGGGCTTGGGCTTTTCCTCGTTTGCAAATGTCGAATTGATCGGTATATCAATGTACTGTCGCCTGCTAAGCAACATCGATGGTTGACGTGAGGTGAGACGCGGTGGGCGCGGTATCTGGTCACGCAGATCGCTTCGCACCGGTGTCATTGTCGATGAACGCCGTGGCAATTGTTCGTACAGATGCATGGACTGCCGCTGACGTGCAGCTCCAACATTCGCGGTTGGGCGATAATCACTGTCAAAGCCGTTGAGCCGCCCCTCGCCACCACCCACGCCGAATGCATCGCCACCACCGCTGGCTGTGGCGCCCACAAACGGTAGCGGTTGTGGTCGTCTCGCTTTCGTGCGCCATGTTCCATAAATAGGCTGTTCATACACCGCACTGCCGCCACCAGCAGCCTCACCACCAACGCCAACATCGGCACGCTCTAGTAAATAAGCCGTTTCGGTGCTCTTGCTAGCATGCAACTTTTCCTCTTGCTCATGTTGGATTTGTTGATGTTGGTATTGTTGCTGTTGTTGTAGGTGCGCCTGTGCGCGCATCTCCTCCAAGCCGTCCACTTTGATGTGATTTGGTGTTCTCAGCGGTCGCGTACGCGGCTGCAGCGCATGTGTTGCTGGCAACTCGGTGCGCAGCTGCACCTCCTGACCATCGATCTGCACCACAGTGGGCGATGTTGTGTCGCCGCTTGTTGGATTGTAGCTCTGTATGTTGCGCGTGCGCAACGCTGCGGTTTGATTCTGATAATATTCAGCGGTGGATGCGACCTTCACTATCATCAGGGACATCTGCGAATGGAAGGAATAGAGTAAAAGTCATAAAAAAGAAGGAACAAGGTTTCTTAAATTTAACTGTTGCTGTTTTATTGTTATTAGCCTTCAAAGGTTTCCAATCGAAATTGCTGAAAGGGCGTATATAGTGTGTAAGTAAACACCAGATAACTGAAGAGCATGACGCCAGATGTTGCAATTATTACCACATTTTCTTTATAATTGGAATGGAAATAAAATTATATACGACCAAAAACCCAAATTTTTCTATCTCTTTTTGCCAACATTCTAATATTCCGATAATTCAACTGCAGAAGAAGCTCCCATTCATGGTAACCCTTTCTTTATAATTATAAAACTCCCATTCATGGTAACCCTTTCTTTATACTAGTAGGATGTTTTTTTTCGAATGATCTTTGTAGGTAATGGTAGTCCCACAAAAATTATATAATCCAATAATAAGCTTCTTTATAACTGTATTTTATGTTAAACAAAAAAGATTTTCGTATTTTGTTAATAGATTTTTTTGATTACAAATACGAAAAGACTTTTTCGACTACCAAAAAATTTGATATTTTTATCTAATTTCTAAAGTAAAATATATAACTTAGCGAATTTGGGAAAATTATTGACTATGCCTATATTTAGACTTTTTATGTGAAAAAATACTTTCTCAATTAAAACTGAATTTACTTACAAATATAATGCACATCAGTAACATGCCGACAATCCAAGTGAAAAGGCCCACGTTCACAAAATTACGCTGCTTCAGCAATTCCTCTTTGAAAGTATCCAATTTCGCATACGGTATCAGATCCTTCAGAAACATTTTCTACATGTGACAACACTCTGTCTCGAATATCCTTGCTGGCTGCCTCCTACTTCGAATCAACTCCTTAAGGTCCGCTTAAGATTGGCTCGGCGCGTTTGTAATTCTCAGTCCAAATTAACCGACTTCTGACACATTGCGCATACAAAACATAACTGTGTGGAAAATCGCAGCGAAAAAGCATAAAGACCGCGGCGATTAAAAGGAAAGTTCCACCGAAACAGCGGCGCGCGCCAACACGCATCTAAGCACACGTAAGCTGGTGTGGGTGTGTGTGTGTGTGTGACTGCAATCAAACTGTAATTGAAAATTCACAGAGGAAAATGTTAGTGGCAGGTGTTGTTGTGATGAAGTTAAGTACCCTCATACTTGTTCACATGTGATGTGTATATGTGTATGTATGTTTGTATGTAGACACTTGTATTCACAAAATGTTTTCATGATTAATCCCAATCAACGAATGCAATAATTATTCGTACAAGTAAATACTTAATTCAGAGCAAACGGCGCAAAATGAAAATGAAAAAGCATTGTTACTGTGCGCACCTGCCATAGTAAAAGATAGCGCGGAGCAAACAAAATTAGAAACCGTAAAATTGCAAAAAAGCCCATTGGCACCAGCTTCTTCAAATGCGGTTTGTGTTCGTTAGCTGTTTACTTATGTATATCAAGCAGTGAAATGGTGCACTTGAGCTACTGATGCATTAGGTTATTTCAAAAGTAATCGACTAGAAGGGCTCAACAAATGAAATGGGTCTATGCTAAGCGAAGTTCCGAACCCGGGTTCAGAATAAAGTTCTGTTTGTGAATTCACAGTGGACTTTGGCAGAATTTTGTCATCAGAAAATTGGGCTTAATACAAACGATTTTCCCATTTTAATTATTATTGTCATATAGCATGGATCTAAACCTTCCAAAAACATCACAATTATAGGAATCATTCGCATAAGACATTTGACTTCTATCACCATTCGATTAAATGACATGTGACAAATTTCCCGTTTATAAAAAACAATAAATGGTAATCACCAAAACAACTAGCAAACTCTTGCTGAAACACAACGGATGTAGGCACTCATAGAAAACTAATAGAGCACACCTTAATGCAGCATGTTCCAGCATACCTAAATATTTCTATAGATATACAAACTTGACAGCGCTGAAACTGGCAAATAACTACATATGCACATATTTTTTGTTGTAACGGAAATTAAATATTTATCTGAAAATTGTTGTAGTATTTCAACTAAAATTAAATTTCAACGGATTTCCTCTGAACAGCAATTACAAAACATTGTAAATAAATAATCATTACTATTGCAATTAAAAACCGGGATATTATCACAAAATAAGCTTGCCGGAACTAAAGAAAAACTTTGCTTCCTCCCCTCGAACGGTAGTTAGAGATTAACTTTTTAAACGTTGCAATGAAATATCGTTTAGCAATTAATTATTGACACGTTGCTCTTAAAATGGCGATTTGAGTTCAAATTATTTGAGCCTACGCTAAGCTAAGTTCCGAACCGCGTTCATAATAATCGCTTCATAAATTTACCTGTAATTTAAGTGCTTTCCTTCCAAATCAGTCTAAAGGTATTAAAACAATAAAGCATTTCCAACACAAATAACCTTGTGTTATTTTAGAATACATCTTCAAAGCAACCATCAAAACACTTTTCGTCATCGAACGAAACGACGTAACATCGCGCATACCCCTTTGATTGAAGTTAGTAGACTTTCCGAAATAACAGCACCAACAGCTTAAAATCAATACGGCACTTTTACAAAAATATTTAGGTACATACATAATTTATTGATTTCAATAAACTCTTTCATGCAATGACATTTTTCCCTACAAAAACGGTAAAAAATTTCATCCGAAATACAAAAACAAAATCGTGGATATTTTTTTCTCAATTAAAATAAGTATTTCTAATTGTAAGAGTATTTTTAAGTATAAAACAAAAAGGAAAAACATTTGAAATTCTTGCTTGAGCTCTTTTGGAGTCGAAAGCAAAAATAACGTTCTCATATTGTATTGACTAGATGAATCTAGCCCTAGTTTGCTTGTTGGTACCACATCGCTAGATTGTCAGCTTTCGGCGTTAATGAGCTTCACCACTTTTTAAATAAACTTTTAAAACTCGCAGGCTATCTTTCTTAACATAAAATTGAGTAAATCAACTGTTACAGTTGACACCTAAAACTCGAAAGGAATGCTTGGCACGGGGTATTTGTAGCCATCATCCTTGGGTGTTGGCTGTGGCTTTGGTGGTGGTGGACGAGTCACAGGTGGGGGTGGTGGACGGGTTGTCTTCGGTGCTGGTGGACGAGTCACTGGTGGTGGTGGACGAGTTGTTGGCTTTTTGGGGCTGGTGGTTGAGGTTTGTTCGTGGGTGGCAAGTAAGTTGGTGGTGGTCTCGTCACTGGAGGTGGAGGACGGGTTGTCTTCGGTGCTGGTGGACGAGTCACTGGTGGTGGTGGACGAGTTGTTGGTTTTGGTGCTGGTGGTTGAGGTTTGTTGGTGGGTGGCAAGTAAGTTGGTGGTGGTCTCGTCACTGGAGGTGGAGGACGTGTTGTCTTCGGTGCTGGTGGACGAGTCACTGGTGGTGGTGGACGAGTTGTTGGTTTTGGTGCTGGTGGTTGAGGTTTGTTGGTGGGTGGCAAGTAAGTTGGTGGTGGTCTCGTCACTGGAGGTGGAGGACGGGTTGTCTTCGGTGCTGGTGGACGAGTCACTGGTGGTGGTGGACGAGTTGTTGGCTTAGGTGCTGGTGGTTGAGGTTTGTTGGTTGGTGGCAAGTAAGTTGGTGGTGGTCTCGTCACTGGAGGTGGGGACGCGTTGTCTTCGGGGCTGGTGGACGAGTCACTGGTGGTGGTGGTGGACGAGTTGTTGGCTTAGGTGCAGGTGGCTGTGGTTTGTTGGTGGGTGGCAAGTATGTTGGTCCAGGTGTAGTTCTTGGTGGTGGGGGACGAGTGACTGGTGGTGGTGGACGAGTTGTTGGCTTAGGTGCTGGTGGTTGTGGTTTATTGGTTGGTGGCAAGTAAGTTGGTGGTGGCTTCGTCACTGGTGGTGGTGGACGGGTAGTCTTCGGTGCTGGTGGACGAGTCACTGGTGGTGGTGGACGAGTAGTTGGTTTTGGTGCTGGTGGTTGTGGTTTATTGGTTGGTGGCAAGTAAGTTGGTGGTGGCTTCGTCACTGGGGGTGGGGGACGAGTTGTCTTCGGTGCTGGTGGACGAGTCACTGGTGGTGGTGGTGGCCGAGTTGTTGGTTTAGGTGCTGGTGGTTGTGGTTTGTTGGTGGGTGGCAAGTATGTTGGTCCTGGTGTAGTTCTTGGTGGTGGTGGACGAGTAACAGGTGGAGGTGGTGGACGAGTAGTCTTCGGTGCTGGTGGACGAGTCACTGGTGGTGGTGGTGGACGAGTTGTTGGCTTAGGTGCTGGTGGTTGTGGTTTGTTAGTTGGTGGCAAGTAAGTTGGTGGTGGCTTAGTGACTGGAGGTGGTGGACGAGTAGTCTTCGGTGCTGGTGGACGAGTCACTGGTGGTGGTGGACGGGTTGTTGGTTTTGGTGCTGGTGGTTGAGGTTTGTTGGTGGGTGGCAAGTAAGTTGGTGGTGGCTTCGTCACTGGGGGTGGAGGACGAGTTGTCTTCGGTGCTGGTGGACGAGTCACTGGTGGTGGTGGTGGACGAGTTGTTGGTTTTGGTGCTGGTGGTTGTGGTTTGTTGGTGGGTGGTAAGTATGTTGGTCCAGGTGTAGTTCTTGGTGGTGGAGGACGAGTGACTGGTGGTGGTGGACGAGTTGTTGGCTTAGGTGCTGGTGGTTGTGGTTTATTGGTTGGTGGCAAGTAAGTTGGTGGTGGCTTCGTCACTGGGGGTGGAGGACGAGTTGTCTTCGGTGCTGGTGGACGGGTCACTGGTGGGGGTGGTGGACGAGTTGTTGGTTTTGGTGCTGGTGGTTGTGGTTTATTGGTGGGTGGCAAGTAAGTTGGTGGTGGACGAGTCACTGGTGGGGGTGGTGGACGGGTAGTTTTTGGTGCTGGTGGACGAGTCACTGGTGGTGGTGGTGGACGAGTAGTTGGTTTTGGTGCTGGTGGTTGTGGTTTATTGGTTGGTGGAGGATAGGTCAATGGATTTTCTGGTACATTGTAAACATATGTGGTACGCTCTACTGGTGGTGGACGTGTCACCGGTGGTGGAGGAGGACGAGTTGTCTTCGGTGCTGGTGGACGAGTCACCGGTGGTGGTGGTGGACGAGTTGTTGGCTTAGGTGCCGGTGGCTGTGGTTTGTTTGTGGGTGGCAAGTAAGTTGGTGGTGGGCGTGTCACCGGTGGTGGAGGAGGACGAGTTGTCTTCGGTGCTGGTGGCCGGGTCACCGGTGGTGGTGGTGGACGAGTTGTTGGCTTCGGTGCCGGTGGCTGTGGTTTGTTTGTGGGTGGCAAGTAAGTTGGTGGAGGGCGTGTCACCGGTGGGGGTGGTGGACGAGTAGTCTTCGGTGCTGGTGGACGCGTCACCGGTGGTGGTGGTGGACGAGTTGTTGGCTTGGGTGCCGGTGGCTGTGGTTTGTTTGTGGGTGGCAAGTAAGTTGGTGGTGGGCGTGTCACCGGTGGTGGTGGTGGACGAGTAGTCTTCGGTGCGGGTGGACGCGTCACCACTGGTGGTGGCCTCGTTGGCTCGGGGAATGGAATAGAGGGTGGTGGGTAATCATAACCCTGAGCGGCACGTGCCTTTCTCTGGAAAAAGTAATAATTTCAATTTCAGTTCAAATGGATTTCAGAATGCATGTTTATATGTGAATATTTGTTAATGATGTGTGGTAACATTTGTAACGTAAATTAGTAGTACATACCAAAAGTGTATCGGTGCTAGCATCAGCACAAAGTCCGGCGACGCAAAGCGCCAAAATAATAAAAGCGCTCCTCTGTAAATAAAGAAATTAAAGTTACACAATTAGGTGTGTTGAAATTACATTTCTTTCAATTTACCCTAGTTTTTTTAGAAATAAATATTTTTAATTTTCATTTAGTTTTGATTTATTTTTGATTATATTTAATTTTATTTTATTTTATTTTATTTTATTTTATTTTATTTTATTTTATTTTATTTTATTTTATTTTATTTTATTTTATTTTATTTTATTTTATTTTATTTTATTTTATTTTATTTTATTTTATTTTATTTTATTTTATTTTATTTTATTTTATTTTATTTTATTTTATTTTATTTTATTTTATTTTATTTTATTTTATTTTATTTTATTTTATTTTATTTTATTTTATTTTATTTTATTTTATTTAATTTTTTTCAATTGAATTTTTTATTTATTTTTTATTTCATTTAATTTTATTTTTTATTCAATTTAATTTCATCCGATTTCATTACCATTCATTTAATTATTTGCATTATTAATATGATTACTTCAGCAGAGAACTGCCAGCTGCAACTGCACCTGCTTCCTCTAACTGTGTGACCTTGTCGGGTGTGAATAGTATTTCGTTCGCCTTAAAATCGGTTCGGTTCGTCATTCTATTGAATGAGGTATACGAAACGGTATTTGCTTGTTTCGTCCAATTTTACGAGTTAATTAAAAGTGTACTTGAAATCGTGTATTTTTCTAACCTTCAATGTGACAAACACAACAAACTGACCGTAATCTACTCGCTATGCCAACAGATTCAGAACAAGCAGCGTAATTATTCAAAACTAATGAAAAGAATACAAAGAATAATTTTTTATCTGAAAAAATATTCCCATAAAAAATATTCAAGTCTTTCGAGGTAGGGCTTTCGGGGTAGGGCTTTAGCTGAAGATGGCGCAGATAGTCATCACTCATCAGCGCTGACACTGCTTAAAGGCCTACATTATGTGTGCGGGCATTATCTGCGAATCTTTAAAACATTCAAGAAAGCTCGAGTTTTATTTTTCTCTAATTAATTTATACACGAATCCGGATCTCGATTAGCATTCGAATCTGCGGCTGCCATATTTTAGCATAAAATGTTTGCAGAGCAGAAATCTACAACAACAACAACTTCACCAGCAAGTATCGAGCAGAAAGCGAAAGAACCAGTCTTTCGGCCGCTTACGGCTGAGAAGATGCGCCAAAATTTATCTCAAACGAGGGACATTTATTTTTTTATTGCTTCTTTCTAGTTTTTTCTTTTCTATTTGCATATTTTTACCGAAATGGCTTCAGTCAAACATGTCCGACTGCTTTGTGTTGAAATTTTAAATATTTCAGAATATTAAATTATAAGACAGACGAGTTTGAGTTTTTGCCATTTTGGGGCTGAGACGCACTCGGCCGCGGTTTTTTGTGTTTGCGAGGCTGAAGTTAATTTATGTTAATTGATTGTTCTTTGTGTTAGCACAGCCAACGCTTCAATGGACCATTGGCGACCTTGCTGCTCTTACTAACTTTTTATTCGAAAAAAAATTAGTTTTGCACAACAACAACACATCTAAATATAAGTCTTCTGCATCATTAATTATTTGCATGAACGAAAGTGAAAGGAATTAGAATATTGATTACTCGCAATTATTGCAATGATGAGCAAACAAAATTAAATATTTCATATATTTTATACGGTTAATTGAAACTGGTTGGCAGCGCTCAACAGAGCGTTTAGACAATAAATGTCGACTATAATCGGTATAACTAACAATTAGCGGAGCACTTGCTGAGTTGTTATCCCTGCCATTCGCGCTTTCTCACTCTTTTCCAACTTAATTAAAAAGCAGATCGATCTCTGGAGATCCTATTGGATTATGTTTTATATCTAGCGTACCATTAAGAAAAATTATCATAAAATTTTAGTATTAATTTTAATAATTATCGCCGGCTAATTTCATATGTGACATCCTTATTAGTTGCACACCTTCGCTTGTGTGCGAATTGTATGCTCTGATGGACACGTGCGGCAATTTCAAGCGTATTTCGTACGCGCAATTCGATTTCATTTGACGAATTGACAGAAGTCATCGGTAATGTAGCTAATTGCACATTTACATTAAAAAACCCTACTTGTGTGCATACAGGGTGTCCGAAAGCCGTATATGGTAAATAAAAATACTATTGTTCCACCTTTTTTTTTTTCTTTTTTGTTAGCTTATATGCAGATTTTCGTTTTCTTTTGCCATTTCTTCGCATATGTATACAAATCATGCCTGCCAGCAAAAGCCATTAGTCGACAGATCGATAGCTCATTTATAAAAATATATATTGGCAATAGTGTGTTAATTGCTAATGTGACTTTTTGGCGATAATTTTGATTGATGAACAACACAGCGTGTTGTTGTGAAATGTTGTCTACAATATTGCTGAAAGAGTGGCATCATTTTTTAAAGTGAATTGAAGGCGTAACTAGTTCAAGGACATTGCGACTTGGCAGAACTGTAGCATGTCAGAAAATTTTTTATAGTAACATTTGTGCATTTTCTTAATTTCAATATTAATTTTATATCCTAGAAAAACGCTCTATACGAGTTTTGTGCTTTAAGTAATGACAATACTTGTTTGCAGTAATTTTGCGTCTGTGATAGGGGCTGTTTGTTGCTTATTTTGGGTTGCTAAAACCGAAAATGATAATAAAAAGATGCTGAGATATTTTTAATGTCATTTTTATTTGTTTTTTTATTTAATTAAATTTTAATCTTTTTATTTTTTTATTTAATTTAATTTCATTTCATTTCGTTTTATTTTATTTTATTTTATTTTATTTTATTTTATTTTATTTTATTTTATTTTATTTTATTTTATTATATTTTATTTTATTTTATTTTACTTTATTTTATTTTATTTTATTTTATTTTATTTTATTTTATTTTATTTTATTTTATTTTATTTTATTTTATTTTATTTTATTTTATTTTATTTTATTTTATTTTATTTTATTTTATTTTATTTTATTTTATTTTATTTTATTTTATTTCATCTTATTTTATTTTATTTTATTTTATCTTACTTTATTTTACATTATTTTCTTTTATTTTATTTTTTTTTATCTTACTTTATTTTACATTATTTTATTTTATTTTATTTTATTTCATTTTATGCGATACAGTATTTTTTGCTAATTTTTGGTTGCAAAAAATTAAGATGTTAGCAAAAACTTTTTAACATTGGTAAGCGATGTAGAGATCAAACTACCAAAATTTACTATAATGGCAAAAATAGTTGAACATGATGGATATTTTTTGAGCTCAAATTCTTAATCAGAGCTCCTCAATTAATACACAGACCCTAAGCACACCAGCCGTAATTTTTTTTCTTCCAGATTTGTTGAGTAGTGTAATTAATGGAAATTTGCATTTATGTTTTCAGTAACAAAAATTTGTATTTGTTGTAAAATATTAAAAAAATTAAAAAAAAAATAAAATTTAAAAGTTTTTGTATATATATTTCAGCTCATCGGAATACTAACTACTATTGATTTCAGGTACTTTCGCGCTCTTTCGAGCATAATTTAAAGAGATTCTTTTGTAGTTCAGTTTTAATATCGACTTAAAAAGGTCTCCTGATAGAACAGATTAAGTGCCTTTCATTTTTATAAATTCATTCTATCAACAATTATTTTATAAATAAGTGCATATAAGCTCAGTTTGGACCCCACTCGATTGCAATAACCGCGTCATATAAAAGTCTCATGTCAAACTTATGTATAAAATTTAAATATTTATACTCCGTAATAAACTCAAAACATCAATTTTCTTAACCCTAATAAAAAAATTCAATTACGCTGCTTGGCTATTTTCAAAACTCGTAACTACCAAACGCCTCGAAAATAAACATTGAGTAAACTGTCAGTGCAAACAAAAGACTTAAGCAACGAACTCGCTGTGTATAGCGCGCAGCGCAAATGTATACAAGCGATGTAGATCGGTTTATGTGCGCATTGGCTACTGTAAAATCGAACACGAAGATAAAATACACTTTAAATTGCCCCCACAAATGACTGTCAAACGACGGACGATAATCGCCACAGCAATGATTAACACGACGATGCGATGCTGAGGATGGCGATTGGCGGTTGGCGGTTAGCTGCTGATTGCTGATCACTGCCTGTTGCTGGTCAGCGCTAGTAGCGGTGGTGGCTTTGTTTGGCCACTGACATTGTTGTTGTTGCCTCCAAAATGAAGGCAAACGTGACACCTCTGACATTATTGGCGATATTGCGCTCGTCTAATGCACACCGAGGCGTCTCTGAATGGCAGCTGACTGTGCTCTTTGATTTATTTTAATGGCTCGCAGCGTCAGCAGCACTGGCTTTGTCAGTAATCTGCCATTAATGCGCACTGCAGTGCAGAAACAATGCATTTACATGCATTTGCGCATTCATGTGAGTTGAAGAATATGAGTTTTACAGGCACAATTGCCGCTGGCGGCTGCCGCACGCTCAAGAACTTTGCGCAACACCGTAGTAGTATGCTTGCGTTCGCTCGATAGTGCGAATAACATTTGCTACGGCCACCGCCTGCAACCGCGGCGTGAGCGTCATCTTTGGTGATCGCCAACAGCCAGCATCGGTTTCATCATCACTCATGCGGACGGACATTCGTCGTCGCCCATGTAAATATGTGTGCACATTGTGTGCGCAATTGACGCTGGTTTGTGGGCAATTTACAACATAATTCAATTTACTTTGCTTCACTCGCTCGTTCGCTTGCGCGCCTGCCTTTGAGCGCTGGATATCTGTGTTATTTGAACACATTTTTTTTCAAGTGGCATGCATTCTTCAATGAGTGCAATCGCATTTGGCAAATATTTGAATTTCGTTGAAATATTCACGGCATTTGCCGTTGTAGTTGACACTATGATTGGCAATTGCCCCCTCGCCTCTTGTCCACAATCAAATCATTTCTACACAAGTGTCTTTTGCAACGTTTGTTCGTCTCACATTTGCCTAATAAATCACTTTGTTTTCGAAATATTCGCTTTGGTTTTTGTTTATTGGCAATTAAGATCCCATGAGTGTTCACTGATTTTTTCTGATCGCAAATGTCCTTCGATCATTAAATAAAAAAACTAACACTTTGCAATCCTTTGATTAGTTTTTAATTAATTTTTTTTTACAATTTAATTTAATTTTTTTCATTTATTTATTTATTTTTTTAATTATTTATATATTTATTTAACTTTCTTTAATTAATTTATTATATTTTATTTTTATGTAACTATATTTTTCAACCGCTGATATTTTTTTAGTGTTTTTTTTTCGTAATTTGTAAATTTTTTACCATTTTGAGCACAATTCAATCACAACTCCCGGTCGTGAGCGCGTAATCCTTTCTTATATGTGTGTGTGTGTCTCTGAATTAATCCTTTTTGCGGATTTTTGTATCCCAAAATATTCGTTGTATCGATTCAGAATTCAACGCTGCTATTGAATTCGATCGATCGATCTGACACGACCAATAAAGGCTAGATACTTATGAACGGACAACCACAATGCCGTTGAAGAAGCTACACTAAGCGATCTCTGTTGGTGGTTCACTTCTGGGTTGAGTGCGGGTTACCAACTAAACCATCAAAACCTATAGATTTTCTATATATACTCGGAGCAGATGTTTCGGCTAGCCAACGTATGGGCGATAACTGGTAGTACACTCTGACCGATTGAAGATCGGAATGCTTGAGAGCTTCATTCAGCGTTGGATGCTGGCTGGCTGGTTGACTGGCTGGCTGGCTAGTTGGCTTTCAGGTTGATCGTTGATCGTTGGTTGCTTTGTTGCCGAGCAAGTTATTGCTCTGTCGTCGATTAGCATTGTTGTTTGTGTTGGTGGCAAAGAAGATGCTACAATCTGCCGAAACACACACAGACACAGATACTAAAACAAGCAACGCCTCGCTCAACAGCTTAGCAAGCGTTAAGCCAAACATTATCAGGTTGCTTCTGCGCTTGCCATTATCGCCGTCTGCCCCTGTGCCCCGCTGCCGTCATCAGTGCTGCGCTGCCAAGAAATAAAGAAAATCTTCAAATTATCTTTAATCAAAAAACACAAATCGCTTTATGCCAAATGCTTCTGATGACGTCTATTTCGGTGGTTTCTACAAATTCACAGCCACCAAAGGCCACAGCCACAGCCACACAGCGCACACACACGCACGCACACGCGCGCACTTTATTAATGTGAATTTATAATCGCACATAATATTAATATTCAATAGCAACGCCGCTAAAGTGTCCAAAAATACGCAAACGCACCTTAACTCAAACTTTATTTCGGCGTGTAAAACTACATTGAGCTTTTTTACGATTTTGTTTGTGTGTTTTCGATTTTTGACTTGCTGAGTTTTTGTCAACTTCGCACGAAACTAGATTGCAATGAAAATCTGGTCTTGCCGTTCTGTACGCAATCCGTTGACGTCGGCAGCATCGCCTAACTCGCGCCGTTTTTGGGTGCTGGCTCATCTGCCAGCTAGCGGCGACCGGCTCGGGTCGGATGCGCTGCGATGAGCTCTTCTGGTCCGGCCGTCCGTCGTACGTTTGGTGCTAAATATTTGGTCATGCTCAGCGGATTGCCGTAATGCATACCCCCTCCTCGCGCACATAATAGCTCCACGTATGTGCGGATGCGTCTGTTTTTGTTAGCGCACAATTTGTTGCACGTTGTTGTAGTAGACTATTTTAAGCTGACGGACAACCATAATGTTGGTAATTTGCGGCGCAACAACACCGTTGGACACGCAATGTCTTTACTAATTTGTAGTAAATTCTCAAAATTAGTAAGGCCAAATTGAGTTGGCAGCAAAGTGCATGCACCCGGCACATAAGTTGGGAGAATTCTGTTATTGCACCAAACTTGTCTCGCTATTTTGGCAAATTCGACAATTTCATTGATTTGTCTATTATGTCAAAAGTGGAATCTTATTTTATTATATTGCCGTTATAACGGGTGATTTTTTAAGAGCTTGATAACTTTTTAAAAAAAAAAAACGCATAAAATTTGCAAAATCTCATCGGTTCTTTATTTGAAACGTTAGATTGGTTCATGACATTTACTTTTTGAAGATAATTTCATTTAAATGTTGACCGCGGCTGCGTCTTAGGTGGTCCATTCGGAAAGTCCAATTTTGGGCAACTTTTTCGAGCATTTCGGCCGGAATAGCCCGAATTTCTTCGGAAATGTTGTCTTCCAAAGCTGGAATAGTTGCTGGCTTATTTCTGTAGACTTTAGACTTGACGTAGCCCCACAAAAAATAGTCTAAAGGCGTTAAATCGCATGATCTTGGTGGCCAACTTACGGGTCCATTTCTTGAGATGAATTGTTGTCCGAAGTTTTCCCTCAAAATGGCCATAGAATCGCGAGCTGTGTGGCATGTAGCGCCATCTTGTTGAAACCACATGTCAACCAAGTTCAGTTCTTCCATTTTTGGCAACAAAAAGTTTGTTAGCATCGAACGATAGCGATCGCCATTCACCGTAACGTTGCGTCCAACAGCATCTTTGAAAAAATACGGTCCAATGATTCCACCAGCGTACAAACCACACCAAACAGTGCATTTTTCGGGATGCATGGGCAGTTCTTGAACGGCTTCTGGTTGCTCTTCACCCCAAATGCGGCAATTTTGCTTATTTACGTAGCCATTCAACCAGAAATGAGCCTCATCGCTCATCGGACACGGACGCGAAACACATTTCGAACCGAACACTGATTTTGGTAATAAAATTCAATGATTTGCAAGCGTTGCTCGTTAGTAAGTCTATTCATGATGAAATGTCAAAGCATACTGAGCATCTTTCTCTTTGACACCATGTCTGACATCCCACGTGATCTGTCAAATACTACTGCATGAAAATCCTAACCTCAAAAAAATCACCCGTTATTACCATTTAATTATGAAGGATTTCTGTGACCAATAAAGATTCTGGATGTTATTGAACGAGTGTTGATTACCAAATAATTTCCTGATATTTAAAACAACTGTAGAAATAGAAAAAGGCGAGCCTTGCTGGGCGCAAAAGGTTTTTTGGGCCACTTGCGACCCACACAAAGTAACAAGACTCCTAACTTACACCTCGCTTAGGGCTTTGTTTTAGTACACGGCACAAAGAAAGCGAAATTTTTTCTTTTCTAATTTGATCACAGTAACAAACGAATGCTTCTTGCAAATACAGCAACTCCGCTTTATAAAGGCATTAAAAATACCGCTCTTGGGCAACTCAAAATAAGTCTGGCCATCAAACTTTGCCATCAAATACAAACCATACATCTCCACTCTGCACTTCAATTACAAATTTAGCTAAACAAAAACGTTCTCGATTGTCTAGCCTTTACTAGATGTAGGATGAAACGTCTTGGCAGTCTTAATTTCGGCGATCAGAAGACATACTTGAAACTGACAATAGGAGCTTTTTTTGTTTGTGAGATTTTTTGTGATTAATTATATAGGAGTTTTACGTACCAAATGAGTCGAATTTCTGCACTGTCATAGTTAAGATCGACCTCTTAACCTAAGCTAACACAAACTTTCACGTCATCACAATGATATAAATAATCAGAACAAAGTTAAGTTTCAAGGTGATCACCCCTTAAAGCGGTGGGGAGGATTTTGCATCTCCTTTAGAATAAGACTTACTTCCAACGGAATATTCTCTCAACGAATACATTGGCGGATCCCATAGCTTATCATTTATAGTTATAGGTTATACCTAGATACAAAATGTGTTCCAAAGTAGACAGGACTTTAAAAAACAAAACAATGAAAAAAGGTTTTTTTCGGCAAAATCACGGTCCAAAAGCATGTCGAGCGAGTGTTTTAGCTCGTTGGCCGGTATGGCCGCCAGTATGCCGGTAGAAGCCTTTTAAATGGCCTCTACGTCTGCATAACGCGTTCCTTTCATGGGCAAATGCATTTTTCCGAAAAGGAAGAAGTCGCAGGGTGCCACATCAGATGAATACGGGGAGTGGTTAATGGTTAAAATGTGATTTTTGGTCAAATAATCGTCCTTCAATGTTGGGTTCTAAGCAATTTTCGGTCGTCAATTTGTGCGGAATAAACCGTAAGCCCGAATATTCGGTTAAAATGCTATAAATCGATGTTTTGGAGATGTTCAATTCCATTTCCATGAATTTCAATGATATTTCGGCTGTTTTTGATGAATTCACACCCACTTTCGATGGAATTTCCGGTGATCGCGGATTTTGATTGGCCCACATGCTGATCGTCATTTATGTCCTCACGACCACTTTGAAAACGTTGAAACCACTCGTGCACTCTGCTACGTAGGCAATCATCGCCATAATCTTGTTTCATCAATTGAAACGTTTCGGTGAAAGTTTTACCAATTTTAAAACAAAATTGGCTTTTTGTTCGAAGTCATCTTCGACCGTAACACAAACATACTGACACTTAAAACGCAATAACTTCACTTCCAATCAATAAAGAGCCATGAAATTCTCACTGGACAATCGATAAAGATAGCAAATTCTAACGCACCAGTCGCATACACATAGATGGCGCCACCAGGGGCGCTAGATTCAAAAAGTCTTGTTTACTTTGGAAACACCTTGTATTTTGGGAAGACTTCTGTGACATTCTCGTCACCGATTTGGAGGATAAAACAGTTGCTGTTGAGTTATGCTTCTAATTGCGCTACAATAAAACTTAATTTTGTGACAAATTGAAAAAGTTCGAGTTCAATTGGAAAAGTGGTGTTGGGGAAGTATTATTTTATAAAATGATTGGTTTTCATATCACAATAAAAAAACACAATTTATTGAGAGGCAAACTGGTCTTTTGCACTACTCTAATTTAGCGAAAAAGGCACACATAAAGAGGGCTTTCAAAATAAGAAAATATTTACGAACATTAAACAATCCTTCAAAGTTCAGAAAATTCATAAAAGTTGAAATATTTTTTTCGACTAGCAGGAACTGTAGGCTGAGTTCAATCAAATCAGTGATGACGCAAAACCATTTCCGGCACTTACTCGTAACAGAATACGGAATGGAATTCATAAATTTAGTTAAATGTGAAACTCGCGGCATAAATGTTTATTAAATATGCGGTGAGAATGTCTAATGAATGCCAAATTTCTGGCACTTGGCGAAGGAAGTAACTACGCGAAGCTTCATAGATCCGTCATTCTTTCGTCTTCGTTGTTTGTTTAAGCGTCTAAAAATACGCGATTTACTAATTTTAATTGAAAGTGTTAATGTTGTTACTACAAGAACGAGACATTAAATCAGTTTGAATGGAAGTGATGAGCGCTCGAAGGAAAAGATTTGCGTTATTCAAATGAGCTTTATGAAAAGGCCTTATGATCGAGTAAATAACAATAAAAAAAAATGACGAGCAAAAAGAATTACCAAAAGAAGCCAGCAACAACTATAGATTCACATGTGTATGTATGTGTGTGTGTGTGAGCATGTAATTTTCGTGCATTTTAATGGTGCCTATCAAAGTTTCAAATGAAATATACAAAAATCCACAAACAAACACATACAGTGAAGCTAAGTTACGGACGCGCCTGTGCATAAAACACATGCAACACGCAGCGCAAATCTGCTTCACACAGCGCCGCTGAGTAGTGGTTTAATCCGCTGATGCGCTTGCGCGCTGACGAAACGCAAAGCTTGTAATCGAAGTCGGTCAAATGCGCTGGACGCCGTAAGTCACTAAAGCGGGTGTGAGGCGGGCGCAGCGTGCAGCGACAGAGGGCAATTCGCCCAAGTGCACGTATTACAGTTTCTTAATGCGTGTGTGCGTGTGTTTGTGAACAAGATATGTATGTATGAAGTTCTGGCGCTGTGCTAAGCCACTTGCATTTTTTGCGCATGCGTACAAACCAAGTGAATATATCACTTACGCTGCGAACGCCACTAAAACGGCAATTCATTGAAGGCATAGCGAGAGCTTGCGCACCTTCCCGCCAACCGTTCGACTTGTACCGGTTACACACACACACACATGCGCATATCTTTCGAGTTGAATGTTAAGGTGGGCACCGATGCACAAGCCATAAAAGCCGCAGCCGTACGCATGAACATGCTGTAGACGACGCAGAAAACATGAAAATAAAAAACAACAACAACAAAACGTGCTTTAAAGCCGCATTGGCACCAAAAGTGGCTGTGTGTGTGAGTGTGTGGACTACAGCTAAGACATTGTGCTCACAATGCAGCGCAGTTCGAGCGTCAACTGGTCCGTGTGACCTTTAAACGCAAATAGCTGTGTGACGAGTGACCGCTAGGACGCACGACGCTGCAACATTGTGCAGTTAGCATAGCGGCAGGTAATTTGAAAACGAAGATTCACTTTTTTGGAGCGCGAAGTACGCTACGTCGACCTGTTGACAGCCAAAAGAGCAGAAAAAGACAACGCATGCGCAAGCGCAAGCAGCTCGAGTGGGCAGTATTGGTGTCTGCAGTCGCCTGTGGCGAAATAATCGCAGTGACATGTGAACCACAGCCAGACGGACAGGTAGGTTCTTTGCGCACTCAACTTAGTGGAACTGTCAGCGCGGCTGATGCTAATCGTGAGCGCTGACAAATGTTTTAATTACAGTGCTAACGGCTGGACACTTGAAACGGTAATTAATGCAGAGCCAGCTTAGAGTAAAACAAGATAAAACATCACTTGCGGAGAACAGCGGTTCCGCCTGCAAAACAGAAGACTTAATTGTTTTGTGTTCGGATAACGGCAACAACAAGAAATTCTATGGCGCTTCAACGCAGTGCGTAGCGCAGACTCACAGCAACTAGCCACTTAACAAGGCAAAATGAGCGCATGGCACATCCACTGAGCCCCTCATTATTGTCGCTGTAATAATTATTGTGGCAATAACAACTAAGTCTATCGCAATTTAACACCCACCAACTGCTGGCCTGCCAACCCATTAGTCGAGTGACACCCCAAACAACTGCCAACAAAGTCGGCGCAGCCCAGACGCTCTGCGACATGCAAATTTGAATGTTTTCAATCATAAACCAGCAGATATTATTGACTTACTGCATGCTGCCAAAGCTACTATGTGTGTGTGTGTGCGTCCGTGATTTGTGTTTTGGCAAAAAGGCGTTAATCTCTTGCATTGCTGCGGCCACCGCGTGTGTGCGTGTGTGTGGTTTTTAATTTTCAGTTTTTTGGCGTTTTATCGCTTTAACTGAATTTACTACTTATTAATGTTTGCTTGGTTGTGTGTGTAATATACTTGACTCGTTGCCAATGAATTGTCTATTTTAGGACGGTGGCTTTGAACCTCCTTGGTCTGCATGACATGCGTATAAAGTGATTATTAGGCGTCATAAATCCGCCGGTGGACTTTGGTGCTGAGTTCAGAGACTCACTTGCGACAGGTGAAATGCCCAAGAAGGTCACATTGGAGAACTAAAGTGTCTAAATGTAATGATAATTATTTCTGTTTGCTTGATGTAAGTATTTTTCTGGCAGTAAAAGATCTAAAAAATGTTATGATTTAGTACATCATATCACGGTTAATGTACAGAACATTATCTAATGTTATGTTCCGGTAAGCTTTCATATTAAATTTAGAATTTTATTTAGGTGACATTATTTTACATTAAAGTGGGCTATGTTATTTTTTGCCATGTCATTTAATTATTATAGTTTCATTTATGCGAAAATATGCTTAGTAATTTCCCCTTTGCTTGATCTTTTATATAAAGGGTTGATTTTAGCGTCATACGATTATATTTGAAATTAATTAAAGAAAAATTAGAAACTGAAAATATTTTTGATTATCGTTTTCCTCTTTTGCACTACAACCGTGGACCAATTTGGACTGAGAACTCAAAACTTCGCCAGTTGCCTCTACCTTTTGCGCGGTCATGCCAGTTGTACATCCCATGAGCTTACAAATTCATACAAACTCCTATGTACTTGGTGTTTCCATTGGCTGTATTGCTTCCGTTGGTCGCCCATGGGCCAAGAATCGAAGTAGCTTTTCACTGCAGCGTCGTCTTCTTAAGCTTAACCAGCACAATCGTTGGGTTTTTATGCGCTAAGCAATATCCATGAAGTACAGTTCGTGATTCCATCTTCTTCACTGCTCACCGCTCACGAAGACGGCTCTAAAGATGTTGCCGCGAACAGTTCTGTCAACTGCTTCAAGTGCTTTTTCATCTCGGTTTGTCTTTTTCCATATTTTTGCCTCACTGGAAACCGACTGTGACAATATTGTTTTTTTATAGTAAATAGTGCCACGGTATTTTGTATCATCTTTTTCAGCAGTATTTTGAGGAAGGCGCTCGAGAGGGTTTCGTCCCAGTCTAATGTCAAACACCGTGAGAGCTCCTTCCCAATTTTGACTCAGGTAATGGTTGTATATGGTTTCGCAGGGATACCAAATCGACGAAAAAGTGATGAGAGTCTACTAATTTTTTATCATTTGTTAGTTTATAATTAGTATTAGCTACTCAAAAATGTTTAACTCTTTCAAACTTTTGAACTTTTTAATAAATTATAATTTTCAATTTTTCATTTTGTGATGTTTCATGTGATAGAGAGATATTTAAAGAATATTTATGCCATACTTCGAGTTAATCGGCTGGCAACTGCACCGAAAACTAGTAGTTTCTCTCTAACAGATTTAATGTACACTTCTTCTGGACCACTTCACCTACAATAACCACATAGGACAATTCGCAATACGCCAGAGACATTAAATTTACCAAAAGATGCTATGAGAGAGCTTTAAAGGAGCCGGTATAAAAATTTTAATAATCTCTTTAAATTATTTCAACTAAACCAAAAATTGTTAAAATTCAACTAAAACTGTGCAAGCTCCTGGGTACCGAATATTTGGACCCCAGAACCCATACCGTAAACTCGGTCAATGTGCGAGATATGCTTGTATAATTGAAATTCTGGGATAACTTTTTGCTGATATTGGTATGTCATTGCTCAAAAACGGGTTAAATAGTGTTACTAAATACTTCTCTTAGCTCCTATATACCTAAACGATTTTCCGAGAGCTTTCAGGTGACTTTATATCGCAAATATCGGCCAACATGTGAGTTATCTCTGAAATGGGCCAGATTTACTGATAACAATTTATCTTTGCGCCTGAAATGGATAAAATAAAGCGGAAACTTCACCTATTCCCCATATAACAAATATATAATATCCGGGTGACTTTACTCCATATGATTGATCGTGGTACCTTAATGAACCTCAGGAAACCTTTATTAGAACAATAAAATAGATGTGTCGATACTACCCTCAACTTTCATGTAGTATTTCTTATTTTTAAATTACCTTTTGTCGAATATATCGATCAGTGAATGTGTTATAGTATATACTACGTATTTCCTTCCATAACTCGAAGCCTCTCTAACTCGAAGTGTTTTGTGAATTAATATTGCTGCTATTAGTTAGGGAAGTTCAACTATATATACTTGTATAATTGCCTGGATTCCGATCCTCTGGTTGATGGTTTGCACCTTAAGGTATTTCCCTGACATTGATTCTTGCAAGTTGCAAGAGTATAAGATGTTCGATTGTATTCGAGCTTAGCCCTTCATAACTTGTTAATATATGTTTTTATTTTTTTTACTGAAATATTACCACGATGACATCTTATAATTTGTGTATACTGAAGGCCAAATTATTCGGATAAATTGTATAAACTATGTATGTATGTCAAAGGTCAACAACGACTAAGTGGTTTATACATAGTATAATTACTACAAAAACGCGTAAATTGATTTTCCATTAAATTCGTAATTAACTTCTAATTAGTTTATGGACATTTTCGTAAGAATTTGTTTAACAAACTTGCCATAAAACCGTTAGACTAAAGTGCAACAATGTATTTACACACCAACATATGTAAACACACATATTTTTTGTCAATACACCGCTTAGTGCATAACATCACCCTCACTGCAGTCCATAAACAAGAAAAACAAAATAAGCCTGTGAGTCTTGAAAGCATTTGCCAAATCATGCAGTGGGATGCTGCAACAGCCTCGCTGATCGATGTCCATCGTGGTTCGAGGTGTTAATTCGACAGTGCAGCGAAGGTGAGCCGAAATTTTTGCGAGTCATTTGATCATCATGGAGCTAGGCAAGTGACGGCTGCGACGCATTCAAGACTTTAAACACATTTATGTATGTGAAGGTATCAGGAAGAAAATGCAGCAACAAAGAATAATATTTTGTATGTATTTTTTGGTGGCAGCAAAGTTGAAGAGGTCAAATTAACCTTAATTGCATGAAGCTGCAATAAATTGATTGATTGACACTAGCCTGTGATGCCAAGAAGCATAGACATGAAAGAAGACACTTACTGTGGCAGCAGTTGGGTGTATATGTGCCTGAGAGCATTTCAGGGAGCCCCTTAATTGAGCCAATTGACAATTTTCTTTACAATTTTTAGTGACGACAATTTGCTGCTAATTGATTTAATTTTGAAGTTATCGGAGACACCCATCTGATGAGGATTTAATTTTTCACTTGGGTCTGGTCTTGGGAGCAGCATTGCATTGTCTGGAACAAAACACGAACAATGTATCAAACGGTTTCTTTAATACCGCCCGAGTATATGCTTATGCTCAATACTTAACCAGGCATTTCAACTTATTTACGAACGTATGTTTCTGAGTTCTCTTGAAAGTGAAAATGTTTTTTTTTTTTTTTTATTTTTTTATTATTATTTTTTTTTAATTTTGAAAACTAGCTAATGCAACTTCATGCCATTGTTCCTCAACAGTTATCTTGATTAATCGAATTATATGAGTTTTGCTCAGCTTCACCGCATCACACGCAAATATGCATACACTGAAACGAGTGTTTCAGTTCACGTCATCAACTTTTCGGCTTCATTTACTTCACATTTACGGCTTAAGTAATTCAAACGCCAAAAAACGGCAATCACGCAGCAAAAAAACTTGATTTGTTTATTTAACGCACTTGACGTCCATGGCTTCTGGCAACAAAAGCGCGACTTCGCTGCTGGTAGCAATGATAGCAGCTAATGATAATAGCAGTAAAGCATAAAAACAGTTAAAAACCACGCTAATAGCATCGCCGCTAGACTAGGTTAGCGAATAAACCCTTTTGGGCAAAAGAGGAACCGTTTTTTAATCCAATGCGGAAAAGCAATTTAAAGTAAAATAAATTTTCTCAACAAATCGCAATATTTTTTCCCATAATTTAATTATTGTTGTTGTTGTAGCGGCAGAATTGTCAGTCCTTGCCCGTATAAAGAATACGGGTCCGTTCCGGTTAAGTAGCCCTCGACTATCGTGTGGTAACAGTAAAGTAATTTTTTTATTCCGGCACCTCCAGTAGTTTGGCCAGTCTTTATCCCAACAATAAAACCACCAAAAACATATAAGGGTTTCCCCAAATTTCGTGTCGGCAAAACGATTGCAGATCTGCCTCTTTGGGCCCCCCTTTTTTGCCTTCCGTTTGTGTTGAGTTCTACAAAAATTCTGGGTCATTCACTGTCTTTGAAATATTTAAATGACCTCGGTTTATCTTCGTTAATACCAAAAACTGAAAACAAAAATAAAACCCAAAACTACATTAATGTGCGGAGGTGTTAATCTTCTCTTTTTTAAATCTCTAATCATCATCCTACGAATAGCAACTGTTTTGAGAACCGAGAAATTGAACTCATGACCGACCGACAAACGTGTAAAAAATTAGCTCTTGAATTCAAATTAGCAACTTTTTGTTTGATTTTCGAAAATTTATTTCAGAAAAACATTTCGTGAACAAATTGACCGACAGAGCAAAGCAAAAACAGCAACAACCTTAAAGACAGGTGGCGAATAAACGGCGCAACCAAACGAATTAATAAAAGTAAATACGTTTGGTTGAATACAGGGTGGGTCAATCGGATTTTCATTGTTTTTTATGTTTACTTTAAAGTCGAAAATTGCTATAAATACTAAAGGAATCCGAGGAATTAAGGCCATTAATTTCACATTAAAGGGTTCCATGGGTTTCCTTGGGTAAAAAAAGGCATTTTTTAACAAATTTTTCTTATATGAAAAATTAAATATTTTATTAGAATATCTTATTGTTACAAACTTACACTTAAACTCGGCCATCGCGACGCCCTTTCCGATAACCCATTGGATAAACTTTGTGCTTACAGGATCACTTAAAGTGAAAAATACCAGTTTTAGTTAGAACCTTAACTTACAACTTGGACGAAGAAAAAAGTGAAAATTGGATTTTTGGGAGACAATCTAAAAAAAACAATGAAAATTTCAGTGAAAACTTCATAAATTTTTTTTTTTTCTTTAAATAGTTGTAATCGGAAAAAAGTCCTTCGTCCTAGTCTTTAAGAATTGTATCTCAAAAACCTGTGTACATTTTCATGAAGATCAGTTTCCAAAACACAGTTTGAGGAATATCGAGTTTAAAGACGGCGCTCTTAGCCTAGCTAGCCTCAAGCGCACAAGTTTTCACAGCTGTATCTCCGAAACTATTACTCGGATCAACTTGAAAGTTTAGGACAATATTCTAGAGGTGTTGTAGAATTTACTAGAATAATAAAAAAATCAGTTTTTTAAACCTGTAAACCCATATAATCTTTAATTTCAATTTAAGAAATATGAGTTGACAAAATCAACAATGGAAGTGTTCCACAAGTTCAGAACATAACTAATTTCAGTTCTGAATTATTCCTTTGTTCCAAATGGCTTCATATTCACTATTAAGTTTAGGTGCACCCTTTATATATGCTTACAGTTAAGTGTGTTAGAGATAAGCTTATTTATGTTGACCAGCTAGGGTGTGAGAAAAAAGCACAATGTACAGTAACAGCCGCAGTTGTTGTTGTTTTTCAAACACTTATTGTTGCTTTTTATATTTCTTCTACAAATTAAGGTGTTTATCTTAATATAAATGTAAAGGTCACTTGATTTTGAATTAGCCCACACACAGCTAAATTTACATATATACCCTCTACACGAAATCGAAACTCGACTAAGAGCTTAATAGAAAGCGCTACCGTTATCTATTTTGATCTCCCAGCGAAATGTGTTATAGCTTTAGTAACTCAAAATTTCGTTGAATCAAGCGAAATTATTTTTCGGATGAACATTTAGAGAAGGCATCCGAAAGAAATCTGAACACTTGTTTCATAAGGCAAAAGATCTCAGTTAGATTGGTCTTCATTTGTAAATTTACGTTTGTTCGTTGCTCATCTTCGAAGCGAATTTTCAACCTCCTTAGCCTTCCTCAATTTCTATAAATTACATATGTAAAGGGTATATGTCTACATAACCTAGGCAAAAAATTTAAGTGACTTGTCGAATAAACCCACTTTATTACCGGGCGCATTGTCTCTGACTCCGCAAATGCGCCACAAAATGCTGTAACGGTTCAATTAGGCTGATTTAACAATTAACGTGCCGCCGAAGTGCTGTTGGACACGAACTCGAAGTGCTGTCGAATTAGACGTGAAGTGTGCTTAAGCTGGGTTTTCGAGCTTAATTGTGGGTGAGTGTGCGAGCGTGTGATTGCGGGCGCTCGCCTTCACATGCAAATAAGCACGTATACATGCATGGAGATAAGTACAGTTAGGCAATGTCTGTATATAAATATGTACATATGTATGTGTTGGTAGTAAATCGAAAATTTTTTGCGAGTAATTGGGTTCGCCAGGGGAGTCAATTAAATTTTTGATGCACACTTTGTTGGAAAGTAATAACAATTTTTTAAACATTTCCCTTTTATGGAAAATTAACGGAAAAATTTTATAAGAGAAACAGTTAAATCCTTTGAGCTGTATCCACACGGGCCTTCCAGTTAAGCGGGCCATCAGCAGCTTGATAGTAATTTTTTCCACTTTTGCACCGAAGACGTTCAAAATATTTGTTTTGCTTTCAGCTGAAGCATAGTTTAATGAATATGCATTATTTCCTTTACTTCATCTGCGCTTATAAAAGCCAATTAATTTTTTAATGCACTACTTTCAAATTTTCAAGCAAACAAGTTTATGAGAATCGCTGCTTAATTGCATAATAGACGAAGTCCAGCGCTTTATTTTCTTTTTCACAGAAATAAATTAATGCTGACAATAAAGAGCTTTTGGCAGCGCTTATAAATAAATATTTGACAGAAGTGAATAATTTTATTGAGTTGTGTTGCATATATAGTATGCATTTATATATGGGGGTTCGCTGTAGTGGCTTGAAAAATTCAATTTCTTTGTAGCTATTTTTTTGCATCGAATCTCCTCCAGTCTAATAAGGTCTTTTTAATGCTTCGGTTGAAATTTTTATTCTACCAGACACACATGCCATAATAATTACGTGATACGAACTGATACAGGTTCAAATTATCATTAGAGCTAAGTATACTCATACAATAAACATTTTTGAAATATAAAGTAGTCGAAATCCCCTTCGAGTTGGTCAGATAGTGCTCAAAAATGCAAAATAACTATTGAAGAGCATAAAAATGTGTCACAAGATCGGACTTATAAAGATCTTTATGCTGCAAAATACCGTTTCAAAAGGCAAAAAATGTCGTCTTGCAATATAGGCGATTTAACAGTTGGGTGAAATAAGAGGTCATATATAATTAGAAAGTCGAAACACACGAATTTTCCATAATTTTTTCTGGGAAAAGTTTTTAATTTATTGTTCTAAACATTTGTACACATATAACGGTATCTTTTAACTGTATCTTAAGTTTTACTTTTAGTAAAAATATTTATTTGGAAAGGAGCTACAGCTGATCTCCGTCAGTTCCAATCAAAAACGACTTTTTGCGGTGACTACTATATCCTCTGAACTGGATGCTTTGGAAAAAACAAACAGATTTCGTAAAAGTAATGTTAAATCAAGTAATTAAACGAAGGAATAGAAAAATAAAATTGCTTGACAAAATCTCGCTTTTTCAAAAAAAGAATCGATTTTCGATCAAAATTTCGGCTTTAAAATGTTTCAAATTTTCAAATTTGCGTGTAACTTCGAAAATATTCACCGGTACGATATGAAATTTTATGTATGTAATCTTATATATGTACACCATGAAAATAAAAAAAAAAAATTTTTTTTGAGAATTATAACTATATATAACCCCTTAAAGACAGGCTTAGAAATAATGCAATTATTGCCATTAAAGGAAGTATGCTTCAAATGCATCGAATGCGCTTTAAAACTAAAATTAAACATAAATTTACACTAGCAACAAAATTTAAGATCATCTTCGTCTTACTTCGTCCGATTATTGGCAAGACAGGTTATCTCGACCTAACTCTTTGTAATGGATTTATACAATTCGAAGCATCGCAAGGTCCTACAGTCTTTTGTATCACATTTGACAGATACAAGTGTGAGTCCCATACACCTTACCACACACACATACACATAAATATTTCACTGTATTGCGGATGCTGAAAATATACCAAAAACCGGCTCGAACAGATAAAATTCAAACAATTGAATATTATAGACTTTTTATCGTGAGCCATAAATTTTGGACATTAACAAAAATTAACCAACAAGCTAGGGGCACAAGGAGAACAAAAACCACAAATCGAAACGAACAAACATATCAGCAAAT
Organism: Bactrocera correcta; assembly: GCA_027475135.1. Classification (NCBI taxonomy): domain Eukaryota; kingdom Metazoa; phylum Arthropoda; class Insecta; order Diptera; family Tephritidae; genus Bactrocera; species Bactrocera correcta. The sequence goes on from CM050326.1 coordinate 80,878,721, forward strand.
TAAAGCAACAATAAAAGTCATTATTCAAATCGTAAAGTGATGAACTGGTTCCGCACGCAGTCAGCCGCTCCGCCTCAGCTATTTGCTGGCTCGTCTATTGTTCTAGCCATGAAATTCAAAAGGAGCTCGAAGCGTTACACGCGCAGAGTTGGATGTGTATGTGTGCGTATGTTTGTTTGTTTGTTGCTGATGAAAGTGTTATATCTTCTGCCACGGCAAATCGCTGCTGTCGGCGACACCGCTCTGCCAGTCAACAGCGATGAAGTGCCTTTCCCTCGAAGACTGGCAATATTAGCAAAATTGGCTAGGATCCGCGTTCGCGGGTGTTAACCCACGACCGTAGCGCCGCTCAGCAGCAGCATCAGACAAGACGGCTGTGACAAGCGGCCCTGCTCCGAGAGCCTTGGTGACAAGCGAGCTTGAATAATGCAAATCATTGCGACCGACACCACGTACGTATGTATATATGCTGTATGCATGTATATGTATGTGCATATGTATTTCCTTCGATTTGCACACTTCGCTCTATGCTTTATGCTAACTAATTCTAGTTTTTTCCATAGTTTTTGACTAAATCTAATATCCTCTTACGTCATGGAGGCATACATATGTACGTGTGACTGTATATGTGCGTTTATAGTTGCAGATATTTGTAGCATCTTCGTTTAGATAAAACCACTATGCAAATGTTTGCCCAACAAATGATTCCAGTTTCTGTAAAGCAACAACAACACTCTACTGTACAACATAAATAACAGAACAAAAGCAATAGACCACATATAGACATTGAAAGCATACATATTATATACCTGCATGAATATCAAAAAAACATATATATATATATATGTACATATATGTATGTACATCCGTCGACATAACTTAGCAACTTGTTTTAGCAATCCAATTCTAGGAAGTTGACCAACACGAGCTCTATCTCTAAAAGGTCAAAATATTCAACTTGTTTGCGACCACTGTCTTGTATGTGTGAGTGTGTGTTCGAACGCTTCCAAATTGCAGCCACCAAGTGTGGTAGAATAACGCACGGAAATAACCGTTAAACAAAAGTGAAAGTTTGCCATTTTTATTTCGACAATTCGCCAATTATTTCTAATCAAGAGAGATTTATGTGCAATCTTCGTACGTGTGGGTATGTGCACGCTCCCGAGCAGATTAATTTGGTTGTATTAAATTTGGAAATCACGTTTTAATTACTTCTGATTTATGCAGCTAATCTATTTGTCTTGAGGACATAAACAAACACATTATTTCAGTTTAGTACTTTTTTAAACGCCAAGAAGTAACGGTAGTATTGTTTTGACCACGTCCCAGTTGCCTTTGGAATGACTGAAGTGGTTCGAGCTTGGAAGAACTAGTCAGCCAAATGACTAAGGTCGTAGTTGTGGGGTGCTTTAAGTGCTCGGCGACAACTTCAGCCAAATCTCCAAATATCTCAATTCAGGAACAATGTCAAACAAGATTTAGCTTGAATTCTCCTTAACGGTTCTGTAAACACATATGCTGGAGGACTAAGCGTATGTATGTGTTTACACATTGAATTAGAAGCCAAAAATCTTTTATAATTATATGTGTGTACTCATTATATAATACCTTATTTGCTCACTCTTGTTGAATATATAAATTTATTCGTCTTCGAATATTAATATGATCCACGAGAATAACAATAGTATAATTCAAGTTTAACAGCATTTAAACTAAACTGCTACACTCATCTTGTCCATATTATTGGTGTATACTCGTGCATATGTATATATGTAAGTATTTAAATGTGTTTCCGAACCAATACGCTTTGTTTTCAATAAAAATTTTATTGCTTCAATTTTATTATCCCGTTTCACGTATAAATTAAAACATTAAAAAAAGTTGATACATAACGGTATTCATTTTTCAATACGAGGATTAAAATTTATTTAGAAATAACTGTAGTTTTAATGATTTCAGTAACAAAGTTTGTTTTTATATAAAAGAAAAGCGTTTTCTGTTGACAAACCACCATCTTTAATAATAGTTGAATAATAGGAAGTGCTCATTTGGCCTAGTTGTTCTAAAGAGGTACATTTCGATGTTTTTTTATTGTTTAAGAAAGAACACAGAAACTTCAAATTTAATGGGGAATATTTATTATCATTTGTAAGAACATTCCTTGGCATTTATTTTTTGAAAATTTTTTCTATCAAATGTTGGCCGCGACTACTTCTCTAATGGTTCATTCCTTGAGTCCAATTTTCGATGACTCGTTCGAGCATTTCGACTGGCAACTGGCGAATGACTTGCGTGATGTTTTATTCCAAGACTTGAGTCAAAGCGGGATTGTTCGCATAGACTTTAGAATTTACATATCCTCTTAGCGTGTGATATCACACGATCTTGGTAGCCATTCGATGGGCCCAAAACATGAAATTATCTTCTCACCGAAGTGTTCTCTCAATAAAGCCAATGATTAATGCAAATGCTTCAATTTCAGGCATCAAATAGACGGTTATAATGGCGCGATAACGATTGTTGCTGTTGTAGCGACAGAATTCTGCCGAGTTGACAGTCCTTGGCTGGATAAACATCCGGGTCCGTTCCGGTTACGAAGACCCGACTCTCACGATAACGGTCGCTAATCAAAACTGATTCCACTGGCTCACGAACCACGCAAAACGTTGTTTTTTTCTGGATGCAATGGCAGCTTTTGAATCTCATCAGGTTTCTCTTTGTTCCAAACGCACCAATTTTTCTTGTTTTACATAACCATTGAGTCAGAAATGGTCGAGCGGATCTCTTGGAACCTTTCGAGGGCACATAGAGCCAAATGATCCCACTTGGAGATTTAAGGTTTTTCTCGACGTAAAATGCGTGAAGTTCGTTCCATACGTCAATTCAAGTGGGCTCTCCACGGTATTCTTCACAAGTTCTCACGCAGAAATTTTCGCGTTACGTTTATAAGCCGCAGATTCTTATTTTCCTTCGTTAATTTTCAGTTCTGCCGCCATTTTTTTCCTGTCTGAATAAATGGATCGAAAATGTTCCTCAGCTTTGTCTTCGATTTGGGAACGTTACAAGCAGCGAACCTATCATATTTGATGCCTTTGCCAGATCGATAGATTCTTTCTGAAGAATCACGCTCAGTGATTAAGTTAGAGTTAGAATATCCCATAGGAAAAAATTTCCCCCATTTCCACTCTCTGAATTCGCCACTGCTTTATATCACATTTGTATAACGGCCAATGCGGTAGTTTAATATAAAGTTTTGCCAACGCCCATGTAAAGTATTTCGCCTGCTGTGCTTCTTGCATGTTAGTTGCAAGAGTGTTAAATGTTCGGTTACACACTAACTTTCTTCTAGCTTGTTCTCTCTTACTAGTGCTATACTATTTTAAATAACAATTTTCAGAAAACTCCTCATATCAGATGGCTTTAAGTATTCGCTTATTTAAAAATCAATGTTTGCTGAAAAATGTAAGCCAATAGAACCATCGTTCTCCGACATAGATCTAGATTCATTAGAAAATATTTTTGTTGTGTTCGTTTCTACCCCAACGCTCTTTATAGAAAATCTGTAATTCTAAAACTCTGATCGATTCTTGATAGAGCTTTTCTTTCTTTGAGACCTACAAATCGTAATGTGGCTAGTGTTGGATGTCGTTATTCGCAGCAGCCCTGAATGAAAACTTTGGGAACGGAGAATATTTTCTGCATTAAAATCGACGGATTTGCCCAAATTTAGATGAGGTTCTTTGATTTCCCATAATCCCGACTGTTTTTCAAAAGCATCAAGGTGTGTTTGTGTTTTTGCCTAAGCAGGAAGCCATAAACAAAGTACAGTAGGCATTTCAGCGCATTTATTAATGATGACCACATAAATTACGCCAACTTGCTTGCTTCCTCAAAGAGCGTCACCAGAATGGTAGAAGCGAAACCAGCATGGATGTCCGCAAGCTGTTAATGTCCGTGATTAAAAAGCTGCGGCACAATAGCTTAGCACCAATTCAATTAGCATTTATAAGCGATGTTTCAACCAGCGACACCAACAATTGTTTTGACAATTCTTTTCATAATTCATCAACGAAGCACTTTTTGTATTGTTTTGTTTTAGCCTCTAAACAATTATGTGTGTGTGTGTTTGTGAATGGCTGTTCAATGTTTATATGGATGTATGTGCCATTAACTTGGTGTTAGCTATTTTCGTAGTTCTTGGCAGATAATTCGCATCTTCTTATGTTGTCGCACACACACACACACATGCACACACAAACGGCAAAGCAAAGCCGTGGCGATTATCGCGCTTAATAATAAGCGATGGCACCACGGCTGTCAACAGGGCTTCAATACCAGCCAGCCAACTAGCGTGGCGAGTGACGACCAGTGACGACAAAGGTTAAAGCACTTATTAACTTGCTACTTGCTACTCTTAAATGATACTTCCACGGCAATTAACCGATTCGTTGTCGATTGAAGTCTCAGCACCGATATCTATTGATATCCGTGGGTATTTAGCCATCTATAACACATAAACATACATACATATATGCTATGTGAGTGTGTATGTGTTTGTGTACATTGACTATTGTCATGGTTGGGTCATTAATTTCATACAAAAAAGCCAATAATGCATTCACATGATTCATACCGAAAAATTAGCAATTAAGATATTTGGCAAAAAATTTATAAGCACATCTATGCATTATGCCTGTGTGTGTGTGAGTAGTTTTTGCAGCAGTTTGGTGGCATTAACACTAGTGATGCCCCCATGCTTATTAAATCATAAATATGTCAAAATGTTGTTTTTGTTGTTGTTTTACGCTTATGAGCATTTGAATTTAACATTTTTAACGAATATGTAAATAAATTCTCAAATAACATAATATTTTTCTTCATATTTGATGTGCAACTATGCTCGGTTGTCAATTTAGTATGCAGATGTTGCCAGCCACAGCGCGCTGCGCACACATCCACACACATTCATTAACCCAAAAGAATTCAACACTGCATATATGTATATTTGTATGTGTTTGCTTGCCATTGGTGCTGCCTTCTGTCTTTTCGCCATGCCTCAGAAGCATTCCTCTTTAATAAAAACTTTTTATTGTGTTCATGAACTCGGCTCTTTGTAATTATTTACATCGATTTTTTGGTTATTTTTTCCCGCATTTTTTACCTCTTTCATGAATGTTATTGTTTTTTTTGTCTTCCCCACCACACAATCGCGATTCACTTTCAATGCTGAAGTTATGTAACATTAATTCTTGGAAACCCGTTTCGCCGCCGCCGCCGGTGTTGATGGCCGTCAAAAGACGAGTTCGCTGTGGCTTACATTTACATGGGCACTCTCAACCACACAAACACACACACGCACACACCTTGGTTAGCCCTGGAGCCGCTATCGTCTCATCTTCCAAGTGGCTGTGCGACTCTGCCATCGAAAGGATTTCGTGTGCAGTCGTTTTGTCTTTCCTTCTTGACCAACTCTGTGCCTGTTTGCCAGGCATCCATCAGCAGCTGGATCGCTAACTTGTTTTACAATCGCCCTTAGACTTTTGCGTGCACATCGCCGCGGATGTGCGTGTGTTTGTTTGGTGTGTGTGTGGCGTTAAACGGTCGGAAATGCTCCAAAAGTGCCAAAGTCCTTGAGGACCGGTATATCCATTTTTTCATGTCGATGTAATGGACCTTTAAATTATGTCCACTCATATCTTTATGTTTGTAAATGTGTGATGGAACACAAGAAATTGTCCATTCTCTTTTAACTGGTTAGGCAAAGTAAATAATTATTTTGCTGGAACCCGGTCAGCAGATATTACAAATTGAATAAATCATGACATATTCCTCTTAATTTGACACTCACTGCCTTCAAAAGTCTGATTGTCGCATTTGTTTACCATGCGCGCAGCATTTTTAATTATTTAATCTCCGCCTTTATTACAATGTAATGAGATATGATGTATTCATACGAACATTTTTATTGAAGGAGATTAAAAGATCAATGTTTTCATTAATAGTTCACTCGATAAAAAGTATGCTTCCCGACTTTCTAGCCTCTACTCATAAAGAGATAAATATTAGTTATTAGTTGGGATACACGAAGCATGATCTGGCGAAGCAGTATCTGCTCTTAGCTGAAAACATCAAAAATACGAGTAGTAAACACAGAAGATGATAAGAACTTTCCCCAAGGTCCTGATTCTATGTACATTTATTGAAAATGTGCAAAGAAAAATAAACTAAATTTCCAATAAATTTCTTTCTTCATCCATAATGTGTACTAAACAAAGAGTTTAAAGAATTTACAGCCTCTGGTCACTGCCAGTATAGCCTGCTATCACACCAAGCAGGTCATGTAGTGGGTCCTAACTGCTTTGTTACCATTGATCTTTGGCGCGATGGATTCCCTAAAAAAATTGTCTAACAAAGTCAAATCTCCTGCTCAACTTATATACACATTCCCCACATACATATCTCCGTTGCCAAAAATGCATCTCAATAAAGTAATGGTTTCATATGGTGTGGAATAAAAGCTTGCGAACAGTTTGTAGCGCCCTCAGATGATGAAACTGTGTGGAAGCAAGTAATCCTAAGAGGACTCTTCAGGATTGTTCGCGCACCAAACACAGAAAACAATTTTGAAATGTGATGAACAGCTATAAGTTCTGGCATAGTAAATTCCGATTGTGATGTGAACAAAAATGACAAACACAGGGACGGCTTGAGACAATTTAACTCCCGAGCCAAATTCCAAATTATAGAATTTTGCATGGCAGTCTTTCTAGGTACATTGTAAAATCAGGGGCGGATCCAGAAAAAAAATTTTTTTGGGGAGTAAATAAACATTTGCTCGAAACATGAACCTTATCATATTAAATATATTAGTCTTTATAAAGTTTAATATTGTGGTGGAAAATTGAAAAAGCACATAATAAACCGTAGACGTGCGGGTGACCTACTTTGTTGCTATTTATGGTATAATACTGTCGTCAGTTCGTGGATTGAATAAAAAAATTTCGCTGTCAAGATGCATTTGCATCTATGCAATTTATCTTGAAGCCTGTTCGTTCTCAGTCACGTTTTCATACGGCGAAGTGTTGTTAAAGAACGTTCAGAGCTGGCAATCGTCACAGGAAGTATGCAGAATAAGCGAAGAAAACTATGAATTTTGGCGTATAGTCTACATTGCAGTTCTTCAACAGTTCCAATGCAGTATTCGGTGTGTTTTAACTTTCGCTTCGGCCCACAATGCCACTGCCAGTGATGAAGTTCATCTTTGGGCTTCAAACGTCGCACGAGGTTGCTATGATCCAAAAGGCCTTTGAATCCATCTATCAAGCGCTCAACAAGATTCTCCATTTCTTTGGTTGTCAAAGCACACTCTTTTTCTGGAAGCAGCAAACCCATCCAATACTTCTCTAAAAAAGAGCATCTTCAAATCTTCGGCGATTGTATCCAATAGAGGAATATACACTGAGACCCTATAGTATTCTTCGCAAGCTCTCACGCAGAAAATTTCCCCTATTACCCCCTCTGAATCTGCCAATGGTAAAGCACAGGTAGTTTTTGATAAGTTTTTATTTATAGAAACTGTGCTCTCCTCTAGCTACCGATACAGGAAGTGTTAACAACACCCGAACATGAGCAATTTTCCTGCCCACATACACATTGTAACAAGAAAGAACCCGGAAATGGTAATTAAATTTCCAAAGTAAAAGAAAATAAATGTATGTTGCTAAGTTGGTAGGACTGTCTTTAAGTACTACGCCTAATATGAGCGCGATCTGTCAGCCAATTTGTTTACAGCAGCAAGTTGGTACACTTCAGTAGTGGGCTACGATTTGTACAATGTATAAAAATAGCGATCAAAGGATTTATCTCAAATTTTGTATTTCTAAACAAATTTTGAGTACGAAATAGTTGCGAATATTGGAAAAGGCTTACGGTGCGTCAGTTATATCAAAAAAAAAAAGCTCACGAGTAATACAAAGTCTTCAAAGACTGTCGAGAGATCGTAGAGAACATATCTCGTTCTGGACGACCTTCGACCTCTTGTATTGATGAAAATATTTGGAAAAGGGAAGGATCGTCACGGCTCAGAGTTAGAGAGATGCCAAGAGAATTCGACATTTCTCGCGAGTCCACACTCTTGGAATGCATAATAACTGCTAATGAGACCTGGGTTTATGAGTTTGACATGCAAATAAGTCAACAATCATCTGATTAGAGGCAAAAAAACGAGCCGAAACTAAAGAAACTACGACAGGGCTGCTCAAAAATCAAGTGTTTTTTTTCGATTTTCGTGGTCTGTTGCATCATGAATTTGGAGGAACAGACGAATTTGAAGAATGTTCATTGAAAGCGGTTGGAATAGTGAAATAACAATTCTTGGATTTTACACGGGGATAGTGCACCATGGCATCGAACCACGATTGAGACCAAATTTGCTTATGAAAAGTGTTTTGAGGACTGGAAAACTCGTGGTATAAGTGTATTGCATCTGGTGAGAATTACTTTGAAGGTAACAATTTAAATATTGATGAATAATTAAATATTGGAAATAAAATAAAATAAATAAACAAATAAGTAAAATATGCAAAGAAAATTAGCCAAAATGTAACCTTAGGCCATTGCCTATTTTGCCTATGTGGATGTCCTGGCCCTGAAAAAGCACATATTAAAAATTAAAAAATATATATGAATATCTAAATAAAAGTTAAACTTTAAGACTTACCGAAACGACTTCACTATTAGTGTAGTCCAACTTATAGTATCTGAAATCTTAGTGAAAAGTTTCCATTTACTATATACTTGTATCACTAAACTCACTACAACAACATTTTAAAGTAAACTTCATCATAAAATATTATCTATACTAATATTATAAAAGAAAAATTTGTACCTATTTTTGTATGTTTGTAATGAATAGGCTCCAAAAGTACTGGGCCGATTTAAAAACTTCTTTCACCAATAGAATGCTATATTCCTCCAATTTGATATAGGCTACATTTCATTTTGAAAAAAAATTAGGAATCCTTGATAAAATTTGAACGATGTAACCGAAGCAGTAGAAAAATCAGTCTTAAAATGTCTTTCGTCAAATGCGCTGCCGAAACTATTAGCGCTAGAACAAAATAATGTACAACAATATTGAAGAACATCATAATGTCTACAAAAAACTCCGCTGAAGCATATTTCCAACTATTGTAGTTATGTCACTACAACAACTTTTTTCATTTTAAACATTAATGAAAATGCTAACCGAATTCAAACCATGCTATTTATGTCTTTATATTAATCCTTATCTAAATAATAGTCTTTAAATTTGACTTTCCATTCAAAAGATATTACGAATAAAAAAATTCAAAAGCTAAACAAAACCGCCATAGCGCCGTGACCGTTGTTTGCGATGCATTCTGAAAAGCGCGCCGGGCCAGAGAATGTAAAGTACAGAGAAGGTTCAAATTGAATTCTGTATGATGTTCGATTTGCCGGCTAACAGAGCCGATAGAATCAAAGTAAGGAATTCGACGTTGTCGGTGCTATTTAGCTGAATTGAGCACGTGCAGTGGCAAAAATTTATGTAAAACGACTGAAGTCATTATTTATTACTGTTATTTTAATTGTTTGATTATTATTATTTTTATTTTTTTTTAATTTTTCAAAAGTGCTCGCTACTTAAACCATCAAAGAAATTGAACATAAATAGACTTACATACAAATATAACTGTGGGATTTTTTTTAATACAAATAAAAATATTTGTGAAAAAAAGTGTTTTATATCCAAATTTCCAAAAATAAATAATTGTCTACCCCGCGCGATGCCGGGACGGGCTGCTAGTTTGTAATAAAACACTCCAAATCAAAATAAAAATAATTTGCTTATTTTGAGTATCCTATTTGAATGTTCAGCTAGTATCATATTTATTTCTGAACCGAATATCCATTATTAAAAATCATAATTCGAAAACAAATATAAACTCGTCGAAACAGCTCGCAACAGTAAAAACATCTATGATGTTAATAAAAATTATAATTATATTTTTTTTTAGAATAACTTGTACCCTTGGCAAAAATGACCCTGCTTTACACGCTTTTTTAACTCATATAACATAGGCTACACCAAAGAACCTTGAACCTCTAAATTGATGGCAATGCCACGGAAATCCTGTTATACGAATGACAAAACTCGAAATAATTATTTGTGCTTCAATTCGTCTACTCTTATATTTGCTAAACGAGTTCAAGTCTCTATGATTATTTTGTATCAATGAAAAGTGATTTATATTTATTGATTCCGATAACGATGTTTAGACGCAAATTTTATATCATAGGTAAGCAAGTGTTAAAAACCGTTTGAATATCTCGTTTCTGTTTGTTAATTGGAGCTCGAAACGAAAAACAAACCAGCACATAAGAGCGCCGTCGAAAATATGCAAATAAAATGTCTTTTATTACAAGAGCGTTTTAATAAAGCAAATAAAGATTTTTTAAATATTACACACAGGGAGGTTGTAACGGTACATTTGACATGTACATGGTGTACATTTAGCAGGTTGTTTTTTTTTTATCAGCAATTTCAATGAATGACCTACTTAAATAACTTCACTCCGTTCTGAAGACTGGATTCTGGCAAAGCTGTGTCATGTGACCGAATATCACAAAAATCAGCAAAACATAATGCTCCGACTTATTAACAAGAATTATCAGTTCATAAAAACCTGTTGTCCTGAATACACATAACAAATGAACCAGGATGACACGTGTAGAAGACTCTGGAGTAAATATTTCATTAATTGTGAAATCGAAAATCACAAATTCGCACCAGTCGAAACCACCTCTCAGCCTTTCTTATTAAACAACTATTAGCATTGCATCTTTTATGGAAAATAGCATAACTAGGTCTGCCGGTTTATCGAGTTCCAGAGGCAGGCGACACATAACAGCACATTTTTGGCGCTCAATATTGATTTTTATTAAAATTATTAATATTTATTGCAAGATAACTAATTTTTAAACCCATAACAATTACTATAAGAACAATAAATAAGCAAAAAAACAAAAGTCTATAAATTTCAATTAAACTCTGCTTTGGGAAAGTCAGTAATCCAAAATATGGCAAACCAGCTCCACTGGAACCATAGCCAGATTTTAGCATCAGAGCATTAATAAATATTTAAGAGATTTAATTTCCGCATGCCGGAATGTGGTAACACTAGATAACCTACTCTGTCAAAGCAACTTCTAGATTATTGGGAATGGAATAACATACTTTTATATATTAACATACTAATGTATGTGTTGTATATATTTATGTATATTTTTATGTCAACTTATGAGCTTCACCTATTCAAAAATTCGTACATTTTTCACAGAGAAATCGTATTGTTATTATGAAGACATGCTTTGGTAGATTATATAATTTTCGAAAAATCAACTGATGATGATTATTCATTGTTGACATATGAGAAGAAAAATTAAAGTTACAAAGCCACTTAATTGCAGTCCACAGATGGACAACGCCCCGCCGTGGAAGAAAGTATTCAAACCCATTTGACTGGGTAATCCATTTCGAATCTAATTGGAAATGTTTATTATCATTTATATTTTGAAGATTATCTCTTTCAAATGTTATCTGCGGATGGTCCTTCCGTTAAATTCAATTAAGTCCGAGCATTTCGACTAGTAACTAGTGATTGACCTTCGTGACGTTTTGCTTAAAGGACTGAATCAAAGCGGGATAGGCCGCATAGACTTTAGACATATTCCCACAGAAAAAGTTTAACGGTGAGACGTTACACGATCTTGGGGGCCAATTGACTGACACAAAATGGATAGATAAAAAATTTCGTTCGAAAACGTCGGATCTGAAAAGACCACACAGCCTGATACAAATGATGGGATATCCTAAAGTACTCCAATAAAACATTGTAATGTATCAATATGGTTGACCAATTGGAATTTTTCAGCATGAAGATGATTACAAAAAGGTCTACACCTTTTTATGCTCTGCATCCCCTAATGCAAAAACAACAATTTTAGAAATGGACTCAAATGGTTTAGGAAATAAATTATTTATTATTTCCAAATCAAAAGTCCGTGTAAAATAAAGCATCCGTTGAAACATACACACATACTCACAAGGAAATACTCGTTTGAACACAACGGGCGGTTAAGGGTTCTTCCAATAAAATACGCATATGTAAAGTTGAGCTGAGCTCAGAAAAACTGGTAGGCTTAACTGCAGGGCAAAAGCAAACGTATACAGAAAAAACAGATTAAAATCTAAACGTTCGCACTTTTTGTGCAACAACGAAAATAAAAAGCCTCTAACTGTTCTGCTCATCTCAACGAAACCGACTTAGTTGTCCACGCATTTGAGTTTTGTTTCTTTTTTCATCTGCTCGTATGTTCTTCCAGTTTCAAGGTTGAACAAGTCTAAAACCAGCAACCAAAAATTAAATTAAAATTATAAAAACCAACAAAGCAACAACAACATGAACTATGAAACAAATCACAAATCTTTTAAACACATTTGATTTAGCTGAGCTCCGAAACTTTGCGACCCCTCAATCTAGCGCTGAACTAGCCAGCCAGTCAGCCAGCCAAACGGTCGAGCAGCGAGCCAGTGAGCCAGTGACAATATTGAAGAAGTCACTTTTTGGATTTCTGTGCGGTTTTTATTATTAAATACCAAGACAAATGCGATAACATAAAAGTCGCAGCAGCACATCTGAAGAAGATATTTATTAGCTTTAATTTTAATTTTATTAAAATGCTTTAAACTAGTTTATTGTGCGCTTCTACCCAAAAACCAATCAAGTTTACCTCGGGAGCCACCAAACTTTGAACAATATAACCAAAAATTAATAAAACACAGAAAGAAAATTAAAAAAAAAATACAAATACAAACTCGTATGTTTAAAAACTTTATTCAAATTTTAATACTTACTAAAGCCATAGTTTTAGAAGTTTGAAAAAAAAGTTGAAAAAAAACTTCGCAAATATTATAAGCGATTTAGTCGTAGGTATTAGGCAAAAGCACAAAAAACACGAACGAATGACAATTAATAGTTGGTCTCGCACAAATATTATTCCACACGTGGACATACAAAGAGGGTAAAATCAGCCTTTGTGACGCACATGCGGCAATAGAGATGTAAGGCCCGAACAGTCACATACTATTCAATTCCCGTTGGTTCGATAAAAGAAACTTAATACCAGGGTAATAAACTATTATCGCTATGCCTCTCTATCACCAGCAGTAACCGATGCCTGTGTTTTTACTCAAATGTACCAAAGCATATTTAATATGCTATCTTCTATCTCCTTTCATTGATTTGACTTAGCGTATGTAACGCGTGGGCCATCTAACGTTTTAAATATGAATTATCTATTTTTCGACATTGGAAACGTCAAATACCATTCGGAAAGGACAGATATTCAGTATAAAGACTAAAATTTACGAAATGGGTGACTATTCACTAGAAGAAAACTGGGAAATATTGAAAAAAAAACCGAGGATGGTCAATTTTACCTAAAAATCATCTTTTCGGACGAGGCTCATTTACACCTCGATGGTTACGTTAACAAGCAGAATTGTCGCATTTGGGGCACAGGACGGCGCTTCGTGCCATACAGCAAGCGCTACACTCAATCTTTTACGCCCTATCTTCGAAAATCGCATAATCAGCAAAAGAGGTTATGTGAATTTGCCTCCCAGAAGCTGCGATTTAACTCCGTTGGACTATTTTCTGCGTGGAGCTGTTAAAGATAAATGTTACGCCAACTATTCAAGATCTAAAGTACGAGATTCACGCTGCTGTAGCTGCCATAAGGCCTGAAACCATCGAGAAAGTACTCCAAAATTGGGTGGATCGGATAAGCCACTGTAAACTCAGCCCCGGTGGTCATTTGTCCGAAATTATTTTCTACAAATAAATTTCATAAAACAACCTTTTAAATAAATTTTAGACCTTTGAAAAATATCAAGCCGTTTTATATTAACTTTTTAAATTTAAAATTTTATATGGCCCACCCTTTACCTCACTGCACAGATCACAGATCGAAACATAACTCTTTTAGCTGCCTTTATACTATGAAATGTCAAAAGTTTATAGGATCTGACCTCCAAAACCAACAATTTCATTTATTTTCTTCTACGAGTACATTTACGAAAATTGCACAGAACACATCGTCTCCGAGACTTAAGGGAGCTTGATTTAGAAGCTTCAAAAAATATTTTTTTTTTCTTAAAATAAAAATAAGAATATGTCCCAAAAGATTTAGATGGGAATTTGAAATATTTTGGAAGCTAGAAGGAAAATAGTGACCGAGCGTCTAGCAGTTATACTATAGCGATTGCGCAAAAAGCGAAAACTTGAAGCGCGATTTCTCGTTTTTTCATTTTAAAAGATTTTTCTTAATTAGCGGGCAGAAAAGAAAAAAAACTAAACGTCATATGGAATTGAGGCAAAATGTATTATCTTTGGCATTAAATTATCTTCTATTTAAACAAAAAAAAAACCAATGAAAGTCAAGTTTGAACATATCTTTAAACAACATACAATAAATTTTTTTGGTCAAAAACCACTTTATTTCAATTTTTAAAAAATTTCTAAAATTTTATACTTTTTTGGAATTTTTTAAATTTAACTAGAAGATAAATTATTAAAAATATGAAGCTACTTAAAATATTTGTTTCCGATAGAAATTGCGACCTGCATCCTGCCCGCCGTCCGGCAAATGCACATGCAAGATGCATCGGGCAAATGCTTCCCGAAGGCAGAATATCAAAGATTTCGTATCCAAAAAATTTGTGAATGATGCTTAAATATACTATAAATCCTAGAAATTATGCTTTAAACACTTAATTCTTTCCTTCCCAAAAAAAAATCCTAAAAAACCGATTTTTTGAAGCCTCTAAAGCAGGCTCCTCCCTTAATCCTTCCGAGACATTTACCCACCCCAACTCAAAGAGACTAGGGCAAAAAGAAGTGGCTAAAATGAGTTTATCAAATCTCGCACATCTGAATGTTTTTAAATAAACTTCTTTCTACATGACCGTGCCTTTAAAAAACCTTTAAGATTACTCCACAAATTTCTACATCATTATACTATCGAAAACATCAAAAATCGATACACAACCCGGGAAGGAAATATTATATTTCGAAATGCCACACACTCTGCTTCCTATACGCTGATATGCGCATCACTAGCACACACGCTCAATTTAAATGTGTTAATTTTCAATTTATTTCAAATTAGATATAATTAGTTAACACAAACATTAGCCAACTAGTCTAAAGTATTTTAAATGAAGCTAAGAATGTAGAAGGTCATTGAAACAACTCGCATATGTTTTACTTCAATATACATGTATGTTTGTATATATGCGCCAAACTGGAATTATATACCTTATTTGTTCAGCGAATCTTCTACAATGCTACCTCGCATTATTGAGCGATTAGGATAAGCCAATTTCGATTTTGCTTTAATCTGCTTTTGTCACGTAATTTTTTTTTTGCAAATTATTGCTAAGTTCCATATAATAGTAGTTTATCCACACAACAAACAGATATATTTATAGTATATTTACCATATTACCGTAGCTAGAAAGGCACTCATCCAGTACGAGTATGTGGCTTATAAGAGTATTTTCCAGCAGATTTCTCACTACACAATTCAAGTTAAAGTTTATTTTGGGAGTCATTTTGCTCGAATTTTATGAAATTTGCCTAAAGACAATGGATATTTTGTTAAAAATTTGCTAGGCTTGGGAAGTTTTCGCGAAGTTTGCAACATAAAGAAGGACACGTCGTAGACTCTATAAGGTATATATGCATACATAATCAAACTTGAGATCCTCAGGTAGCCATGTCAGTCTGCATAGTCTTTCATTGATATAAAGATCTGAAATTTTGAGCACACTCTTTTTTTCTCACCAAAGGCGGCAAGAATTGTTGACCAAAGCACAAAGCCACAACCTCTAAGCACATTGTTGAGATCGGTCCATCCACTCGAAGCTGCTTATCTATACGAAGTGTAGATAGGATGGTATTCGGGCGTCCACAGATATTCCCATTTGGACTGCTAAAGATGCTTGTCCATTGTAATGCCCTGTATTCATACATATTATCAAGAACAATAACACAATAAAAAGAACTCGAAGCAATATAGAAGGTATCCCTCAGAAGTGTTTTGTGAATTTTAAAAAGTATGGCATAAACGTAACATCTCGTTCATATTTCTTCGAAGGAAACGGAATTGTATTTATTTTCAAACAGATATATTTGTACAGCAGGCCTGAGAAACGCCAAACTTATGAATATCAATCAAACATGGATGGAAATTTGTTATTTTGGGATAAACAAAAACAAAATTAGAGACGAATTCTGAATCAGTGATAAAAAATGTTTTTGCTGCAGATTTCCAAAATACCTTGATTTAAATATTGAGAACGTAGATATGTTCCGTTGTATCCGAGCTAACGGATGATCCAGTAGAGCTACTTCAATAGCCTTTTTGAGAGATCACGCGTGAGTCGTGCCAAGCTGTCATGTTATTTTTGTTCAGTATTGCTTGGCATTTCATAATGGAAAGGCTTACGCCCGAACAATGTCTATAAATCACTTGGCTCAAATTATGGTCAACATAATTGGCTTACTGATCGTGCTATTCGCAACATCATTACACTTCTTGAGATCCAGCATTCATTAATGGGTAATATTCGATCGAATAGACCACGTCCAGCAGAGAGGTGACGTATCCAAGTCGTTCCATACGTGCTACGTCGATATCTTAAATTGAAAGTATACAAAATACAGTTTATGCAAGAACCGAAGCCACTCGACCTTTCCAAGCGACAGCACTTCGTTCTTTAGACTCTTGAAAAGTTCCGAGAAGATCCGACTTTCCCGAGTCAAATTTGGTTTAGAAATGAGGCCTGGCTCAATGGGTATGTAAACAAGAAAAAGTTGCCGCATTTGGGGAACCTATAGTTTGAGGGCCGGTTGAATGATTGGTCCACATTTCTTCAAAAATGATGCCGGTGAGTACGTAACCGTCATTGGCGACTGTTATCGCGCCATTATAACCGACTATTTGATGCCCGAAATTGAAGTTCGGAGATCTCTGTGACAGTTGGTTTCAACAAGACGGCTCCACTTTCCACACATTGCAACAATCAATGGATTTATTAAAAGAACACTTCGACGAACGGATAAATTCACATTTTTGGCCGGTTGATTGGCCACCAAGATTGTTTGATATCACATCATTAGGCTTTTACTTCTGAGCATATTTAAAATCTAAAGTCTATGCGGACAATCCCGTTTCGTTTTAGGCCTTGAAATGCTGGAACGAGTCATCAAAAATTGAGCTCAATGGATGGATCGTCTGTCATGTAGACACGGCCAACATATTAAAGAAATAATCTTAAATTTAAAGTTACCGTTTTTCTTCTTAAAAAGTAGGGAACCTATAAATAGATCACCGTTTACATGGTTTTCATTTCATTGAATAAATTGCGCTCCAAAATAAAATCTTCTTTTGGTGTTAATGGTTGTATGGCTTGAGTGCACAATTTAATTATGCATGTGTATCGAAAAACCGGAAATATATTTATTGACACATCGTGACAGGCATAACCACTTAGCAATAGAATAGCAAAACAAATTAAAAATACACAAATTTAAACTACAAAGTGTTTCAACACAAATATGGAACTACAATAGGTACTATATATACTGCGCCCAAAAAAAGGTGAAATTTGAATTTAAACTGCGCGCGTCGAAGGATTTGGAAAATTATTATTTTTTTTTTTTGTTAGGTTGGTAGTAATGTCAGTCACATTCATGTCAAATTTCATGTAAAAATATTCATTAGTGTTTGAGATACGTGTCGTTTTGTGAGCTGCTAAGATTAGAATTACATACTGAGATTTTTGTTTTTTGCGATGTCGAAATTTGTTGAGCAAAGAATTTGCATTAAATTTTCTTTACGGAATCAATTTTCTGCTGCGGATACGTTGAGGATGGTGCAGAAAGCCTTTGGTGAGTAGGCTATATCTAAAAAAAAATTTTACAAGTGGTATAGTGAGTTCTTAACCGGCCGTGAACGTGTCGAAGACGAAGAGCGTCCAGGGCGACCATCAACCTCAACCGACGAAGCTCACGATCAGCAAATCAAAGATTTGGTGTTAAAAAACTGTCGATTAACAATTAGAGACCTTGCTGATGAAGTTGTCATTTCGAAAGGCTCAGCCAATAACATTTTGAAGGATGTTTTGGGCCTCAAGCGCGTCAAATCTCGACTGGTACCGAAAACATTGAACTTTTTGAAAAAAAAAGCGTCGCGTTGAAGTGTGTGAAACGATGCTTTTCGACTACCAGGGTACCGTGAAACGCATTATAACTAACTGACGATGAGACTTGGATCTATGCTTACGACATAGAAACAACCGATCAATCGAGCGAATATTGTGCCAAAAGAGAGCCGAGACCAAAAAAATCGCGCCAAAGTCGCACAAAAATCAAGGTCATGTTGACTGTTTTCTTAGATTATCGTGGTGTTGTGCAATATGAATTCCTTCCAACCGGTCAAACAGTCAACAAGGAATATTATTTGAACGTTATGCGTCGTTTGCGTAACGCTATTTGCCTAAAAAGGCCGGAATTGTGGAAAGACAATTCTTGGTTTTTACACCACGATAATCCACTGCCCTCGTAATTCGTGATCATTTCGCCAAAAACTCAACCCATATCGTTCCGCAACTATCGTGTTCACCTGATCTGGCGCCGTGCGACTTCTGACTGTTCATCAAGCTCAAAAGACCGCTCCGGGGACACTGTTATTATACGATAGAGGAGATTCAAGCCGCAGCGAAGACGGAACTGAAGGCCATGCCGGAAAGTGACTACAACCAGTGTTTCGAAGATCCGTTGGCATAAGTGCATTGCATCGGGAGGGGATTACTTTGAAGGTGATGAAATTGATTTGGAAGAATAAATAAAGAATTTTCAAAATAAATACAATGTTATTTTTTGGGCACTTTTTGGGTATACTCGTGCATTTTTATGTGTATACGAGGGCTTCATACTTACCGACATTCCTGCAACATATTAAAAAGCTTCGGCACATTTGTCTCCAATGTCTTTCATTTGATTTTATTTACTCAATTTTAGTATAACTCCTAATATTATTTTTCGTTGCATTCTTCAGTTTGCGCAGCCAACAAAAGTGCGGCTATTGGCTTCACGCATTGATATAAATTCCAGATACAGGTGATAGACGCGAGCTTACTTTAACGGTTAATAACTATTACTATTTTTGTTGATAAAACTTATTCTCGGTTACAAACATGTCACTTAATTTCGATTAACAATTGTTGCTACTCGAGCCTTAACTTCTATACTCTAAATAATTCAGCCGCGCTTTAAATATGGCTTTTAATTATTTGCGTTGCATACTTTTGCGCGCTGAGGAGCTAATGTTCCTAACACATACGTTAAATACATTCCAAATTCTTACATTCCCTACTTTCGTATTTCTTTTGCGGATAAATACAGTTTCTCTTTATTTTTGGTTAACAGTTATTTATTTCTTATAGTCACTCGTCAGCGCTCGCGCCTCCAACCGCCCATTTCTTAAGATTATCTATGATCAAAGAGATTTTCATTCGTTAACTTTAATTACTTATGCTACTCGTGTTAGTCGTTTTAATCTGAACTCTGCAGTTAAAGCTTATACAAAATATCAATTCATTAATTTTAGTTTGGTTAAATATTTACAAAGTTTTTTTTTTTTGTTTTCAATTGACCTTAATTAAAAGCGAGATTATTACTCTGCGACAAGTATTGGAATTCAATTTGGAATTGTCTAGGTGTTTATATTACACGACTACAACTACAACTACTACATGTCTGATTATTACTAATGCATTACTACAATAACTACAAAGTAATTTTTATAACGAATTTGTCTTGGGTACGGAAAAGTCTTTTGTTGTGGGTGTTTATTAAATATTTTTATGCCTATGCTTTGTCGTGGCAGCAAATGTGTTTGGGGCTCACAGCTCCGTAGAGTACTCCTGCGGATTCACCGTGAACTTCCGCCAGCAGATGTGGTCCGCACTGCCATTCGCATTGTGGGGTGGCAGTTTGCCGCCAGCGACACCTCCGACGAGGCCACCACCGCCCACACTCACGATCGAGTGTCGGTTGTGTTCGGCCATGCTGGTGCTGGAGGAGCGCTTCACGTAAGCGGCGCCGTGTGGGCCACTTGCACCGACTCGGCTCAACGGGTTGCGCGCGCCGCCATTGGCTGTGATGGCATTCGAGCTGCCGTATGTGATGGACTCGTTGGAGGGTGTTATTTCGATGCGCGTCGCATGGCGGCCATCCTCAGAAAGCCGGCGTATATAGACTATCTCACGATGCTTTTCGGCGTTCGCGTTGTGAGCACGCATGGCATGCACGTGGCTGGGGGGCGGTGGTGGCGGGCTAGGTAGTGGCTCATCGTCAAGCTGCTGATTCTGGTATTGTCTGTGTTGATCTATATACTGTTGCTGTGGTTGTTGTTGTTGCTGCGCATTGGAACGTTGTTGTGGCTGAGCGCGTGAGCGATTTGAATAACGCAGCGGCTTGCCATCACTGTTCTGGAAAGGCATAAACTGTTGCGAAACACCAGGAAACTTATCGACGCTAATGTCTTCCTCAATCGCGGAATCACCGAACATTGAGCCACTGTAGTTCGGCGAACTGTTGCCGGTGGTAGATTGCTTCCAGTTCTGTTGCGCGGCGTGACCGTTTGCATATTTGCTGGAGCTGGAATATTGTCCTTTCTTTATGGAGTGTGTGTAGTCGCGGGTACCACGACGTCGAAGCGTGAAATCACGCCGCCCCGTATCTTGACATACCGAACGCCATTGCTTCCAGGCATGGCGTGCCAAGGGATCGGTTGGTCCCCACTCCTTCGCCGATTTGGAGGCCTCGCAAATCATGCCGAAGAAATTGTACTCAACTTGACGGAATATCTGCACACAAGCTATTATGAAGATCACGGCTAGCGCGAGTAAAATGGGTGCCCAACGTGGTACGTACTCCGCCAGCAGATCGTACTGATCGTCGTCCGAACACCACCACACCAACAACGCGGTGAGTATAGCTGGGCAAATGCACCACAGCCACATCCAGCCTTTAAAGATCGGCCGTCCAATAGAGAATTCCAAATCAGTGTAGATATTCTTGACGCCATAAATCCAACTGATCGCAATCAACTCGAAGACAAGCGCCGTAATTAAGATTGTGCCCACGATACGCGTATCCAAAATGCGCGCAATTATGAATTTCGGCGCGGCCAGCGATATGATCGTCATTACGAGCGCCACCAAGCTGATGACGTAATTCGGATGGCGCGGCACCAACCGTGTGACCGTGTAGATGGACACCGTCATTGCCACAATAGCGGAAATAACAATCAACGCATAAATTAGTACGGGTATAATGCGTGCGATGAGCTCGTTGCTGGGGCGATCGTACATGACGCGATCGTAGACAGCTGTGAGTGGCTTGAGCTCCTCAATCATGGATCCACTATTCGCCGACAGGTCGAATTGTACCATAAATAAGGTGACAGCAATAGCATTCACCAGCAAATTGAAGCACAGATAAACGATTGATGTGCGCACGGCATCGCCTTTGTACAGAAATTTCCCGGTGACTGCGGGCAAAGCGCCAAAGCCGCAGTTGGTGGCGAAAAGTACCTGCATCAATGCGTTGAACCAGATGTTGGAGTCCATGAGTAATGACGAATCGAATGGCCAGAGTTCGGGAAAGTAGGAACGCTGGAACGAGTTGTGCACTTCCCAGCCGGTGAGGCAACACAGCAACAGAAAGCCCAGTATGCCGAAGAAAAAGAGGCTGCGACGCAGGAAGCGGCCATTGTGCGTGCTGTGGTAGTGGAAATAAGAAAAAACGCAAAAGTCTTAATTGGGGTTTCATATTCATATAGACAAAGGTTAAAGTTGGATGTGTTTATGTACGCATTTTCGTAGTCAATCAAGGAAGGTTCTGAGTGACAAGTTACTAAGGTCAAATGTCAGCTACAAAAACATATGTTTGTTTTGATCGGTTGTTACTACGAATGAAGAATGGCTTATGACGTCAGATGAAAACATAAATTAATATCAAATTCGAACAACAAACAAGCTTGTAATTAAAACGTAATTAAATAATAAAAAAAAAAAATTCAATGATTTGTGTTTGCGGTAAAAGCATAATTTTTATGTTTTATTTGATTTTTTATTTGACTGACAGAAAACAGAAAGAGAATTGGCCAACCGCTTGAGACAATGAAAAGTAGAATTCAGCAAAGTGACACAAACCATGGCCGCAGGCGTGTGAAAAGCTACAAATTTAAATAATTTTTAAAAATAGAAAAGTAGTTAAATAGCCGCGGATTTATAAAATTTAACAAGACTTATGTCAAAAAGAAACAAAACAAAAAACATTTACATAAAATATTAGCTGGGAATATCCAAATTAAGATGAAAGATTATGCGGATGTATCAATAAAATGTGCAAATGACTTGCTGAGAGTATAGTCTATGAATGCGCGCGTGTGTGTAAGTGTGACTACAATAACACTAAAAATGTAAATTTATTTGCGTGTAAATTGATGTTACATTTGAGTATTTAAAGTATATTCATGTCTTATTAGCTGATTACCATATGAATCAAAAAATCTCTCGTTGATAGAAAAAAATAAAACAAAAACAAAAACAAGTAAAGAATCTTCTATAAGAGTGTACAGCTGCTAGCGTACGCCGATGATATTGATATCATTGGCCTCAAAAATCACGCCATAGTTCTGCTTTCTCTGCGGAGGATTAATGGTTCTTTGCGTGTTGATCACGGTGAATATCGTATTCGATGGAGCGATGAGCTGTATGAGATATACGACGGCATTGACAAAGTACAGCGAATTAAGAGACAGTGACTACGCTCATGTCGTCCGAATGGACGAAAACACTTCAGCTCTGAAAGTATTCGACGCAGTACCTGCCGGGGTAGGCATGGGAAAAGGAAGGCCTTCACTTCGTTGGAAAAAGCTAGGTGGAGCCTTCTCCTGGCTTCGCTTGGAATGTGCAATTGGCACCAAACAGCGAAAAGAAGGAACGACTAACGTGCTGTTGTACACTCGGCTTAACCGCGTCCATAAAGAAGAAGAAGAATATTAAAGGGATATTCTACTCTAGAATTTTGAAAAATTCGATTTTTTTTTTCAAATATTTAAAGTTTAGACCCCTTAAACCATATCCTCCGAAGGATTTTTAAAAATTAAAATTATTTTAAGAGCTACAGTTACTTTAGTGACTCAGTACCTATCCCGGTAGGTAGGTAGACTCACTTTTTTAAACGCGTTTTTCTCGAAACTACTTTTTCCACACGGTACCGGCATTATCTCAAGTTCTATACAACCGATTTACTTGAAATTTTGTATAAACCTTCTTTATATAATCCTTTATCATTGTGTCAAAATTTTTGTTTTTAATATTAAAAAAAAATTCAGGAATTTCAAAAAAAAGCGTAAAAAATGATTTTTATTTTCAGGCAGTCGCCATTTTTCAAAAAAAAAAAAATTCATATTCCCTGATTTAGGGACTATAACAGCATCCTTAATGATTAAAAATTTCTTTTGATTTTTTTTTTTTTTTCAGACCACCAGGAGAGTCAGGATCAATGTCTCCAGGATGCGCCATTATTTTTTTACACCAGTCTCTCCCACCCTCTAATTATTTTTATTTTTAATATTTTTTTATAAAATCTTTTTTCTGTATTCTTAAGATATCAATAAAAACACCATAAAAAATGGATGGTAAAAATATTTTTTTCTTTTTTTAATAAAATTCAAAAACTGCCCAAAATTTGATTTCTAGAGTAGAATTCCCCCTTAAAACATACTCTCTGGTATACTCGAGAACATATCCTCTGTATCCCGAAAATCTATAATATTTCACCGAATATATATTGTATATTTCAGAGATTGGCCGATTGGGTTGTCATATTCGGTGTCTGTGGGCTTGAATACTTTTGGACCAATTTTGACAATTTTTGACCATAAGGTGGCACACGCTTTCTCAATTTGTGTACTGGAAAGATAATCAAAACTGTCAAGATAGTTTTTTTAGATTAAAGTTTTGATTGAAGATGTTGAAGATAGTCCAGAGATTGGTAGGTAGGTAGAAGTGCCACTCTGATGTATTTCGGGCTCAACTAGTATTAGCTGTGCCATTTTAAATGCACTAGTCGTTGACCTTTTTGAAGACAACCATTCAAGTTGCGGTACTTGGTGGATTCTAAGGCCTAGGCATTCACAGAGAAGGTCAAAAACTGTTTTCTTATACCCTACTATTTCGCAGCCTCGGCCAATGATGTTGTAGGGCATACCCATTTTAGACGTATGTTCTCCAAAGGGCCAATGCCCTGTTATGGTAGCAGTTAATGTGTAGATATTTTTTCTGGACCTATTTCATAAGTCGTTAGTTCTTTTCTTGTCATATGTTGGCCATAGCTGTTTAGTTATATTTTTCCATGTACTGTTTGCTAATCGTTGAAATTGTAAATTGAGCTCTCTCCTGATCGATCCTTGCCGGCTTGGCAGAGTTAATACCAATATACCTTGAATTCGTCCAGAGAATATTATGAATTTTTTGACAGACTTGGAATAACTCAGTGCTTGCCTACATCTATTGAAATAATACAGAGCTTTGTCTAAAAGAAAAAGTGCCAAACTTTGATCGCAGGGGGAAAAAGAAAGTCCCAAAAAAAATAATCATTTTCTGTTACTTGTTATTAATGGCTATTTAACTGCACATTTCAACACGCCTAATCAATTAGAGCATGGATCTAATCCAAATAATCTTTAGTTCTTTTTCCACTCAATCGCCGGCATGACATTCTTCCAGTCATCAATTAGTTAAGTTAAGTAAGCAATTAATTTACGTTTCACACCAACGAAATACTCACCACAACATAACCACAATCCAAATGCCGATCAGTCCAACGGCCAGCATGCCGAAATACATGGGATTCTCCCAGAACGGCGTTAAGAATGTACGCTGCAAGCATTCTTGCCCGCTGTTGCCCGTCACTGTGTAGCCATTCTGAATGATTGTGAGAAACAACAGAACCACAAATTAAACCAAAATTATTATTAACCGCAAACGTGCGCAAATAACCGTAATAAAAATCCAATAAATATGTGAAATGATCAATTAATCACCGCTGCAGCACAAAATGATTTGTTCGCAAACTTAGTTACGGTCGCAATCAGCGCGCGCCCATTTAAGGCGGCAGCGTGCCAGCAACATGCCGGCTATAATACGTGATACTACAGCAACAACAACTTACCAGCGCCATCTTCACGTTGCCCACACACTCCCGAAAAGGCAGCGTATTGACGATGAACATGCCGATGTAGGCCACCGCCAAGACCGCTTGCAACGATACCCAAATCGTCGACAGCCATGAAGCGAAGCGGCTGATGATGCAGGCGCCTGTGAAAGAGAATAGAGAAGAGCACATGAGAAATGAATACTTTGGATCAGAAGAGAGTTCAAACGCTTATATATTTACTATAAGGCACTTTGCAAAAAAAAACTGGATACAAAAAGAAGATCGACCTTTGTGTACGACATGAATTGTCTGTGGAAAATTTAATGGAACGAATTAACATCTGCGATTCTTTGCTGAAACGAAATCGAACCATTTCTGAAGCGAATGGTAACAGGAGACGAAAAGTGGATCAAATACGACAATGATGTGCGAAAAAGATCATGGCCCAAGCGTAGTGAAGCTCAACAAATGGTTGCAAAGCCAGGATTGACGCCTCGAAAGGTTATGCCGAGTGTTTGATTGGATTGGAGATTGAGAAGGAATCATTCACTTTGAGCTGCTCCAGCCTGGTCGAACGATTGATTCTACATTTTACTGTCAACACGGCCAGAACAGATCAACAGAAAGGTCTTCGCCTTCCGTAAAGACAACGCTAGACCACATACATCTTTGATGACTCGGCAAAAACTGGGAGAGCTTGGCTGAGAAGTTTTGAAGCATCCACCATATAGTTCTGACCTTGCAGCATGGGACTTCCATTTGTTTCGATAAATGCAGAGCTTTCTTAATGGAGTAAAGTTGGCTTCAAGAGAAGCCTGTGAAAATTACTTGGCGCAGTTTTTATTAGAGAGAAACCAGAAAGGTTTTACACTGATGGAATAATGTCTCTAGCGAAAAAGTGGCAAGTGGCAAATTGTAAATGAACATGTTTGGTTCATTAATGTTCAATATGTATAAATGTAAAAAAAAAAAACAAAATAAGTTTAAGTTTGGTTAGAAATACGAAAAGACTTTTTCGACTACCCAATATTTTGTTGAAACATTTCAACCATTTTGTCTACCTTAGCAAAAAGCTAGGCAAAATTATTATTTTCTTTTTTAACTTCAAAGTTATAATGAAATATCACTCAAAACTAAACACAAAAAAGGGATTTTAATTCTGAAATTGCTTGCTGTCCACATTTTGAAAAAAAAGGGCGATCACCAGATTGTGTTCCGGCAGTTTGCCAAGTATTTATTTATTTTCTTCGTTTTCGTGCAGCTTCTTTGTGTGTGTTTTTGTTAAGTAGTTTTTTCATCTTGCCATTTTAGTTGGTATTTTTTTCATTTCGTTTTGCTAGAATTTATTCTCAAACATCTATTGGTTTTAATTTTTGCAGATCCATACCGCCGTCGCTTTGGCCCTTTACACCTCTCCTCTCTAACGGGAGATGCTCTCGTTCTCTCGTTTTTCTCTCCACTAACTCGCAACAGCTCTCGGGCATACAACCACAACTGCAGCATCAGCTATTGCTGTCGTCTGTGTGCGAGTTGTTGCCGTTGTTATTGCGAGCAGCGTCAACAATTGCCGGCACGACAGCGAATCTGGACTTTCGTTTTTACACAAACGGGACACACGGATGCGATTTTGCGATTTTGCGATTTTTAGAGTTACTATATGCGTTTTCCTGGTATTTTTGAAGTTGAATTTCCATATTTGCACGTTGGCTTTCGTATTCGTATTTGCTTTTTGCATCTGTTTAAATCTGATTGGGTTTGCTTTTGCGCAAATTATTCATTGATTTTTATGTATCTGTATCGGTTCGTTTATATCGTTTGCCCACAATGGAGATTTTGCCTTAAGAGTCAGATTTAATTTTTGCTTTGCTTTGTGTGTCATTTTCAACTGTAAATCATTTTCCATTTTAGTTGTGACGAAAGTTTGCATATATGTCTGTTTGTATGTAATGTTAAATTCATTTCATTTTAATTGCCAGTTTTCAGTATTCAGTTTGTTTTAGTAGTTACTCAGTTGTTTTTGTTAGTTAGTTTGTTGTTAGTTAGGTGGCACAATTTTGAAACGGGTTGTGCCCAACCGTTTTGTACTGCGGAACACCAGACCGCCCGACAGCAGAGCGTATGGATGTCCTATTTGTGCTGCGTTGCAAGGAAAAGACATCCGCGAATTGCAGTCAGGTTGCAACAGCAATGAAAATCGGGACAGCATCTGATTGGAGTACAGTGGGTGGTTAGCGTTGGGCGGTCGCCCCCGTGAGTTGGGCACGGATGTGTTGGTCCTTGCATGCTGTGTCCTGCTTGCAATCGTCGCCCACTCTTTGCAGCTGTTGCATGCGCACTGCATGGCTGCCAGGTGCGTGGGTGCGTGTGTTCGCTGTGCAAGCTACCCGAATGCTTTTGCTGCCGAGGCGAGTTGCTGTTGCTAGCGGAGCTTCAAATGAAACGAAGTGCTCCATCGGTTGTGTATCAACATAAATACATATCTATCAGCGAAGAGATGCATTGTTACCGAATAGGAGCCGAATTAAAGTTATTAAGAAAAAATCTTTCTCCATATACATAAAGAAATTTAGAAATAGTAAAAAACAATATGAATATACAAGCTTATCTGAAACGAAGCAGACTGCAACTTGACTTAGAAATTCGCAAAGAAGTGATGAGTTTTCAACGCGTTTTCATACAGAGCGCACAAAAAATGTAAAAGAATTCACTTGATATTCAAGTACTGAACATCAATCTCTGATTTTTGCATAGCCAAAGACTTTGCAAAGCAAGTGATACTTTATAACGGGGTTTTCAATAAGAGCGCCGATACTGATGATGATTTCACGTTCGATATTCGTACGAAGTTCATCAATCGTCGCTGATTTGTTGGCATAGACCAAAGACTTAACTAGCACATTTCGTAAGATAACACGTTCTCCAAACTTGGTTTTCAATAAATCGATTGAGACATTCGCTTTGTGGTCTGTGGCGGCGTCCTGTTGGAACCACATATTTTGCAAGTCCATATCATCCAATTCAGGCCAAAAGTATTCGGTTAGCGGTAGTGATTCCCATTCACAGTAACGTGCCGGTTTTGATCATCAAGGAAGAAGTACTTCCCAATGACACCGCCATTCTATAAACCGCACCAAATCGTATTTTTTTCGGGATGCAATAGTGACTCATTGAGGACGTGTAGATCCGAAACATTTTTAAGTTCTTCTCGGCCCAATTCACGAATATACGACGATTCTGATGGTCAAATGGCTTCTGTTATTGAGTCAATTTGATTTCGTAAGGACGTAGGTCAAGATCTTTTCGCTAAATTCGCCTAAACAATGTCATACAGATGCCCAGCGCTTGAGAACGGCGTGTGAGAGTCTGATTTGGGTCTTCCTCAATTGATGCGCTAGCGGCAGAAATATTCTCGACACTTCTTCTTCTTTACTTTACTCGACACTACGAGCATTTCTTTGCCTCACAGGCACGGGAAAATTTTGTGCTGTGCCTGTGGATTCTAAATCATCCACTAGACTCTCAATTTTTGACCTGACAGGAGATTATGACGACCTTAAATTGGACGTAGCGCTCTTAAATCTGAGGCCACTGACTTTGAATTTCGGTAATAAATTTTATAATTTCGACTCATTGGATCGTATATCTTTCCAT
The DNA here is from genome assembly GCA_027475135.1 of Bactrocera correcta. NCBI lineage: Eukaryota > Metazoa > Arthropoda > Insecta > Diptera > Tephritidae > Bactrocera > Bactrocera correcta. The sequence continues at coordinate 80,907,754 of CM050326.1, forward strand.
GATGAAACGCCAAACTTTACTGAAGAGAAATGCCGAAAAAGTGGGAAAAAATATGGCCCTAGCACCAACTCTATATTTACCTATGATAAATGCATATAAAGCCACAGTCATCATCACGCAACTAATTACTGAGAATGTGTGTGTATTCACCACACCGGATAATCACTCCAAACAGCACATTGCACGGAAAGCAGCAACCCTGTTGTTAAACAGTGCTTTGGTAAAGATCGCTCGAAAATCGTTGCATACTTTTAGGCTAACAATTAACAACTGATTTTAAATAACGAAAAGTAATGTTGCCACTTAATTGTAGTTTTCGTTCACAAGTATATTCACACATTCATATAAGGATTTGTATATACATATGTATAATATAATCATTTCAATATACAGCTTTTTGCTTTCACAAAGAAGGCCGCGAACTATGAAAAACAAATTTACTTCAACTTATTCAAATTTAAATTATGTATATGCACTTCTTCTGGCATGCTCTTTAACTTGTCATTTGTTAATTATAATTAGTGTTATTTCTTAAATTTTGAGGCCTACCTTTTTAATTAGAGCCCTTGCAGCCAATTTTTACATTATTTGAATTTTGCCAAAAATAATATAAAAAGCTAGAAATTGTTAAAAAAAAAACACTTTTTCAATTAACCGGTTTCCAAAACATGGAGTCTTAGTATTTCTTGTTTTAATTTTAAGATCTTTTAAATAATTTTGGACCATTCTGCACTTCAAAACATTTAAAGTCTAACGACAATATAACAACATATCAGCCTAATATAGAAATTTAAACATCTGCTCAACAATTTCTTACGCCACAAGCACCTGTTATACCTCGAAATATTGGCCATACAAAGCCAAATATTCAAATTTCATTTCCACGACGCGATGTTAGTGAATTTAAATTGATTTTCGATAGTTTCATTATTAGCAATTTATACCCACGCAATCTTGTACGCTCACGATTAACGCCAAATTTATCACAGACGCATTAACATTTAGCTAATTTCGTTAGTGTTGGCTTGTTTTGGCTATTCTCTCTCACTTACCTTTAAATATGGGCGAGGCGGTCCAAGTGTGCGCTGCACTTTGGCCTAAAAACTGTCCCACTGATATCTCCAATAAGATAATTGGCAAGCCGACTAGAAACAATAGTGTTATGTATGGAATCAAATACGACGAACCGTATTTGTCCAGTTCTCTCGGGAAACGCACGATGTTGGCGTAGGTGACGTTCAAGCAGATGCACAGCACGAGCCCACGAAATATCGAGCATTTTGTCTGAAAAAGAAGAGGCGGTGAAAAAAACAAATAGATTAAAGGGTTTACTTTTTTTATAATCAAGATGCATTAAATATTCGAGTAAAAATTATAAGTCAAACGATTGGTATTTTGCTGGTCTATTATGCAGAAGCTTTATAACGTAAATATTACGGTTATCACAGATGTGATAAAGTCATAGCTCATGCGCTCATAGAAAATTAATGAGAGAGTGTGTTAGCGTAGTTCACTTCCCCAATCAAAGAAGCGTCTCCAAAGGTAACCAACTTAAAACCCAATACCTATTTAACAAGCTTATTTATATGTACAAAGAATTTCGCAAAGGAATTGGTTTGACTTTTATGACTACTTATTGCATAAAACACAGTCACATTTTTCCAGTTTCATATTGACAAATGAATTTATGTCGTTCTGGCCCACAGTGCATTCAATGACAACAAGCAGCAGGCATAACTGCGCCAATAAAAATAACACTGACTAAGGTAATTGCAGTAATCAAGAAGAGCAAATCCACGCAGTGCGCGCATGTGAGCCCGCATTAAGTATGAAGTTGGGGAGAAATTGAAAGTTTTGCGGTTTAAGCCGCGTCGATGCTGAAAGTCTTCAGCTACACGCGCTACCGGAAGATGTGTGAAGGGAGACATTTGTGTGCCACTAAATAAATGTAAATGCACCTAAATGCCGAGGGAAATGCTTAAGAGAATGTGAAAAGAAATGCTTAAAAAAATTGCAGACTACTTTAGCATGAGCGAGCGTTTACACAAATTTAGCAGCTTTCAGCGCGCCATGAAGAAAGTGACAGCGCTGCGAACGAATGATATTACAAAATAATTAAAAGCAGCTCATCAACAAAGGCGTGAAAATACTTTCACACCAACTAAGGTACCTATAATTATGTATATACATTTGTACATAAGTTTGTATGGAATTCTGGCGACTTGAGAAGATTTTGAAACGCGCGAAAAGACAAATAAAATCATCGCCAGACTAAAAAGCAAAAATAAAACAGAAACAATAACACCAACAACAACAGCCGATATTTACTGCACACGACTACTGGAGTGCTAAAATTGTACTTAGCAAAACTTGTTAGAATCGGCTTACGAAATTCGCAATAAACTGAAACGAGTGACCATACAAGTAACTGAACAAAAACAACATTAATGTTATGCAAAACGGCTTATTAGCAACTAAATGTGCAAAAAAGCAATTAACAGAAGTCTAAGAGCAGAAAAACGATGTGAGAGCCGTAAGCGAAGCGGCGAACAATGAATATACTAAACTGAAACACCCGTTAAGTGGATCTGGGAAAAATAATGGGCCGAAATGAATTTTTCGATACTCAATAATAAACATTTGATGAATAAGAACTAATGTGATTTAGCTAATTTTAATTAATTGTTACTTTATTTATCGGTTTTTTAAAGCACACACATATTGTATCATCAACAAGCTAATGTGGGCAAAAAATAGTAAGAAATTAAATTTCGCACAAAAACACATTCATCGAAATATTTTTTTTTTGTTGGTGTAACTTTCAGAGACACTAGTCTTATACACACTACTCTAAATAAAAAGTGTTATTTCCTACTTTTTATGTCTTTTCGATGCCATTCAAGAGATCACTGCCAGCGACCGACCTCCATTTGCCGAATTGTTATTATTTTCGCACATCTTTACATCGAAGCAATAAAATTGAGCACTTCAAAGCATTGAAAGGCAATTATTCACAGGTTTGTAACGGTATTGTAATCATATCGACGAGCATACAAAACTTTTTCTTCGACACCGATGTAGGAAAATATGTATGTGTGCACTGCAAACAACACCTCTGGTTGCTCCTCCATTATATTACCGTTACTTATTTGACATTCTCTTCCCAGGCATTGCATTTATAGTACAACAATTCACCAACTGAACGTCAAACGATTTGCTGTCAATGACTTCAAATGAAATGAACCGAACACAGTAATCCAATAGTGCTCGCTATCATTTATTAACCATCAGTCAACAAAAGGGTAAAAAAAAACTGCAATCAGTGTGTGTGTGTGTATGTGTGTGTGTGTATATGCTTAAATTGTGTGAAATGTAGACTGACGAATTAGGAAGACCCGTTTACACAATTGTGGAGTGTTAAAGCCTTTTGCAAAGCTTTTCTCTTTTAAATAACAAATAAAGAAATTTTATAGCAAAATCCATAATAAAATTCGTGCGTAATTTTCTTGCACAATTTTAACCGCATTTCGGACAAGAAAAATCGTGTTTCATCGCATCTTCGCTACAATTTATGTGGCAACCGATTTCCTTGCTTTTGAACGTATTCGGATGACTCCCAAGATCACTCATGCTTTCAGTCGCTCATTTTCAAATTCATTTCAGCCGCTTACGGCATTCTCCATTTTCCAAGCAAATATCATCACTTTTTAATTGTGTAAATATATTTTGGCTCAGTTAGAGAACGTTTTCTTCATATTACAGTAAGGAAGAAGAACGCTTCACATTAAAAACTTTTTCAGGCACAAAGCTTACAGTGTAGGAAAAAAAATGTTTGTTGTTTACGCTTCAAAAAAATGTCATTTACTTGCAAAGAAAACATGGAGGGAACACTTCTCCGGCCTACTGAATGGTAGTGAGATGGCGAACTCGATTCCCCAATCGATGATATTCTGCTCTATTGTTCCATTGCCCGACCTGGAAGTAGTTCGAATAGCAATTACCTGTCTGAAGAACAAAAAAGCGACAGAGGCCGATGAATTGAAGCCGAACTATTCAAACACGGCGGCGAAGGGCAAAAAACTGATTCGACCTTATCACAGTAGCTTTAGACGTGGGTAATCTACTATCGACCAGATATTCACCAGTCTTGGAAAAGACTAAGAAGCTACTTTTGACAGCACGCAAAATTTGAATTTGGTGTCCCCGCAAAACGTAATAGTAGATAATTTGTTCTATTTTGGAACCAGTATTAACACTAACAACAACCTCAGTTTTTAAATTCAACGCAAAATAACTTTTGCTAACAGGTGATAGTGCGGACTGAGTAGGCAATTGAGAAGTAAAGTCCTCTCTCGACGAAGAAAGACCAAACTCTATAAGTCACTCATTATTCCCGTGCTGCTATATGGTGCAAAGGAACCAATGACAGTATCTGATGAGTCGACATTACGAATCTTCGGGAAAAAGGTTGTGCGGAAGATTTATGGTCCTTTGCGCATTGACAAGGGCGAATACCGCTTTCGTTGGAACGATGAGCTGCTTGAGAATGGACGAAAACACTCCTGCAATGGAAGTATTCGATTCAGTACCCGCCAGGAGAAGCAGAAGAAGAGGAAGATCTCCACTGGTGGAGAAGGACCTGACTTCGCTTCAAATCTCCGATTGGCGCTAAATTCCGAAAAGAGGAAACGACTGGCGCGCCGATGTTAACTCGGCTATAACCGTGTAAGCGGTGCCTACGCCAGTAAATGAGTAGAAACTTCTCCGTGTACTACTCCTAAATTACCACGTCTTAAATTATGTACTACGCATGCAAATGGTCGTCGGAAAGATTTATTTGCCTGATCGCTTAAGATAATTCAATTGTCTTAAATAAACATTCAATGCAATTATTTTACCTTTCATGTTACGCAAGAGTATAGTATTTTATTGAATAAAAATATTTTATTTTGATTACTTAAAGCACTTTAAATGTTGTAATGATATCAAAGAAGAGCAAAAGTATTTTCCGCATTTTACATTTTCCCTCATAACTTCAATCGAATGAACACGAAACACGCACTACTACAACCACGTAAATCGAACTCGTAATACGAACTTGCGTGGGCTTAGTGAAATGATAATGAAAATTTAATGCAATAAATAACGGTTATAATCTAAATAAGTATGGTTAACAGTTAATGCACTCGCCACACCAACACACTTACTTTGCGATAATAACGGAATGGCACATCCTCATGCACGACGTATAAGTAATCTGCTAGATACTTTGTTGTTGGTATCTCCATCTTGGGGCAGATTTTGTAGCGTTTGTATGCGCAGAAGAATTTGTCATTTTCTTGCATTACTCAGCGCTTCGGGCAAATCAAACGCCAGCCTCGCTTCGATGAACACCCAAAGAGAGCTTGAAGGGACTTTTGCTTTCCTTAATTAAGTTTCGATATCACGTTTCGACACTTTGTTTTTGGCAATATTTTCCGTTATAAAAGGTCGCCATGCAGGTGAAAGTAAGGGCGCTATCATGCCTTGGACGTTTATTGTTTCTTTTATTGTTATTGCTATTATTATTATTACTTTTGTGTTTGTTTTTGTTTTTGTTTCGACTTTTCGAATTTCACATGTTAGCGCTGCTGAAAATATTAATTATTTCGTCAAGACTTTCAAATAACTCAAGTATTTGTATTTTTTGTGAAAATTATTGTTTGTGTAATTCTGCTTTCTTATTTTATTTATTTATTTTAATATTTTTTTTTTTTATTTTTAATAAATTTTTTTTATTGCATTCACTTCACTTTCTTACATCACTTCGATGGGTGCTTGCATACGTAATGACCATAAGTTGAGGACAAAAAACTAAAAATATTTTGGTGGTTTTCTTTTAATATTTGATTTTCGTGTTTACTCATACACCATTTGGCGCATGCGTAGCCCAAATATTCAATGGACAGGTGCGCTCAACCTGCTGGCGGGTCAAGCGCAATTAGCACCTGCAACAAAGCCGCTGCTCATGCGCAATCAATAATTCCCGTGTGTACAAAGTGACGAAGGTCCATATGAGTATGTGTGTTTGATTTAAACCTTAAGTTGTTGTTGTGGTCATTAGCGATTTCGTTTTGCTGAATTTGATCGACGTTTCATTACACTTTTCTTACAACTAACGAATACGATTTGGATTTGCTTCCGTGTGGGACTTTATGAATTTGATTTAGGAGCAACAAAAAAATCAAAAAATATATATATATATAAAAACTGCGTCAATGAGAAATCAAATTAGCTAATAATGACAAATCTTGTCCATTTTAAATATTTGGCAATGACGAAAGATAATAATATCCGCTTAAATTAAAATATTTTATGCATAAATTCAAATTTTGGCAACTTCTAGCACTTAGTGAAAATACAAGTTTTTTTTTGAAGAATATTATTCTGGGTTATTTCGAGTGAATTGATAATTCAAGAAACTACAAAAAAGAAGATTTTTTTCCAAATACGTTCACCTCTATCTATCGTCTTACGCATGGTTCTACAGCTTACTCAAATCTTCTATGGAAATCGGGTTTATCAATAAAAAACTAACACCCTCTTCATAAAAAGTTGGCCCGCCTGCCACAAAATGCTTATACATATTCTTTGATAACAGCGTTAACTCGCTACTGCCGACCAATCTGTCAAATCATTAGCATTGTGGTTCCTTTTTGCTTTACAGAGTGGCGTAAATAAGCAGTGAAGCTTCCATGCAATTACATATTCCAATAATAATTCCGTAGAATATGTGCCCTGTGTCTTGCCGGTCTTGGACTGTTGATTATCGCGAACGCACCCACTTTTATATACACATTCATACCATTTTGTTTGCCAAATTTGGTGTAAAAGGCAACAAGCCTAAACCAGAATAGAGAAGCACAGAACAAAACACACGCACTGCGAAACCCGAAATTAGCTTTCGTATAAGAAGCACAACTGGCACAACCGGAAATTAATTAATTTGCCAATTTGAATATTTTTTTCAATACTTAAAAACATAGAATAAAAACACAAAGGCATGTAGGCTTGTGTAAGTGCGGACATTTGATCAAAACATACAGTTGATATAACGAATATATATTACAGCTAGCGAACAGGGTCTTCCAATTGGTGTCAGCAAATATTGGTGACCTCGTGATTGATTGATAAACGATGAACGCACGGCGACCTTAAGTCTGTTGTGCACAAAGACTCACTTAGCCCCATCATAATAATAAAAAATCCAATATTCTGCTGCGTGCTAGCGAAGCGAAACGTTCCCAATTTGGAAACATGGATCCAAGGGCCTCTTTACACTCGTGCTAACTACAACATTTTAAGCTGGTAAGCAGCTGATCAGGAGAATATTTCTTTATTTTATAACTTTTTTATCGACTTTTTATTTGGTTGGAGAACTCGTCTGCTGAACTTTTTAGTTCTCCAACTTATAGGACCTTCACTAAAAACTAGCTGCCCAAAAACAATTACTGTTGCGATCGGTACAAAATCATTGTTACAATTGCTGTTGTGGCTTCTTTTGATGTAGTATTGTCATTCCCAGAGTTTTCCATCCTTAAAAGGGTTTCAAACATAAACAATTATCAAAAGTATCAAAAAGCAAATTATATCTCTCGATTATAACATTTCATACTTAATGACTTTATCAATTTAATAAACAAAAACATTGCGCTGTTCAGCCTTATGGTAGCACCCTTTATATAACCGAATTCAAATTGATGATCAAACATTTGCAAAATCTTCGAGATCGGCTTCGGTCTGTCTGTCTTTCTTATTCCAGTTTTATTGATCCGATTTGCATTTTAATTTTTCTATACAATTTTTGTATAGAAATCTTAATTTTTGCGTTGTATTTTATTGTTCAGCCTGATCAATTGAAATATATTTGAATGTGGCGTATAATTATTTTTCATTACATTAACTCAATGCTTTCGCAGAATAAAAGGCTGCACTTCGCATTCATATTTAAATTCAATTTGTCGCAATGTACTACGCAAACGAATATTTCATTTAAGTTGTTGTTATGGTTCGACTTTTTGCAAAAATCGTTTCTTTTTGTCTCTGAACACTCACAGTTGCGTCCTTGAAATTGTGTGTTTGTTTTATTTCTTTGAATAATGTAATTATGCAGATTGCATTTCGTCCCTATTAATAGCGCGATTGGTGTGACATCAACGAAACATTGAACATTCCCCCATGCTTGTAGTAGTAAGGAGAAGTGCATAAAGGAATGAGAGAGATATACTTTTCATAAATAATAAATAATGATTACTGAGAGCGTTCCTTGATTATGGAATATACACTGATTTTTTTAAAGATTCAGAATATCTGAATCTGACTGAAACATAAGCATCGGAACTTTAAAATAACCGCTTCTTGGCTGAAAACAAGAATACAGAGAGAGACGAAAGTATCCTTTCCGCTAAATACAAAGCTAACAAATATACAAATACAACACTAAAGTACCACCGAGGCCGGAGCAGAAGAATGCAATTAGTGCTTAACACTTTGACACATGTAGATATATGTATATAAACCGTTATTTTTCGTTAAAATTCGATCATGAAACAGTTTTTCGGTGATCGCTCAAGAATTTAAGCTCTTAAGGGAAATTTAAGCTATATTCGCTTTAATGTTTTAAACTTTTCGATCTGTTGTGACCAGGTACCTAGGTAAGAATAATTTGACAGCATATTAAGGGTCAGAGGCACGAAAAAATGAGAATTTTCTATTAAATCGTGTTATTTTATAAAAGTAGTAATATGGCTTTATTATTGAATGTGTTGACTTGAAGTTACAAAAATTTCAAAAAAAAAATTAATTTCCAAAGTTATAGTTGTTTTTTTTTTTGAACCAGTTCCAAAAAAGGTACTTGCGGTGATAACTATAAGTTCTTGGAGATTCATTTAAAATTAGTCGGACAAAACAAGAACTAGTTTTATAAATGGATAAACTCGGGCCTGATCGAAGGATTTTTTTTCTTCAAAAACTTCAGGAAATTTTTTTCTAAATTTTTAGGAAAAATCAACAGTTAGTTAATTGGTCTAAAAAATCGAAATTTTTTAAAAACAACAATTCCTTCGATCCGGCCCGAGTTTATTATATATTCTAAAAGCTGTATAATTTTCATAAAAATCTACTGAGCGGTTTTCGATTTACAGTTGTCACCAGTTCAAAAAACATAGTTTTGAGAAAAACGCGTTTAAAGTCTCACACTAGCGCTTTGAAGTGCCCAAGCTCTCTTTGTTATTTGTCGAATAACTCAAAAATTAATTATCGGATCAACGTGAAATTTTCAGAGAATATTTTAAGATATTACACTTAACGAAAATGCAAAAAAAAATAATTTTTTGAAAATTCTGACTACCCTAACATCTTAATGATTTTTGTTTTTCATCTCCAGTTCGTTCTACATATGGTTTATACTGAAAATATGGTAGACCCAATGTTATATATCAAACAAGACGGGCCCGTTCATATAGACCAGCTATGCAGGTTGTTAAGACAGAATAATCTTAAAAAAACAGAGAATCTGGCATTTGCTTAGGGCGGCTGATCTGAAATTTATAGAGCACAGCCCAAGAAGTCATATACTTCTGGTACACTACGCCTTGATAATTCAGTGGTCAAAAATATCCTATGCAATGTTTGCCTATTTATTTCTCGTATGACTTCGCTAATAAACTTAACATTCATCACCAAACGGTTTTGCACCATTTAAAAGAGGCTGGCTACAAAAAGATGCTCAATGAATTGTCTGTGAAAAATTTAATGAACCGAATTAACATTTGCGATTCTTTGCTGAAACGAAATAAAAGCGAACCATTGGTAACAGGAGACGAAAAGTAGATCAAATACGACAATAATGTGCGAAAAGGTCATGGTTCAAGCGTGGTGAAACTCAACAAATGGTCATAAAGCCTGGTTTGACGCCTCGAAAGGTTATGTTAAGTGTTTGGTGGGATTGGAAAGAAATCAACCACTGTGAGCTGCTGTAGCCTGGTCGTAAGATTGATTCTACATACTGTCAACAACTGATCAACGAAAAGGGCTTCGTTTTCCATTAGGACAATGCTAGACCATACACATCTTTGATGACTCGGCAAAAACTGGGAGAGCTTGGCTGAGAAGTTTTGATACATTCACCACATAGCCCTGAAATCGTATCATCGGACTACCGTTTGTTTCGGTTAATGCAGAACTTCTTTAATGGAGTAAAGTCGGCTTCAAGGGAAGCCTGTGAAAATTACTAGTCGCAGTTTTTCGCCGAGAAACCAGAAAAGTTTTACAGTGATAGAATAATGACTTCCGCTAGAGAACAGATGGCAAAAAGTGGTCATTGAAAATAGTACATATTTGGTTCACCAAAATTCTTTATAAATACATACTATAAAAGAAATAAGTTGAAGTTTGATTAGAAATACGAAAAGACTTTTTCGACTACCCAATTATTAATTTATAGAAATTTATAATTAATTATTAATTATTTTCGTATTGTTTATTTTTATTTTCTTAACATTTTCACAATACACCATTATTTCACCGCATATTAAATAAATCTCAAACATGAAATAATTAAGACTACTTTAAATCAATTTGTTTGCATTTAATTCGATTATTTCCATTTCGGGTGTTCGATTTACAGTTTATAGCCTTCACAGTCACTGCCAAAATAAGTGTGCCGAGCGCAACGGCTCCCAACTGCCAGCAAAGCGCATTTGTCAAGTGCCATTTTAGTTGTTATTTATGGTATTTTAGGTGAGTTAGTCACCGGCGCTTTAAGGTATTTAGTTAGTTTGACTTTTTATTTCCATTTTACACATCTACACATACACATACACACATATGTATTTCGCGCACGCTTAGCGTTAAGGCACTTTTTCGTAAGCCGTCGCCACACGCTACGCACTTATCAGCAAATATTTAACAACAACCATAGCAACAGTGAATGCGTACACAATTTGCCCGAGCTATCGACTTAAAAGTCGCACTGATTCCATAAATGTCAGTACAACAACAAGCGCCGACTAAATGTTGAGCTTGTATAGAGCCAAAACCGAGCTCGTGTATGATCGCATGTGCGCATTTAGAATGAGAATTTTCAATTTTTTATTTGTTTTTGTACATTTGTACACAATTTACATACACACTGTTATTAAATGTGGGCATGTGTATGTGTGTGCGTTTGTGGCCCATTCTCAATATTAAATTGAATTAGACGGGCGTTAATTAAATTCAAGACGTCAGTACGCGCACGACATTTGAACTCACACTTACAACAACAACACACAATAAATTAAACAAACACAGTGCAAAATAAAAACTGGAACAACGAAATGTCTAAAGAATATTTTTATATTTTTTTAATTTTTTTGTTTTTTTTTTCTTTCATTTTGAGTTCATTTATATTTAGAATTAAAGAGTTCCGCTGATATTGCTTATGCCATGAGCACGCGCATCTGTCCACCACATCGGCTGAACAACGCCTAATGGTGGCCGCAATAGCAAAACGCTAGCAAAGGTCCGTTGTGTCGCGCCGCAGTGCAAGATGCTTTTTCCGCGCAGCCGGTTTCATGGCTGTCTGGCTTTTCAGCTGATCATTGCCAAATAACTGTTGATCAACAATAGGTGTATGGTCGTTGTCACGGTCACCGTTGCACTATTGCGTTGCTTTCGCTTTGGACCACAACACAGCCGTTGCGCTCGCCGCCACCAATGTGCCTAAGGTCAGTCAAAGTCGCAATTTCAATTTACGATTTTTTCCGTATTGTCATTAAGAACTCTTTATGAAATTCACCGAATTTTATTCATTTTTTGTGTGCGCTTTGGAACTTCACAAATGCTGAATTCTTTTCTACACTTTTTGCTGGCTTTTAATGCCTTCAATGGCGGCACAGCACTACTTTGTTAGAATTTTCACACACAGCAAGTATTTTCATACGTATTTTCTTGTTATTATTGTTATTGGCTTTTTTGCGCAGATTTATTATTTTAGACATTACCGCGTCGCTGGAACAACAAACACTCGCTCTCACCGGGTAAGACCGTACTGACGGCGCGTGCAAGAGCGCTGAAGACCCAAAGCCCGGCAGACAAACAACTAATGCCTCTTGTGCCACCGACGTAGGTTCACTTGCACGTACTCACTGCCAGCCAGCGAGCCACACACGTTACAATGCGCGCATTTATTTCCCGATCGTCGTGTCTGTCGGTGTAAGCGCAAAAAATCACCGCGCACGCATTCTCCCTAATTGACTAGCTGAAAACTGAAAACAGCGGTAAACAAGAGAGTCGGCACGCGGCTTTACACTTTTGGTAACACAGACCGCCACCAGCAAACTCACTTGGCTTGGCTCGGCTGCCCAAACGCCAGCAACATGTTGTACTGCTGCCTAACACCGCGACGGCGGTGGCGGTGGCTCAAAGTTGCCCGAAGCCTTCATAAATAAAACTCCAATATAATACAATATTGTAAAGAAAAAATTAACGATCGCGGCCTTTGCTCATTCGCTCGCTCACTGCGTCACTCGTTCGAAACGCTACCGCCGACTAAGCGACTTCTCGGCTGTCTAATTCAGCTGGCTGGCGTGCTGTGCCGGCCAACTAATCGCTTGCTTCTACTTTACCATCATTACATATATGTATGTGGATACGAGGTCTCCACATGCTTCGCGCTTTGCTCTGTTTTGTTTCCGCTCTTCTGGTAATTGCGACCGCAGCACCGCGCCCCTTCTGCCCGACGCTCAGATTCGCCATGCGCCGCCGGCTTGGCTTTCTTACCCACAAGTCTAATAGTCTCGGGTAAATTTATGAAAAATCATGCCTCACACATGCACACCTTGGTTCTGTACAAGCAGTTCAAACTAATGTATGTGTGTCTGTGTGCTTTCTTTCATTCATACAATTATTGTTTTTCCCTTTACTTTTCACATTCGATAATTAGCCGTTTTGCGATACACTATCTTGTTGCTTCTTACCCAGCGCACACACAGTGGGAGTTAAAAGTGTGATACACGGGCTCTTTTTTTTTCAAATAATTTTTGTTAATATTAGAGCTGATAAATTTGACCAAGACTGTTTAAAAATTAAATAAAACTGTAAGCTTAGACTTCAACACAGTTTCCTTCTGAGCCGACTTAATGCACACAAAGTTTCGGAATCTGCTCGTAAAGCCGTCATAAACGAAAATGTGCTGGAATGTTTCATAAGAATGCTTTAGAACTCTTCAGTAATCTCGCTGACAGGCTTTTATTGGCGTTTCACTGACATCGTCGACTTGATCAAATGTGGATGATGGACGCGAATGTATGGCGATCTAGCTCATCGAAGGTTTGTCCGAGTCCTGTAGCCTACGATGAAGTAGTCTTCCTAAAACCCTTTCAATATTTTCGCAGCATTCAAAAATATTGATAATATTTTTTTAATAATAGAGCACTGCCTTTGTGGTAACATCTGTTAACCGTTATTAGCCATGTTCATTGTGTTTGTTCTCGTATTTGTTTTCTATACGTCTTAATAGACAATATTGTTTCTTAATTCGTTGACAAAACTAATTCGTTTTCTAATACGAACATAATTTATGCATAAACATCATGAAGGAGCCATAAAACTAGTGTCTGGCATATAAGGTGTATAACCTCAATATAGCATCAACTTAACTGTTCATTAGTATCCACATTTTGTACGCATATCTTATGGAAGTTAATACTCGATTACGTCATTAAGTGTTGACTTAATCAAAGGTTAAATTATATTTTTTCGACTGGGAAAGAAGGTTCAAAGTAAACATAGAAAAGGATGGCTGGCGTAAAGGTATGTTAGCTACGCGCAGCACTCTAAATATCTATACCGATGACTCGAAAATGGACGAAGGAATTGGTGCCGGAATATACTGTAAGGTAACCTTTTAAATTGTCGAATCACTGCAGTATATTTCAAGCTGAGGTCAGAAAAACATTGAGTGTAATGAAATTATGGACGAAATTACCAAGAATGGTGTACGGCTAACATCCGAAAACCTGATCAACAAAATTGGGAAACCCATACACTGTCTATACGAGGATCTCGACAAAAGCATGTTGAAGAAAATCAAATCCCGCTGGAATGAGCTACATGAGTGCGAAACTGCAAAAGTCATGTGCAAAACGGTAGATTGAAAGTAGATAAATATCGTATTGGCAATTGATATAAGAAACTGTAGGAACATGCCTGGAATACTAACTAATCACCGTCTGATGGCGACTGTCGCCCGCAGGATGGGGCTGACAGATCGAGAAGACACTATGGAAACAGTGGAGCTTCTCTTGTGCACTTGTCCCGCATTGGCCAGATCACGATATAAACATCTGAGGTCCTCACGGAACTGAAGGAGGTTGATACCGCAGAGACTGTTAAAATTCGCATCAAGTGCAGGCATCCTAAAGGATGACTACTACTCTTGGTAACCTAGTAACTGAACTCCATCTGGTATCGCAAAAGCCCAAAACTGGTCTATGCGTGGCATATTGGCTTACCAGATTAACCTAACCTAACCTATGGTCAATCTGTCTAGATATGAAATTGTGTGATTAGTTGGCCTATCCATGTGGGCAGTCCTGAATAAGTTTGAAATTACCGAGTTAAATGTCTTTAAAATTTATTGGCTAAATATTTTTCGCTGTGCATCAAGGTGTTATAATGCGACGTTTGCATGTCTGCAACAATGATTCTTCATGTTCGATGCATCCGAGCGCGTCTCTTCAACATTAAAGACACAACACGATGCAACTTGGTCACAATCCACTGATTCTGCTGCAGTCTTCCAAACGCGATTTTTAACTTATTTTTACGAATATAAACGAGGCATGCTACGAGTATACTGTGATGTTATTTTTTCATGTGCGCATAACTATTGTTGTTTTTATTGTGGCTGCAGAATTCTGCCGAGTTGACAGTGCTTGGCCGGATTAAAATCCGGGTCCGTTCCGGTTACGTAGATCCGACTGTCATAGGAACGGTATCCATAGTTGTCAATATCCACTTAATGAAGACCCTTTAGGGCATGACAAATTCTTTCTAAATTTTGACTATTTTTTTCGTCTAAAATTTTTCGGCAAAAATGTACTAGACGATATATCTATTACATTGAAGGCCTTCGTTTACACTTAAAAATCCCGATTTGAAGCTAGATGTGCCTGGTTCACAATGAAGGTAAGCGCGACGTCATTGCATAACCTCATCGCAACCATATAAACGTGCAACCGTAATAGACCCAAAATTATCTCTTATGTGATGGAAGAACCTTATTCGCTACATAATAACTCTTCATGCACCGGGAACACGAAACTGCGAAAGCAGCAACTCACGACTTTTAGAAAAGACATTTTTAATCTAACAAAATAATGACTTATAATGGAGCAAGAAGAGGAAGTACAGTTGGCAAAGTAAGTTGCCGCTATACACAACGGTAAATGCGCATTGAGCAACGAATTTCCAACTTAAAGGGGCGACAGGGGGAAGTGGAGGAGCAAGGCCACCATCTCACATAGCAATTTGTAATTATGTTTGTATGTATGCAAAGACTTTTGCAGTCTTAATTGCATGCATAAATATTTTCACGCAAGTACACGTGTGAGTGTGTATGTGTGTATGTGTGAGTGGTGGTTAGTACCTAATTGCGCAATCTAAAGGTAGCCAGTTTGTAATTAAACTTATTAAAATGCACAAATGCAGTAGTTTCTTCGCTTTTAAACACTTCTAGGCACGCAAGCGCCAATGGGCAAGTGGTAAAAGTTCATTTGCTTTTGCACGAATACTTTTTGGTGCGCACTGTAACCGCTGGCTGGTGCGTACAAGTAGGCAATGCTGCAATCATAGAACTAAAAGTGATGGAAATCATGCTTCTTTCTACACAATACATGTTCTTACCGAAGCAACTCGTGCTTTAGAAAAGTAAAACAAAATTAAAAATAACAAAAACAAAAACAAATGCAATATTAGATTCGTTAATCTGGCTCAAAGACGTAACAGATCGTTTCCATATGAAGAACTCAAGCATAGAGAAATGTTTAGAGCATGCAACAACAAGCATAACGCGCTTCGAAGATGAGAAGACAGCACTAAAAAGTTAGTAGGAAATAGCGGAAAATTGCATTTATGCTGCAATCACAGCGCCAGTGATGAAGGATACAGTTACGCTTGCTCATGTAATATTTTCGTGCAGCACCTTTGCCGACGAATCATTCGTGGTGAACTTTGCTAACCAAAATTAAGCCACGTAAATAACCAAAAATCAGCCATGAAATTCTTCCGACAATATACTATATTTCTAAATATCGACTACCACGAAATTTCAAATATTATTATTAAAATGGCATCGTTAGATGTCGTAAACTTTTTCCCATTTTTAAATTCAAAAAAAGAATGCTAGAAACTTTTTTCGTGATTTCTCGAATTTTTGCAAAACAACTTTTGATTTTTAATTGAAAAATTTGAAATTAATAGCCAGCTAATGTTATGAGTAAGATGTCAACACATTAAAAATTCCACACATCAATCATACGAAATTATTTTAGAAGTGAGCAGAATTCAAAAGGTGTTTAAAGGCCTAAAGCGAAAAAGGTAGGCTTACATTTATTAATTGTGAGGTGTGTAGTTTGATTGGCTAAGAATACTAAATACCCAACAGAAGCACACTTATACTTATTAGTAACTCTAGGTAAGAAGAAAAGACAGCTATTTGCCTTTTAACCCTTCAGTAGAACACAAATCCCTAGTGAATCTTAGTCTGGGTTCAAAGAAGGTATGTTTAGTAAGCATAGATGCCTGTGTTTCACAGGCCACAATCGGTGAATAAATATTTAATTAATTTTTTCAGTAAGAAAAAACCATTGCATTCTAATATTTTATAACAAAAAATTGATATATCAAAATCTGGTTGCACTTAATTTAATGTAAGCTGGCTACACTGCTTCGTACCATCATTGCCTCAGAGTGCAAGTGTGTTCTTCCTTTCACTATCTTTGAAGAATCGGTGAAGGATGACCGTTACTATGTAATAAAATACGCCCCAACCAGCTACTAGAAATACTTAGTTCCATATGCAAACCATCAAAACAAGGTATCACTGACGCAATGACAGGCACAGCCAAATCGAGAGCAGAGCATAAATTCACACATATTTCCAAATGACAACAAACCGGGTGATATATGAATGGGCTGCAGTGAATTCATGCACGGATACGCACCAACGCATATTCAGTTACAATGACAAATCATATTGTAACGTGCTGGTATGTGTGTTTAAGTGGTTCTCAACGTACCCTGCAGGAAATTCAACTCATAACTTAACTACATCTTCACCAGTAATCAAAGCAAGGTAGCTCAATAATTTCGTAATATGTATGGTCTTCTGGTTCACCGAAGATAACACTGCCGAAATGTTTCAACTCCTATCTTGCAAACGTTGGACTATGGAGGAGAAAGTGGCTATAAGCTTCCACCTCACTTGAACAACAACAACCGAATGGACAATATCCAGTAAACACTCCTTCGATTAAGGCAAGATGAACTTTGCTAAAGCAAGTAGTAGTAGCAATGTGGCAGTAGAGCTCTTGTATTCTACTCTAAGTCTCGGACCTCGCGGTGGCACAGAGCGGAGCTGCAACTATTGAAGGCAAAACGAAACAACAAATACCACTAGAAGCAAACAAATTTAAAACTTTGTTTATAATTTGTTCTAATTCTTAATTTATTTTTCAAAATCTATGTCGTCATTTCAAAGTAATCCCCCTTGGCTCCAATACACTTATGCTAACGTTTTTTCGAATCTTCGAAACATTTGTTTATTGGCTTCAATTGAATCAGAAACATTTCTCCGAAACGGTTGCTAAATCAAGCAAACTATGATGATTTCGAACACGATACTGGTTGAAAATTTGCGAACAGAAATCAAAAATC
Source organism: Bactrocera correcta (assembly GCA_027475135.1). NCBI lineage: Eukaryota > Metazoa > Arthropoda > Insecta > Diptera > Tephritidae > Bactrocera > Bactrocera correcta. The sequence goes on from CM050326.1 coordinate 80,925,712, forward strand.
GGTGCATTATCTTGTGCAAAAACAAAGTTTCGTCCCATATTTCCGGCATATTTTTACGAATAGCTCCGCACAAACGACGCATAACCCTCAAATTCCTTGTGTCGGAGTGCACCTCACCTTAATAATCGAGGAAACCTGTCAACATAACCTGGATTTTTGATCTGCTTTGAGGTGCTTTTTCGGCATCGACTCACCTTTACCACGATATTCGGCCGATTGATCGTATATTTTTGACTCGTAAATATAAATACGTTTCAAGAAATCCTGGTAGTAGGTAAGCAGTGCTTCACAAACGTTAATGAGACGCTGTTTTTTGAAAGTTTAATGATATTGGACCCAATCGTGGCCTCACTTTTCTTAGATCAAATTAATATTTGAAAATGGTTTTCACCGATCCTTCCGATATTTTAACGATTTCAGTAAGAACTCTGTCAGTTAATCGTCGTTTTTAAGCATCGTTTCCTTTATTCTAGAAACTTGTTGATCATCATCAGTTGATGTTGTAGGCCGTCCTAGTAGTGGTTGGTCATCAACGGGTTCCCAGCCCTCTTCAAATAAATTAAAATTAAATTAACAGCTCGGAAGTCAACCAATTTTTATGTTGATTAGTTTCATGTTTCGATCCGCAAGTTGTTTGTCAGCTGTTTAGACATGATGCATAAGTTTCCTATTCGTACAGGGTAAATTTTATACAAATACATACATATATATGTGTGGAGGTGAGTGTCTCAAAAACTCGCTACTGTCTCAAATAGCGATTTTGTAACGGAGATGAATGTGGCAGATTGCGGAATTGCCAGCACAATGTGAAATTAGACCTCACAAACCATTACTACCTGCTGAGGAGCAACTGAGCAACCAGGACGTATGATGAACAGAAACTAGGTGAAAATTGACGAGGTTTGCTCGTGATGAAATTATTGTTAACTTGTTAAGGTGCCATAAGCGAATTCAGCAACTCTGTTGGACGCACACACACCCACACACCCACTCACACACATACACACACTCAAATTAGTTTGTTTGTACAACAATCTGAATGCTGCAGTATAAGGTGTCCGGCAGTTTCACACTCTAATTTCCTACAACAATTCATTTTGATTTACAACAAAAACATATTGCTACACATATATTGCATATACAAAGACAGATATTTAAGCATAGCACAATCACAATCGCAAAGCGTGGCAAAAGCAAGAAAAGCTTCAAAAGTTGCACGTTGCGGACAGACGGTCAGACAGGTATGGCAAAGAGTCGTCATAAAAGGGAGCGCTGACAATGTGCGACAGAGTCAAATTTCAATGCTGGCGCGCTCGTTTTTGTCCACGCCAAGCGATTCATATGCCACAGCAACAACAGAAACACTTACAAACAGCACAAAGCACACTCATATAAGGCAGTAGGCATGAGTGTTTAGAAACAGTGGCGAATTGCCTGAGTGGACCACTTTATACAATTCCAAGTCACCAGCAACCATTTTCAAGCCAACAATTACAAAAATCTAAGTTTCAATGTGTACGAGTCTGATCATAAAGCGAAATATGCGTGCGTGCGTGCCACAACACTACACAACATTTTTTAATTGCTGTTTGAAAGCCAGAAAATTCCATAGAAATGCGGCTTTTGACTGTCAGCTTGGAAAATTAATTGTTTTCGGGCATTTATAGCGTTTTTTTGTTGTAGCTTTGCTAGATTCTTTGTTGCCAAAATAAAGCCTCACAAAAAGCTGCCGGACAAAGCTGTGCAGCTATTGAATGCATGTTGGGCCAGTTTTTGTTGACAATTATTACTACGCTGGCCATTTAATTGATTAACCCTGGAAAGGTAAACAAAAGCGCATGCCATTTAATTGTTCTTTTTTAATTGCGAAAGTTGCCACTGAAGCTAGGCGTTCTGCTGTCGATCGCGCCATATATCATTGCATACATTGTACTTTTTTTTATACATACAAACTTATAACTGGAAACTTTAACATATTTTGGGGGCATAAGTCGAATTAACGAGAAATTCGAAACCTGCCAAGAAACACTTAAACAATTTTTAATAACCAGAATAATTCATAAAGACTGCGAATTATGTTCTGTCATCAAGTTGTCTGCGCTTAGCCGACAATCGCATACGTATGAGCACGCTCACGGTGGCAGATAAGAATCAGAATTCGCACGCATGCGCAGTGACCGCGAAATTTACCGCGATTTTAGCTCTATTTTTGTTTGTGTTTTAAAGTGAAACCCAAGTAAAAACAATAAATAAATTCTTCTTAGAGAGCAAATAAAAATAGTTTCAGGACTTCCATACCAGCCTTATAAAAAAATGGTCGTTTTGTTAAATATTAGCGAAAAGAAAAAGTCTTTATAGAAACAGGTGGCAACTTTAATAAACAATTTTTTTGCAGGTGGTTATTATTAAACATGATTATACAAAAAAAAATTTCAAAATTTTTGTTGTCGAATTTTTTTTATTTCTTTCGTACATTATTGTTTTAGTTTAGATGGCAGCGTTAGTGAGTAATATTTTTTTAAATGCTTGTTGAACGATGTTTTCTTGAACAGTTGTTGTTGCTCTTTCTTCCAGCTAACAAGCTCTCATAACTATATAATGCCAAAACTGGAGTCTAAAATTTGTCATAAATGCTGATTAAGGATTTAACGGGTTTACATGGATTAACGGGTTTCGAAAAATCAAACTTTTTTATCGTCTTATTAAATTCCAACAACTCTAGAATATTTCCTAAATTTTCAAATTGATCCGAGTAATAGTGTCGCGTTTTTCTCGAAACTGTGTTTTTGAAGTCGGTTGACAAGATTTCTCGAAAACAATTCAATCGATGTTCATGAAATTTTACATAGGTCTTTGAGATACGGTTCTTAAAGATTTGGGTACGAAGACTTTTTTTCGATTACAACTATTTGAAAAAAAAAAAAACATGTGGCGAAAACTTTCGCTGAAATTTAAATTTTTTTCGCAAAAATTTCTGTCATAAATTTAATTTTAAAGTTTTTTTTTCTTCGTCCCAGTTCTAAGTTAAAGTTTTAACTAAAATACGTATTTTTTCACTTTATATGATTCTGTAAGGAGTTGTATCCTGCCAACGCAGGTGCATCTGTTTTCCGAGGGGTCACCGAAAATGGTGTTGCAAAGGTCGAAAAAATTTAGTGTTTGTTTTGTAACAGTAAAAAATTTTAATAAAATATTTCATTTTTTATATGAGAAAAAAATTGTTGAAAAATGCTGTTTTTTACCTCATGAAACCCATATAACACATTAAACAATAATTTTCAACACTAAAAATATCAAACTTTAAATTGGCAGAAAATGTGAATGATTCTCTCCGTAAACAACATCCCTTTAAATATCGTTAAAATGTAACTAACTAATTTCAACTTGATTTACAGTTATAACAAATGTTTTTGTTTCTGCAAGTGAAAACTTGTTGTTGCTCTCACAACAATATTCATGCTCTTTATCAAACGCTCACCACTTTTTGTTGTAACCATGGCAAACACCCGCAATCTCGGCGATTACGAAAAGCATAAAGCCAATGAAGTAACATCCAACTTAAGCGTAATCTCGGCAAAAACGAAAATTGAATTGAATTCGATTTGAAAGAGAGGGACAGTAAGCCACAAAAAAACAATGATGAAAAGGCAGATGAACTCGGCAATGAATTGGCTAATTCAAGCGGACAGCAGCGCAGCACCCGCAAATTACTCATCAAAATTACACCTCAATAACTCTATGTGTGTGTATCTGTATCTGCAAAAACTGTTTGCTTTTAATTTCCCACTGAATATTTATCGCTTCTTGTATGCAAGCCTCTGTGAGTGTTTGTGTATTCATGAGGAATGATAATTACCAGCTCAGTAAGAGGGCGATACTTAAATCGATTGGTTTTATTAAAAGCGATTTGAGTAAAATGCGCAGTTTGAAGAGCTGCCGTTGAAAAGCAAAACCCATACACACAAACACATGTATATGCGCGCATTTCATTAACCATTAGTTGTTTGTTTTGCTCACTTTTGCAATTTCGCTGCGTCAACGCTGGCCCCAGCGCCACTTGCTTAACGTCATAAGCAACGACAACAACAGCAACAACTGAATAGCTGCTGTGCGCTCAAGTGTTGCCTTGAAACTGGGCGGCGGAGCGGGAAGCGAGCGGTCGGCCACATTCAATGAGGTGGATTACTTTTACTTTGCTTCGCACAGCGAAGTCTTTTGTTTATCTTAACAGTTTGCAGATATATTTAAATAATTATTTACAAATTTATATGGGTTAATTAGCAAAAATCGTATGTAAATAGATCGGCCGCCTCATTTTGATCTGTTTTGACTGTTAAATTTTGGTAATTTGCCGCTTTGCGTTGTGAAAAACTGCACGATTTTGTTTGCTGCAATTTAGTATAATATGTTTTGATATGTTTCTGTTGAGCTCTTTTTTGTTGTGATCGCATATATGATATTTTATAAACGCTAGCAATGCAATGATAATAAATATTTTAACATGTGATGTGAAAAATTCACCTCGCTCTGGTCAACCTTTCGTTGGAAAGGCCGATGATATTATGGAAAAGATTGACCGTCACATAAGCAGCCATGGAATCGCTAAGGAACTTATCATCAAACGATTTTGAAGCATTTAAAACAGACTGGGTACAGAAATAAGCTCGATGTCTGGGTACCACATGAATTGTCTGTGAAAAATTTAATGGAACGAATTAATATCTGCGATTGTTTGGAGAAACGAAATAAAATTAAACCATTTCTGAGGCAAATGGTAGCAGAAGACGAAAAATAGATCAAATATGACAATAATGTGCGAAAAAGATCATGGTCCAAGCTCGGCGAAGCTCAACAAATGATCGCAAAGCCAGGATTGACGCCTGGAAAGGTTATGCTGAGTGCTTGGTGGGATTGGAAAGGAATCGTCCACAATGAGCTTCTCCAGCCTGGTCGAACAATTGATTCTACATTTTACTGTCAAAAACTGATGAGATTGAAGCAATCGGAAAAACGGCCAGAACTGACCAACAGAAAGGTCTTCATCTTCCATAAGGAAAACGCAAGACCACACACATCTTTGATGACTTGGAAAAAAACTGGGAGATCAAGGCTGGGATGTTTTTATGCATCCATCATATAGCCATGACTTTGCACTAACGGACTACCATTTGTTTTGGTCAATGCAGAACTCCCTTAATGGAGTAAAGTTGGCTTGAAGAGAAGCCTATAAAAACGACTTGTCTCAGTTTTTCGCCGAGCAACCAGAAAAGTTTTACACTGATGGAATAATGTCTCTAGCGGGAAAATAGCAAAACGTGATCAACCAAAATGGTACTTATGGTATTTGGTTCATTAAAGTTCATTATAAATAAAACGAAAAGACTTTTTCGACTACCCAATACTTATTTGTTTACTTTTAATACTACAAATTAGCTTAAGAGCAATGTTTCTGTTATTATTATTCTTCATTTGTAGTTAACTTACATTTTTCTTCCCCGCCTTCCATTTCTACTTCCACTTATAACAGCAAGTCACTTGAGACAAAAGACTTAAGCAACGAACTCGTTTAACTATATTAGCAACAAATAGACATAAAAGGCTTTCTAAGAACTGCTATTGCAGTTCACATTGTAAAATGCTAAATAAATTTGAACTTCGAAATAATTTAAAGATTTTTTAAAAGAATAATCAATAAATAATAAAACAGCATTTGTACTTTGGAATAAACCAAATATTTCTACCACAAAGCTGCTGAAAAAGTGACCATAACATTGTCTACGGCTGTGCCTGAAAGTATGCAACGATTTTGTTGAAAACTCATTTTGAAATGAGCAAAGTAATACACAGTAGCACATAGATAGCTTTTAGGCTGCGGCAGCGCATTAATAATTGCGTTTAAAAAAATTAAATATTGTTTCTTCATAATTTTGCTTGCTCTTTATAGCAGTGCGTTAATTATGAATAAGTTTGAATAACACGTGTAAAACACAAGTACTTAAACTGAAAAACGTTGTAAAATTAATGGTCAATATTTCTACCTTTAGGTTGGCAACGCGAGCACTGACAAAACTTGAATGAAGTAGTGATTCAGACTCCACTATTTCCTTTTCTTATGTTGTTTATAAAAGTATCATATATTAAGGCACGCAAGTTCAAAAATATCAGCAGAACTACCAGATCAAAAATATTCTTAAAACCTTGTATAATTTTGGAAAATTATCATTTGTCCGTACGATGGCACTCCTTGCCATTCCCTCAATTATATTTTGAAAGTGCTTCCAAAAATTCACACACATATTTACAATGTATATTTGAAAAGGCTGGTGTAAACAATAAAAACAGTTACGTAATAGTGAAGATGAATGCCGAAAATAAATCCGTTATAAATAAGTTCCTCCGTCAAGCGTCCAGATGCAAATTTAACACTCAATTGGAGTTAATTAAAAACGATTGCGATTAATTCAACGCTGACAAGCGAAGCGCACACACATTGGCATTTATACAAGTGCATCGTACGCATACATAAATAATGCAGTCGAAGTGACTTGAGGTCTGATAAAGCGTGAGAAAATTACATACGAACATACATACAGCCACAAATAAACTCTTACACATTTCAGTGGCGTAAATGCAGACGTGCTCAACAAGTGAATAGCTTCGGGTTGTGCATTCGTGACTGCCACTCATATGCTATACAGAGTATTTATTGGTATGTATGTATGTGTGCATATGTGCAATGCAATTGACTAATTAGCTGTGGCACTCAAAACCAAAACATTTCAATTAACAACGGTAAAGAATACCGAAGCAAGCGGTTGTCAACACACACACACATAAATTACTGGTGCCTGCGTGAGCGGATGCTGACATGAGAAGAGCCCACTGCGGAAGCGATGGCAAATGAGGTACAACCAAAGATGATTAGGAGCTCAATAAGAGTTTGGTTGTGTGAATTTACCTACCGAGAAAATGGCCAAGCTGCTAAACTGTTATTACTTGATAGATTCTAAGAGCTTGATGCAGTGGCGTATCGTACAGTTTGGAGGTTTTGACATTGTCTTCACTCACTTAAGCCACCAGAAAAGCTAGTACCCAATCTCATTCGTTTACGCGAAGCATTAATTAATTCATTATTTGATAAACGAACCTGACGGCGGGTGGTCGATAGCAGTCAAGTGCAGCGTTTGTGCCCCAACAGTGGCTTGTGCTTACATAAGAGCTTTCAAAGCCGATAATTTCTCACCGAGCCATTGCGTATTGGCATGTATGTGAGGCGGTTGCGTGAATAAATGCGCGCACGAGCGCAACGCCGCGTGAGATACGTCGAAAGCCGCAAGCGCACGCAATTGATATCCCCCGCACACACACTCACACACACTTATTTATTGATATGAACCACAAATAAACATTTAAAGTGTGCAATAAAATATTTTTTGGTTGTAAAGTAAACAATGTGAGCACGCAAATTGTTGGAATTATGGAACCGTTTGACTGAAATGCGATACGCGCGACGCACGAGCGCTGTGTTGTGACTGTGGCTCCGGCTGTGCCTTTGCTAGGTGGTGCGGTGGGCGCGGTGCGACAGTAGGCAATGTTGTTTGCGGTGATGGCTTCAGTTGCAGTAAACATTTATACAATAAATCTCAAATTGTACGGAAATGCGGGATTTACTTCTTTATTTGCATTCATTTGCATCGTTATCGCCATTATTCGCCGTTTCCATTTCTCGTTCGCTCGCATCAACACTTTTTGTTTATTTTTATGGTTTGATATTCGATTTTTAATTGCACAATTTTTGTTTTGCCTCCCGCCATTCCGCTTTGTCGTAGGAAATTGCCAAGGTGTTCATTTGCGAAATGTTTATCGTTTTTCCTCCTTTTGTTCAAGTTTATGGCATTTGGTGACCATTATTTCCGCCATTATCATCTCTATTGAGGTAGTGATTTTCATCACATTCGCTCAGAGATTATGCAAAAGTGTTATAATGAAAATTTCAATTCGCTAATTTTAAATTACATTTGTTGAACGGTGATGACACCGTTGAAAGACTGATGTAATGTTTTGTAAAAACTCATTAGTGACAAATCTACAAATTGTTTAAACACTTCCATATTTCCATACCAAATCGCAATAGTCTTACGACACACTTACAGGGTTTGTCCGGAGTCGCAACGACTGGATTCGGTAGAAGGCGTTCCTAGCTAACGAACGAGCGGCTGGTCTGTTGTCTCCGAGCACCTGTAGAGCCAGCACAAACACTTTCGCGCAACGTGTTCCTGTGAGTGGTGTAAGCCGAAATGCAGCGTTCGTTAGAGCAGAGGAACGCGATTAAATTCTGTGTGAATCTCGGTAAATCTGCGACAGAGACGTTTGATATGATCAACGCCAAGTTTTACTTAGAAGTCCTCAAGACACTCAAACAAAAGGTCAATCGGATCCGGCGGCTCACACCGCCTTTCTTCTGAGCAGCTACCTAACCAAGACCGTCATCCTAACGCTTCCGCAGTCGCCCCACAGCCCAGATGTAACCCCCCGGATTTGTTTTGTTTCCTTGCCTGAAAAGGCCTATGCAAGGCAAGCATTTTGAGACGACATAGGGGGTCCAAGCAGCATGCACCACGGCTTTTAAGGCCATTCCGAAGATTACCTTCCGTGGCGCCTTTAATGCTTGGAAATCGCATCTGCATCGACGTAAATGGAGCCTATTTTGAAAGTTTTCAAAGAATTGTAACAACTAGTTCTATACATTTTTTTAAATCGACTCAGTACTATTATTTTCCGGACAAACACTGTTCATAATCCCACTGAAAGTTAGTATTCTTCTCACGATAAACCAATTAACACCAACATGAAACCTTCAAAGATCCATCCTTTTTCACTAAACGCTTTTTTATAAATAGAAAATACAATTTCACTCACCTGTTGATTGGATTCGTCGTCCATCACCGGCAGCAGCTTCACCGTGCTGCCGTTGGTCATGTTAAAACTGCCGCTGCTGGAGAGCTGCTTCAAGTGCGGCGTCGACGCCACAACTGTGTTGTTGTAGTGGAAGTCGCGGCTGCTGGCCGCCTCATGGCTGTGATAATCGGAAATAATATCGTTTAGTGTGTTGTTGCTACCGCTAATGGTAGTGCCACCACTAGTGCTCATGCGCCCCGAAGCGGCTGTGGTGCGTCCACTAATTGTGCCGTTACCGATGTGTACACCTGCGCCGGCGCCCCCGCCAGCGCGGCTTCTTATTGTGTCGCCGCCGTTGCCAATCGTGGCTGTGATTGTGGATACTGTGGATATGTAGCTGCGCGTTGTTTGTGGCGATGGCGTGATAGTCACCGCGCCGCTGCCAACGCCCTCCAGATGCGCCGCATCTTCGCCACCTCTACGCATATTCACCCAAGACAAACGATTGTGTTGTCTGCGCTCCATTGTTGCGGGATTGCTGTCTGTCTGCGCGCCGCTCACCGTACCACCGGCGCCCGTTGAAGCGATGTGTCTGTTGGTGGTGTCTGCGCCGATCACATAGATGCTCGTCGCATTGGAGTCGGTGCGCATGCGCATGCGTTCGGGCAGTGGTGGTGTTGGCGGCACCACTGTGCTGCCGCTCAGTTGTCTACGGGTAGTGCTCATTGTCATCGGCATTGCTTGTTGGCGTTGTTGCTGCAGCTTCAAATGCTCATCGAGTGCTTCGTCGCTGGAGCGGCCGCGATATGACGTCGAATTCATGCTGCTTAAGCAGATCGCCGCCTATTATTTAACACTTATGGCAAGCGCGTGAATGGAAAACTGTCAAAATGTTGGTAACACTCGGGTACTGTCTACAGAATGACTTCTTTTGTCTCAATCCAATACAACTAAAAAGAAAAAAGATAGGGGAAACTGTAAGTATGCGAATAATAAGAGGAAATAGGCAAAAATAAAGAAGTGATTCATTGACTTTTCAAGGAAGCATGTGTTTCTAGCTAAACTCCTAGCTATTTTTTTCAAATTCGCATTGGTATTCAACACATTCGCCCATCAAACCAGTTTGCGTTCTTCCCCAACACTTTTAAATGATTATTTCATTGAATTTCGTACAATTCGCACATAAGTATGTATGTATGTATGAGTGTTTATGTGTTATGTGCACATACCACCCCAGCTACTCAAGGCGGCGAGTTTAAGACAGCAAGCTTATTTGATTTGCTGATAATCTCCGGGTGCTGTCACTTAGCTCACCGCTGCGATGCTGATAATTAATCACATGTGGTCTTCACCTCCATGCAAAGACACACACACACACAAGCAACAAAATGAGTCAGATTCTTTGTTATCGACGCAATGCATGTTTATAGATCACTTCAATCTTCAGCCACAACAGCTGCTTATCTGCTTCCGCCGACACTGGAATGCCGTATGCCAACAACAACAATGGCGGTGACAGTGCTTTCTGAAAGCAAACTATCTCTGAGTGTCCCATCACTTTTACTATCACTTTATTATCGCTGTTTATCTTTTGATATGACCGCATGCTTTGTGCTAGCACACGGACAGACGACTCAGAAGAATGTAAATATGTATGTCGGTACACATAAGTGTATCATTGTTTGCATTGTGTCCACTTGTTTCACATGCAAATACAGGGGAGAGTTATCTGGAGAATTGTCTCGGCGATTATTGACTTGTGTCGCCGGTAAAAGAGGCCAATAGAGACGCAGCTGTTGGAAAGCATTCAGAAGCGCTTGCAAATTGGATAATTATTATATAAATGCAGTTTATTGCGTGTGTTAAGTGAAATGTTTTCTTCTTTGCAGAAAAATAGTCAAGCTTTTACTTTCTCCTAAGACTTTCAATAAGCAATGGAAACAATCATTTCGGACGAAAATATTTTCAGCGATATTCTACATAAATTTTAAAAATTCATTGTTTGTCTAATTATTCATGTTCATTTCTCTCCTTTTATGAAACAGAAAAAATAAATCTTTAACAATCTTTAAAAGAAGAAGCATTTACAATGCATCAATCGTTTCCAAATCTTCAATTAAAAAAATAAAAATAAATATAAATATTATCTTAGAAAAGATCTGCTCACATTGATCTACTTGGGAATATATTTAGAGCTTGTTTAGTTTACAGCCATTGTTTTCTATTCCTCAAATTCAAATATGCGATCTGAAGTTTCATTTTCGAATTTATTTTCAAACTCACATAGTTTTCGCCATTGAGACACTCTGAAATAAATTTATACAAAATAGATATTGTTGGAAGTCTTATGAATAGTAAATTATGGATCTTTAATTTTTTTTTTTTTTTGTGTAAAACAACATTAAAGGATAAAATATCGATTAATCGATTGTGGATTGGAAATGGTAAAGTTTTTCTAACGAATAATCCAAGTATAGGTATTTCGCTTCGCTCTATGGGCTCTTGAAAAGTTCCAAGAGGATTCTCCTTTTTTGAGCCAAATTTTATTCAGCGATGAAGCGCATTTCAGGCTCAATGAGTATGTAAACAAGCGAAATTCCCGCATTTAGGATGAAAAGCAAGCTGAAGAGATTCAAGAGCCGCCATTTCTTCTAGAAAAAACAAGGGTTTGATGTTGTTTGTAAGCCTGTGGAATCATCGGTCTATATTTCTTCAAAAATATTGGCGGTGAGAACGTAACCATCAACAGCGACATTATCGCGCCATGATAACCGACTATTTGATACCTGAAATTGAAGCTCATGACCTCGGCAACGTTTGATGTCAACAACATGGCACCACTTCCCACACATCGCATCAATCAATTGATTTATTGAGGGAACACTTCGGTGAGCAGATAATTTCAGATTTTCGGATGATCACGTAATATCACACAGTTGGTCTTTGCAGACAATTCCGTTTCGATTCAGGTCTTAAAGCAAAACATCACGAGTATCTTTCGCCAGTTACGAGTCTAAATGTCATCGAAATTTGGACTCAACGAATGGACCATCTGAGAAGTAGCCGCTTGCAAAAATGGAAAAGGATAATATTCAAAAAATAAATGCCACAAAATGTGCTTTCGAGTAATAAGAAACATTCCGCAATAAATTTGAAGTTTTTTCATTAAAGAATAGGGAACCTCGAAATGGATTACCCTTTAAATAGAAGCTCATAAAAAATATTGCTCCACAAAGTTTAGACATATTATTTGTGTTGCAAACCGGGATTAAAGCAAAGGTCTTTAACTTTTTGTTGGGGTAAAGAAAATTTAATGGAGATTGATTATTGGTAAGTTCTTCTGGTTAGTGTTTCAAGATGAAAAGCTATAGACAATGCTCATACCCAACAAAAACTGCAACTAAAGAGCAAAATATAAACGAATTGCAGTCAACTAAATACAAATATAACGGCTACTCTGAAATAACGGTAGTTACGAATATAAACAGAAGTTCCTGTGAGTGGAATCAACCTCATTCCCATGAAAACTGTAAAAGTTGGAAGCTTATCAGCATTGTGTTGACGACAACTTGGCAACTGAGTCAGAAGGTAATAATTTTTATACAATATAAGCATATACATACATACATATGTGCTATATGCATGTGCATTTATAAAAATAGAAGCTTGCTGATCTAAGCCGAATAGCGCTAAACATACAGTTAACTGCTTTTAGCAGCAAATTGCAAAGTAAAATGGAATTGCTGTGAATTGTGACTAATTGACGTCGCTAATGTGCTTGTATACATGTACGTACTATGTATGTGTTCATAACTAAAATGCACTTACTTTGCACATAGATACATATTTATATACAATACATGCATATTTACATATGTACGAGTATGTAAGCGAGTGCGATTTTTGCACAACCAAGATTCTTATCAGCAAACACATCCGCACTGTGACTGTGGCGGCTGTGCATATGTATGTATGGATGTAGTGTATGTGTATTTGAGTGCGCGCTTAGAAACATTGTCAGGCGAAATGTGCAATAATCAGTCGTACGGCTCTCTGTGTCTACTTGAGCATCAATTGTACAATGTTGTGCAATTATTTATCGCCAATTAGAGTGCCTAAACAACAACAACAGACTTGCATGACGCGCGAGCACAGCAAACAGATATCGACAAATATTTGCCAGCTCTGTGATAATATTATTTCTTCTGTGCTTCGCCGACATTGAGTGATGACGGTCACGGCATTCAACGAAGAATACTAATGAGCCAGAGACTTGCACTGTTATTGCACCACAAACACCATCATGCTCATACATATTGATAAAGCAAACAAATAAACAGATCGTCATATCAATTGGGCTGAAATATTTGCTCTAGTTGAAACAACAAATTCTTGTGTGACACCAAAATTACAAAAATAAAAACAAATTAGGTCTTCAATTTAATGCATTCGTCACTTGCCTGCGAAAAAGTAAAAAAATAAAGCTGTAATAATTGTTTGGACGAGTATGTATGCTAATCCCCTAATATGATCCCCCATTAGAGGATATTACTAACACCTTGATGGCGTCGTTATTTTATTGATGTGGAGAAAACTGGTAATAAAATTGGATAGTATACTTAATGTTCATCCACTCGGCTTGAGCTCTGTACTCATTGGTGTTGTTTTATATTTGAAATCATGTAAGACAACCGCTATTGTCACGTCGTCAGCAGCTTTTTTGGTCTAGTCGAAAAATTAGCAATTATGAAGCGTGATTCAAATTGAGGTTCCCTATTTTTTTTTAAGAAAAAAAACACAGAAACTTCGAATTTAATGTGGAATGTTTATTTACATTCGAAAAAAATTTGACATTTCTTTTCTAAAGATTATCTCTTTCAAATGTTGTTCGTTAAGTCCAATTTTCGATTACTCGGTCGAACATTTCGACTGGTAACTGGCTCCGAGGACTCAATCGAATCGAGGTTGCCCTCATAGACTTTACATATCCTTGGTGAGCAATCAACCGGTCCAAAACGTGAAATTAAATGCTCACCGAAGTGTTCTCTCAATAAGTCATTATAAGTTGTATCGTCTTGTTGCAATCTAATCTCGCCGAGATCAAGAGCTTTAATTTCAAGCATCAAATAGTCGGTTATCATGGCGCAATAACAATCGCCATTGACGATTATGTTCTCACCAGCAAAATTTTTGAAAAGATATGGACCCACAAACTACGCTAAACCGTTGTTTTTTCTGGCAGAAATGGTCTTGAACCTCTTCAGGTTGCTTTTCGTCCGTAATTGCCCAATTTTGCTGGCTTGCACACCCATTGGGTCAGAAATAGACCTCATTGCTGAACAAAATTTGGGTTGAAAACGTCGGTTCTTCTTGGAGCTTTTCAAAAGAGCGAAGCGATGTTGCTTGGGAAAGTGGAGCGGCTTGAAAAAAGTACCTCACTTGGATCACCCATTGTAAATGTGTATTATGTAAAGCTAACATAACTAGTAATAACCAGACATATGTTATTACTGTCATGCAAATAATTTTTGACGAAAGGTTGATGCACTTGTCTCAGTATTCTTAAACATTACATAGTATTTAATGAGTTAAGAATATTTTTTAATTTGAATAAAAATGAAGAATGAGAATTCCAATAATGAAGCCATGCGCACTTGAATACTTATACTAAGTATGCAAAGTAAAGTATGTGTTAGGTTCCCCAGTCAAAAATAAGAAACTGTATCGTCATTCATTACGCCAGTCAACCAAGTGTAACCTAATTAAATTTAAAAAGCAATAATGAAACAAAAGAACATAGTCTTGAACGAAAATAATTACTTAAGCGTTAACAGGTAAATGCTCTTGACTACGAGCAAAAAGTGCGAGCAACAACTGGAACATAAAAGTTCTTTCTCTACATATGTACATACATAATTATGTATAAACAGTACACTTGCACCACGTGATAGCCAGCTGCGTAGCTACTTACTATAGCCAACTAAAAATAGGTTAAAAACGTCCAGTTTCGCGCCGCTGACGGCTCCCTTACGAATGAAGACTTGAATACAACCCTGTCCGCTGGTTGTCTCTGCTCATCTTCACTTGTGAAACCGCAAATAATGGGGATCTCGTATTACTTACTTATCTACCAAATCTATTATACTATTAACTTATATAAATTGTAAGCGGTGTCGAGTTGTTTGTAAACATCGGACACTGTCGGTTCGGTGTGCGGCTTTTGCTCTGCGCACTCAAATTGAACGAATTGTTTTGATAAAAAGTTCTACTAGACAATCGCACAACAAGTGTTCTGCCATATGCGCCACACAATGCCCGCCGAACGCAGTCGTGCGGAACGGAAATCGCCGTGTGACTGCCAGGGCCAGTGTCAAGTTGGAAACGCAATACGTACAGTTGAAGTGAAAACAAGCGACCAAAGGAAAATTGGCAAAAAGAAAATTGCGTGCTTTACTCGAGAAAATAGAAGAGTAAATACATTTGCATGCCATTTGAGTTTATGTTTATGCTCTCTCTATTCACATTAAATATACAAGAATAGAGTTGTCCAGACGAACTCACGACATGAGTGTATATGGATACCCCTTTGAAGTAACCTAAGCACGCGCTATTTCTTATATACAATATTGGGTAGTCCAAAAAGTACTTTCGTATTTCTCCAATGCTACCAATCACACTGTGTCACAGTATATAGAGTTGGAAGAGTGAGAATTTAAGCTTCAAGTTAAATTCGAGGAGGTTGAAGAAAAATTACAGCTGTTCAAAGAATGGTTCACCCGCTTCCGTTCTGGAACTTTCGATGTGAAGGATGAACTTCACTCAGGTCGACCTATCATTGAAAATGTCGTTCAAATTATGGAAAAGATTGACCAGGACAGTCACATAAGCTAAGGAACTTAACACTCATCATCAAACGGTTTTGAACCATTTAAAAAAAGCTGGCTACAAAAACAACCTCGATGTTTGGGTACCACATGAATTTTCTGTGAAAAATTTAACGGACCGAATTATCATCTGCGATTCTTTGCTAAAACGAAATGAAATCGGTCCATTTCTGAAGCGAATGAGAAAAGTGGAACAAATACGACCATAATGTGCGAAAAAGATCATGGTCTAAACGTGGTGAAGCTCAACAAATGTTCACAAAACCGGGATTAAGGCCTCAAAAGGTTATGCTGAGTGTTTGGTGGGATTGGAAAGGAATTATCCAATATGAGCTGCTCCAGCCTGGTTTGAACCGGTTGATTCTAAATTTTACTGTCAACAACTGATTAGATTGAAGCAAGCAATCGAAAAAACGGCCAGAACTGATCAACAAAAAGGGCTTCATCTTCATCAGACAAGCTAACTACACACATCTTGATACTCGGCAAAAACTGGGAGAGTTTTTGAAAGTTTTGATGCATCCACCATATAGCCCTGACCTTTCACCATCGGACTACCATTTGTTTCGGTCAATGCAGAACTCCCTTAATGGAGTAAAGTTGGCTTCAAGAGATGCTTCTGAAAATTACCTGTCGCAATTTCTCGCCGAGACATCGGAAAAATTTGTCCCTGATAGAATAATGTCTCCAGCGAAAAAATTACAAAAATTGGTCGTCAAAAATGGTACATATTTGGTTCATTAAAGTTTATTATAAATATAAAAAAATTAGTTGAAGTTTGATAAGAAATACGAAAAGACTTTTTCGACTACCCAATATTTGTATTTCTTTAGTAATGACCTTTGGAAAAATGTTGAAACTTTGTTATATCCCAAAAATTATAAATACTTAAGGGGTTACCTGGATTTTGACATTAAAAAAAACAATTTTAATACTATAATATGTCGTAGAATATTTTTCCAAATTTCAAAGCATCTCAATACAAGGTAGGAAAGAAAGAACCTTTGCCGTATACAATAAATATTTCATTACACCATTAGTGTACTCTTAGAACTTGACAACCTGTAGAAGATTGGTTCTTGGAGCTGATTATATTGAAGCAGCCAGTAACGAATCTAGTCAAATTTAGATGTCTAGCAGTTGTAGTACTGTTACTCGTAGGTTATGTGTAACTAACAAATAAAGCGTCTGCGATAAATTATTTATATATAGATAACACATATATATTTATGTATATAAAAACAACACATGTTCTTAGTTCAGACATTGAGTTCATTAACTTGAGCGCGGCGTTAATACCGTAATCGCTTCTCATCGAAATTACGACAAATTATCCAAAATATCGGATTAAGTATTGGCTTATTTAAATGGCAGAATTTTTGTCATTCATAGAATTCAACGAACAAAGTTTTAAAGTTCAGTAAATTAACCTTTGGCTGAAATAACTTTTGGTGGCCACGACATAACGGCTTTAAATCAAAATTTTACGTTTTGCTAAGACAATTAACTTTCAGTCACAAAACAATCTTTCTGTATACTTTTCCCTTAAAATCAACATTAATCGAACAGTCAATAATTCTTAGTAGTCTTATGCCACACACTTAAGCCAAAACTGAGTTTGTCATGTTTTCACAAAAGTTTGTTACGTCACGAAAACCAGAAATGCCGCGAATTCTCGACGGCTGGATTACTGAAGGAATTTAAGTATATAATCATGTATTTAGCCATATAATTTACATCAATTATTCTAGCAAACAAATTACCCGTTATGACTCCGTAAATATCAAGTTTGCCTTTGCAATTGCTCAGAGGTTAGCATGCGATATTTGAACTTCGCACTTTTTGCTTTTTTTTTTCGTCGACATGCCAACAGACAAACTAATGGTGCTTTTACTTTTAAGTGATTACGCAATGCAGGTGAACAAATACTTATTTATATATATTGAGGTTCTTCACGCTTCATGAAAAGTATTTGCCAAAAACGGTGTAACCGTTACACCAAAACTAAAGCTGCGTCCAGTAATCAGCGTTCGACTAACCAATGCGAAGGGTGTGAAGTTGAGCGACCTTTATGGATACAATAAAATAAGCAACAGTTGGGTTTTAGACGCCAGCAACTACAACAACTTTGCGGTAGACACCTTAATGGGTACACATACCTCGAGATATGTACATAAATATTTCGGCACATACAGATGGCTTGTACATATGTATGTACATTAAGTATAATTAAAGGCACGTTTCCTGCACGCTGGATGGTAATTGTTTGACTATGCATAATAAATCGCCAGATGAAATAGAAATAGGAAAACAAATAAAATATATAAATAGTAAATTGGCGAAATTGAAACTGGGTTAGTAACACGATAAATACAAGGCTTTTGTAATGCGTTGCTATTGTTTGCAGTACACATTCACATACATATGTATGTGTATATGTAATACATAGCAACGGCTCACTGAATTCCGTCTATTTATATGCGGTTTGTTGTTGTTTTCTTTTTTTAAATATTAGTTAACTTAAATTTATTTATTTTGACAGAAATAAAATCGCCTTTTTATTGCGGTTATTTCGATTACATTTACTTTTCATTCATTCGCTGCATTCGCTTCATTAAATGCTTTACCCAACCGCCTTTTAATCTGAAAAAAATTTATGAACTTTGTGAGTTTACAAAACTGCTATTAAATTGAGGTATTTAAGCTCTTTAAAATAGCTCATTTATATAGCATGACACAATGTGATTGGTAGCACTGGCAATTACGACTGCAACAACAACTACTCACAAAATACGAAAAGACTTTTTCGACTACCAATATTATATTCGTAAACGTTAAGAGAAGAAGATACGTTAATCAAGGATAAAAGAAATATGCATAATGCTGGAAAATTAATAAAAGTGCATAATAATTCTCATGCTAAGCCAAAAAAGCAACATACATACTTATATTAAAATATGTAATATTAAAAGTACAAATGAGAGCATATCCCGTTTTAAAAACCGAGAGTAGGAAAGTAAATCTGTGCGAAAGCTGAAAAGCTCACTAGCTTAATACCTCAGAGGCGCAAATGTCAACTAGTTAATTGTCTGAAAGCAAAGTAATTAAAAACGAATTTAATCAGTCAAACTTGTTACATCACAACGCCGGCCTACTTGTTGGCTAATCATTTAAAAAGTTGGCGCTACTGCTCGTGCTCGTCGCAAATCCACTCACCTAACCAGCTCGTCGGTGGCACTTTCATGCACACATGTGCACTTGGCGCTTACATACTACTCCTCTGTAGCCTCAGGTAGAGATAATGTGTATTACTAGGCTATTGGAGTTGGCTAAGCGAGCTCGGCGCGAAGAGCCGGCTACGTTGCGAGTGTCGCATGTCAAACTGTGTTAATTAATTCGCTGCAATACACAATGCAACATTCCCACTAATTTTTATAAGCCCATCAAGCATACACATACATACCTGTGTATATGCAAGTATGTGTTGTGACTTAGCTTGGCACGCATGTGTAAGTAAAAAAACAGTCATTTTTCACTTTTCGTCCATTTTTATGCGAAAGCGTCACACAAGTAAACCGAAGACACTTGGAAAGTGTTGAAAAGGTTATGTAAGGTTCAAATATAATTAACAGCTGCGCATAAGTCCAACTGTAAAAGTAAAATTAATAGCGCAGAAAATGCACATAAAAATACATTTTCCAACGAATAAATGAAATTTATTTGAACTGTAACAATTTTAATGCTTCATAAATGCTTAGCACCAAAGAAACCAGTTAGGTGAAGAATTATTAATTTAAAAATTATTAATGGGTTATGTTTTCCAAAATAAAAAAATAATAATACATTTTTATTCGCTTTTGAAAATCAAATTAGATAAAAAAAACTCATAAATCTGAACCTCATGAAGTTCATTATAAATTAATTAATGAAATTTTAATTTTTCCTTCTTGGCTGTATATCATATTTCAGGTAGAGTTAGCAAAAATGTTGAAATGTTTATAAAACAAAAAAAGGAATTAAGCATACACAATCTTAAAAGAAGAAAAGAAAGGCTAGGCTAGGGTGCAACCGAACATTTTACCTTAAGCTGCAAGCCGTCGTACACTTAAATTTCCCTAACTCGAATCACCGAAATCCACAAAAAACTTCGAGTTATGAAAAGGAATTTGCACGAAATTTTACTTCTATTGCAAAAGGGGGGGTAATATCGACACAATTTCATCTATTAACTATTACTATGTCACATACTAAAAAGATGTTCCCTGAGTTTCATTAAGATACCTCATATATAATCACCAATCACATGGAGTAAAGTCAGCCGAATATTCGAAAATCCAGATATTAGTTATTTCGTCCAATTTTATTTATTTTAGGCAAAAAGATATAGTGTTATGAGTAAAACACGTTCGGGAATTTTCATTAAGATAACTCAAATAATAGCCAATATACATATGCAGTATAAAGTCACCCGAAAGTTCGAAATTTTTTATATTATGTATATGGAGGATCAGGGAATTATTGACCCGATTCAACCCATTTTTAATATACAGAGATACTATTCTCATCTAAATTCAATAGTATATCTCATATTTTCGGTCAGAAGTCAACTATAGATACTGGGGTCAACATATTACGTGGGTTTTCAAATCTCAAACAAATTGTTTTTTAATACTATAATCTTTTTAGAATATTTTCCCAAAGTTTGAAGACAATGTCAATGAAAGTGTAGGAAACAGAACCTTTGGGAGATCGGCCCGTCATGCTAGACCGATCGGCTGCTTCAGTCTTTGATCATGCTTTTCTCGCAAAATTCTTTTCAAAGTCGGTGGTCACGATTTCTCGAAACTAATGAAGCGATTTTATTGAAAAATTTCACAGGTCTTCTAAATAAGTGGACCTTGTTATTGATCAAGGATTTTTTTTTTTTTTTTGATGACAACTCTTTTTTTTTCAAATTGTAAAAAAAAAAATAGTAATAATTATTTTTCAAAAAAAAGAAAAATTCATAAAGTAAACAAAATATTCAAATTTTGCTCTTTTATTTACTCAGAAGTTATAATAAAATAATTAATTTATGATACGAAAATAAATGATGATGAAAATAGGCATTTTCGGCCATCAAAACTTAATGTTAACATATGTTTGTGTACGGGTCCTCGAAAGTTATAACTGCATATTCTCAGTGTCGTGCATTCCAGCGGATAAAGTGCTACACATTAGCATTGACATCTTTAAGCTTTAATTGCGCCAGTTCTTTAACGGCTTTAATCACACAAAACTCAGCATTAATTACTCAAGTACACATTTATACTTATATACAACCATACATACAGGGTAGGCCATTTAAAGTTGACTCATCTGGCAACGCTGTAACTTTTAACAGCGCTGACAAATCGGCTAATGTCATACCGCGTTAGAAGCGTCATTTGAAGACAATTTATACCATGGAACAGTACACTCCAAAAGAACGCGCTGAAATTGTTCAGCTTTATATTCAAAATAACTTTTCAATTGTGTTAACTCAACGTGCGTTTCGCAAAAAAAAATAAAGTGAAAAGTGCTCCAGTTAAGAACACAATTAAGTCTTTATACGCAAAATTTGTGAACACCGGTAATCTCAGTAATGCCAGTCATGCATCCAGACAACGCACAAGACGTTCTGATGAAAATATCGAAGCTGTAAGAGCCAGTATTGAGGAGACTCCATCGACATCGAGTTATCGCCGCTCTCAGGAATTAGACATCTCTCGCACCACTCTCCGACGCATAATTCATAAAGATTTGAAGATGTTTCCATATAAAATTCAAATGGCACAAAAACTAAACCCAGCTGATTATGCGCGACGCCTTAATTTTGGCAAATGGGCCATCGAAATGGCTGAAAACGAACTTGACTTTTGGCGAAAACTCATCATGTCAGACGAGGCACATTTCTCGTTGAATGGAGGCGTAAACAAGCAAAATTGCCGATTTTATGCCACCGAAAATCCTCAATTAATTGAAGAACAGCCTCTTTACGACCAAAAAGTAACAGTTTGGTGCGGTGTTTGCGCGAATATGATCATCGGACCGTATTTTTTCGAAGACGATGATGGAGCCACGACAACAGTCAATGGTGAGCGTTATCGAGCCATGATAACGGATTTTGTGATACCCATTATTCGCGAAAATGACATGGATAACTTCTGGTTTCAACAGGACGGGGCTACATGCCATACAGCTCGACCAACAATCAATTTATTGCGACCATTTTTCCCCGGGCGATTGATATCGAAAAATGGTGATGTTGACTGGCCACCGAGATCACCAGATTTGACGCCACCAGACTTTTATTTGTGGGGTTATTTGAAATCCAAGGTATACGCTAATCTGCCAAAGACCTTAGCTCAACTGAAAGCCAACATTCGACGTGAAACAGCCGCCATATCATCCGAAACATTGGCCAAAGTCATGGAAAATGTCGAAAAAAGAGTGCATTTAGCTGTCAAAGCTAAAGTTGCCCATTTACGCCATCTAATTTTTAAATATTAGCTGAAACAAATTCCCTTGGACCAAAATAAATTATTTTTGAAATGAACAAAAAACATTGTTTTCTTTTGTTCTTTTTTTTTAGAAACAAATGGATCAACTTTAAATGGCCTACCCTGTACATATGTATATATATGTATGTATATTTAGTATGTATATTAATTGCAAAAATTCATAAATGTACTTCAAATTACCTTGAGGATTACAACTGAGCAAATAACCGACAGAAAACGTTAAAAATGTCACAACTGAAACCAACATGCATACATATGTATATAGTTATACACACACGTGTGTTTTATATACTGCCACACTAATTTACATATTGGCACACGTACATACATATGTACATATGTGTGTGCCCACTGACCGCCGCAGATCAGAGTTGAGCTAATTTTATTGCGCTCATAAGCGACAATTTAATTTCCACGCATTTTTTACGGACGCAGCCGACCAAAGCGCCAGACTAGTGGCGGTCTTCGACCACTGCTGCTGCTCCGCCACTGGGTCAAGATCGTTCATTGCATCAATAACCAGAAAATAGTGGCGAGTGCAAGAGCAGTGGCAGCAACAACAACAAAACCAACACGAAGTGCATTGAAAAACAAATTTGAATTGTTAATTTCGATAACTCAATATAACTGGAGTGTCGGCTCGGCCTTTAGCGCAGCAAATTGCGACATTTACCTGCATCGGTGTGTGTGTACTTAAGGCAAAAAACTAGTTGCGTGAAATTAGATGTAATTTTTCAATGCTACTTTTGCTTTCCTCAAAGCCAAACAGACTTAGATTGTCGCAATCACTTTCCATACTGTGCTTGCAGCAAATGCAGCATCCTTGCACCAAGACGATTGAAGTCAAAAAAAAGTATGGTAATTGTGTTGTTTTTCTTTGTTATTTCTTTGTTCGATGCAAAATACCTTTTAATTTTGAAATTAAAATTCGGAAATCACTCTCCCAACTGAGCTCTTCGAGTTAAGAGTGTATTCCATATCTTTCATTTTGCAACTGTTGTAATAATTTTTAGAGACCCAAAAAAAATCTATCAATTCAATTGCACCTTTACACAGATTTCTTCAGCGCTAATGAATGAATAAGTCCGACATTCTTTACCATACCCTCACAATTTTCCTGTAAGAAATGAAAATATGAAATAAATTTTCCGAAGCCACACAAAAGTCGCCTCAAAAATTACTCAATGACCAGCAAATGGCGTACAACTATGCGTACAAACAAGTACTTATATCCGATTCATTTGCAACAGATTTAGGTTGTAAATTCCTAGAAAATTGTCTGAACGATAAGAAAGTATTTCAATTGCCGCTCACCTTTCGAAGAACTGCACCTTAAATATACGAATGCTTATCTGTCATGCCGGCAAAAATGTAAGAGACAAACATGCATACATACATATATACAACTCAGGTTCATGTCCTGAAATATATTGCTTTCATGTCACATAAATTGCGTTGATTGAACGAAGCGATTTTTGAGAACAATCAAACTGACAATTAACAAAGACTCTGAGACACTCGTCGTACATGCCCTGCAGGGAAATTTTTGCTGAGTGGCGATTAAGAGTTTAATGAAGTCACTCCTCATTATTGCCTGTTTTTGTTTTGAAGATGTCTTGTAGAGCCTATGGGAAGCAACCCATAAACTATTTAATGAGTCCATGACACGAATCGCAAAGTTGAACTTTTCATTTTAGCAAATCACTATCTACTATGTACGTATGTAAAGACATACACACAGATGTACATAAGTAAGTTCTTACAAAATGTCTAAGTTCTGCTGGAGAAATGATTGTCAATGCAGCAGCATTGGATGTCTTTATCAAACACGGTTCATTTATTGCTTGGCACCGATTTTCGCTCACAACACATTCATTTTATTATTTCTTATTTTCAATGTTTTTTTTTTTCGAGCGCTAATAATTATAAGATAAGTGCAAAAGCATCGGCAATCTGTCCGTATATGTAAATACCTGTGCGTGCCTTACTATGTATGTATTTATGTTTGCAGAAATGCATACCCAACAGGAAATACGGATCAAAAAGATATTTGCAAAATTAACTTAGTTTGCTACCCGAAATATTCATATCCAACCGAACCGACTCAGGCAAGGTCTAGGCTAGGTTAGATGGCAGATCGATGATCGCACGTGAACTGACATATATATTTAGTCCTTTGTGATGCCATAGAAAATAAGAGCTCCTGTATTCAGACTTACGGATTGGCAGAACGTTTAGTAGTGAATACAAATTTGCAAAGGCGATTAATTTCAACTCCCGCCAGTTCGGTGGGATGTTTGAAGGTACGCGTTTCCAAGTATTTAAGTCTTGACCTCCCAAACGCGGATCTGTCAAGAAGGAAATGATGAGTTGTTTCCACCTCATTTTCTTTCTAACGGCTTCTGTAAATGTCGTCTGGTAATATACCCAACCTTACAGCATGAACGCCAATAGGACAATGGTCTCTTAAAAGCCCCATAACTAGGGAGAGGCTAGCCTTATTAAGGGCAAAGAGATCATTAGATCTCCTGCGATCAATCTTGCGGCAAAAGGCTTCGTGACTGCGCAAGTACCGATGGTGGTCCAGCGCTAGTCAAGCCTCCGCCAAGCCCAGCAATCTAGTAGTAGAACACAAGAAGGTACGGGAGCTCCGACCCGCTTCCATTCTACCTATAGCGGTCCTAGGGTGCCTTTCCCCGCTAGCTCATCAGCTTTATAATTTCCTGCAATTGCGCTATGTTCCGGCACCCATATTGATAGCGAGGTTAGGCACTCCTCGGCCAACCCCAAACGCACTGACTTTGAGTTCAAGGCTAATACCGCCGCTTTGCTATCTGACTGAATGGTCACTTCTCTAAAGGAGATCGCACTCCGGAGCAGCAGATCTACTGCTACGTTGATGGCTGCAACTTCGGCTTGGAAGACAATTACATTACTTAATAACATAAAAAAGTTTCCACATTTTCAGTTCTTCTAATGATGCACTTTAAATTTAAAAGCCTGTAGCGAAACCTAAACCGGCTCTAAACTTCGTGATGGCAGGCTCAGACCTCTCAAAAAATCGAAAAGGTTGTCCAAAACAGTTTGGATACGGAAAAAATTCCTTTGGGTTTTCCAGCATGGTCTCAGACGTCAACCACGCAGCACTTTCAGATGACAGTCATCATACATAAGTATGAACTCGAATTCAAATACACTTGGCTATCCAAACACCTGTTAGACAAATGACGACCAGCTTGCATATGAAAATATTGCTTTTAATTACTGCAATCTAACTAATTATGCTGGCTATATCGACTTTCTTCTGTCATGGCGGTGCAGCGACGGCCACAGCTGGCCACGGCAAGCGTTAGAAGTTTCACTTACTTTATCAAGAACAAATGTCTTCCATGTGCACGGCAACTCCTGCAGTTTGTTTTGCGTCTTTTATTACTCGCTTACTTCATATTCCACTTATTGCAAAAAGACACAATAACCTAATAAATTCTTCACGAACACGTTGCAATTTTTCGCGTTATTTTTTGCTTTCTTCTAGTATGCTTACGCTTAATGGGCAAGAATATAGAGAAGGTAAATCGCAATTAAGCACAATGTGCCAAACACCACAACACTTTTTACACAATTTTCTTTAAAAAAGAAGGTAAAGCATTTTTCATTGCGCACATTTTTCGCTCCGTTTGCTAGAAAGGTGTTTTTTGTACTTTGTACCACTGTAAGTGTTTGCGAATTGGTGCTAAATTCCCACATTCGCCAACTGTGACACTACAAACGGAAGATGTAATTTAAGAACGCACAACAAATCTTTGTGTTTATTTCCTGGAAATCGAGCCGAAAACGTAGTCGAAATAGCGAGAATTAAATTAATATTCACGTAAATATCGCGTTTCACACACTTTTGCTCCGCTCCATATGTTTGAGCTCAACGGCTATTGCATACGTTCTGCCGCTACGTTCGTCCAATTGCGCATTGAATCGGTTTGAATTTTACGAGCAATGCCAGTGATTGTTGCTTTGTTTTTATATTTCTATCCTCATCATCATTTGCTTTGCTTCACTTATTGTTTGTCGCTTGACACTGACATGCAACGAAAAATTGGAATCCCAAAAACAGCACAGAGCGGCGAGCGTGCGATCTACCGAATGGCAAGCCGGCCGACCGATAACTTCAGCTGTACTATATACTTCACCTGTAGGCCAACGTGACGGCATACACAGTCTGTTTGACTGACGCACGGCTGTTGGCTTGTTGGCTGGCTGGCTACCTGTCGTTGGCGGCGGTGGTGGTTGCAGCGGAAATATGAAATATCCCCCGAAATAGCAGCACACGGACAGTTCGGGTGGTTTGTTTTGTTTGCTCAGCCAGCAAGCAAGCAGACAGAGTTGAGTTGTTATGTTTTTCCGCTTTTTCACTTGGCATTCGCACTCTCTCTCCCTCTCTGTCTTAGCCGCCTTTGCTCATCGGCGCTGCATTTTTGTGGAGCGTAATGTGCCGGCACACTTTACGAGCAACGCTTTATTTTCCCATTTCGTTTGTTGTTCACCCAATTCGACGCCACTCGCTCGCCTACTTCGACTTCTACCTGCACGCTGTGTGTTCTACATGTGCATAAGTATTTGTTGTTGTGTTTTTGTTGCTCTAATGTGCTGTCTAAGCAGCGTCTCTGGTTCAAGGGGGTGTCATGTGTCTTGGGATGTGTGCGATCATGGTCATTCGATTGTTGGTCTGTCGCTGTACCGGTTTGGCATTTAGCCACTAGTGGGTCGTTCGCCCGTCAAATGGCTTTGTTGTGATTTGTGCAATCCAGTTTGTTGTTGTTGGTAGTGTTGCTGTGCTCTTACAAGAAATGCATGTCGAAATGCCGATGTTGTCACTATTTTTAAATAATAATGATGATGACTCTGATGGACGGTGAAAGGAAAGCTACAGTAGTGGTTAAAGCTGTTCAGTGATTGCAAAAGCACATGCAATGGTTGGGCAGAAGACTTGTTGAATTAAAAATCTTCTTCTTCTTTACTGGCGTAGACAACGCTTACGCGGTTGTAGCCGAGTTAGCGGAGTTGAGGTCTTCCTCCGCCTCTGCTTTCCCCGGCGGGTACTGCGTCGAATACTTTCAGAGCTGTAGTGTTTCGTAATGACTTATAGGGTTTGGTTTTTGTTCGTCGAGAGAGGACTTACCTCAATTGCCTACTCAGTGCAAAGTAGCACCTGTGGGCAAGAATTATTATACCTTGGATTTCGAAGCTGACATTATTGTTGGTCTTGATACTGGTTCCAAGAAATTATATACAACTTCGAAGTTATTTTTTATGCGGCGGGTCTCAAACTGAGCACTCAACCTGTGGAGGGGATGTCTCGCCTTCAAGAGGATGTTCTTCGGCTATCCAGAGAATACATGGTCCAGGACCGGAATTCGTGAGTTGCTTCAGCCATATGTAAAAGAATCAGTTTTGGCTACTCCCAAGTGAATGGCAATCCGAGATCCATTGGATTAAAGATAGTTCTTGAATAGTCCAACTAGGAAGCATGTTTACTTAGTGTTAAAGTATTCGGTCTCAGTCTGTCAAATTGGACAGGATACGGATCCCTAGTATACTTCCTTCAACTAAACCTAAAGGTTTACGCTCTCTCCGAAGGTTATTCTGATATCGAATATTCTAAAGCACTGAATGTTGTCTTGGACCAGGCATGGATCTCTAGTGAACTTTCAATATTAGAGGGCAAAAACTGTGATGAATTATCATCAAAGTTAGCAAAACATTCTAGAAGTTAAGAGCGCTTCAGTTAAGAGCTCTTTTCAATAATCTTACTCATACTTAATGGATACGACGACCCTTTGTACTGATTAAAAGCCTTAAACCTGGTAATGGTATGCATTATCTCTGTCTTATCTTAAATATAATGAATACATCTAATTTGATTCAGTTTCATCATGGTCTCTTCAAAGCCAACATTGTCTATAAATAATATTGCGTTAATAATTTCACAATTCAAACACTGGAATACATATGTACATAGAAATATACATATATAGAGTGAAAGGTACGCACATAAAGAGCTGTTAAAGTACCTTAACTTCGAGTGACTTTCTCACATTTTCTCTGTTTTCGTTATCTGATGGCTGATGACTAATTGCAGGCAATAAAGCCTGCCGTCGAACCGTGCAGGGCTCGTTTTTAATTTGTAGGAAAGGGTACGTTAGTCATTCCCTTTGCATTACAATAACAATGCGATGACCTAAAATCACGAAAGGAAAACGACACGGCTATGTAAAGAATTAATCATTCATGGGACCTGCCTTAACAAATTTATATACCAAAATGCCTACCTGTGGGTAGATATGTTTGCATGTATACCTGTCATAACGTCGATGAATCTTATTGTAAGCAAGCATCTACGCATGAGTAGTCACAGGAGTGTAAGGGACAGTCGGTGCGTAGGAAATTTACGCATTACGGAAGTTAATGCTTAGGAAATGTCCACTTTTACGCCGAAGGAATATTAAAACAAACAATTTGAGCGAGGTGAGTGCTCAGCGTGGGATCGCCGTAGTTAATGTCATCTGTTTGTAGTTACGGTTCGGCTTTTCCTATTACTACTCACTCACTGTCACCAGATTTGTCGCAGATTGCAGACATTTGTGTTTGATTTTTGTTTCTTTTTGGATATTCCAGACAAATGTCGCTACAAGGTCAGGACATGTCATCAGCACGGAATTGTTAGCTTGTGCATGTCACCGACCGGGTTTCCATTATTTAATTGTAATTATCATTGCAGACGTCGCCAAACAACCAAAAAATAAACATATACCACATATGTAAGCAAAAAAATATATGGAAACGTAACCTAACGACGTCTTCATTAATTGAAGTAGCATTTCATTGACTCGTCTCTTTCATTTTTAAAAATTGTTGACAATTTTTTGTTCCTCCAAAATCCTCCATTTTTTTCTATTGAGTCAATATTTTTATTAAAAATTTATACGCAATACCGAAATTTTAGTTAATTCATCTTAGTCACAACTTCGTCGTACGTCTCCATAACTATTTTTTAGCTAACAACAATATAATGTAAACAAATATATTAAATTTATTCATGTTGAGTCAGCTCGTGTAATAATTAGTTGTAAACATTTCCTCTTCCAGCAAAAACTTGCTTAATGTTTGAAACACAGTAATTAATATACAAAAATACAATGATCATAAAAAATTGATTGCTAATCACAGCATTGATAAAAACGATTGCTGACTGCTGTCGAAGGTCAAACAAAAGTAACAAATTAGCAACATCAGTTCAAAGTCGTGAAATCTGTGTACATACTCTTTACATACGTGCATACTGTACATAATACAGTAGACCCCGCTTAATGAAGTATGGGTCAAAATTAGACTGCATATATAGTACACAAATGTAGTTGAACTCCTAGTTTAACATTAAAATTGATATAAAAAATATGTAGTCCGCGGGTAAATATGTAAGGGAAAGTAAGTCAAGCCAAGTAAATTTTAGCTAATCCAACAAAAACTTACAATTTTAGGTCCTCGACGGCCGACGATTTTTAAGGAAATTTTTCAAGATATATATATATTATTTTCTGTGATAGAACCACCATCCGCTTTCAATATAAACGCGGATCCCTCGTTGAATATGGAGTCTACTTGATCACAAACACAAGTATCTCAATGGCACAAAGTATTCAGTGAAAGTCATGAAGTCATCGAAAACTTGCGTTTTGCGAGTCCTCCATACACCTCTGTTACTGACGACAACATCGGAACAATTGACGACACTGTGCTTGAAAATCGTTGCGTTGGCATCCACGTTTCGTATGGATCGAGTCAACACATTTCGATAAATTTTTTGGGCATGAAGCGTGTCAATACTACGCTCTTACCAAAAGGCATGTAAAAACGTTGTCGAGTAGCGTTCGTAAAAAAATGTTGGATAACGCTGGTGACCCTACCGTTCACTAAACGTATCATTATTGCTGACGAGACGTGGCTTATGAATATGAGCTCGAAAAAGTGTTGGCCCGCGAAAAATGAACCGACCCGAACGAAAAGTTATATAAGCGTTGTCATGTTTGTATCAGAAGCAAATTTTGAAGACGATATTTGTATTAATTTGAATTGAAGGTGCAGTTTATTTTCTCAGTCCGACTCAAATTTGATCTGATGGTACTTCTTCAATCTACTGCTGGAGAAAATTATTCGAGCTGCAGAACTAAATCGAGAGGTACAATCTTCTATAAGAGTGTACAACTGCTGGCGTACGGCGATGATATCATTGGCCTCAACACTCGCGCCGTTAGTTCTGCTTTCTTCAGGCTGGACAAGGAAGCGAAGCAAAGGGTCTGGTAGTGAACGAGGGCAAGACGAAATATATTTTGTCATCAAACAAACAGTGTTCGTACTCGCGACTAGGCTCTCACATCACTGTTGACAGTCATAACTTCGAAGTCGTAGATAATTTCGTCTATTTTGGAAATAACTCTTGCCAACAAGTGCTACTTCGGGCTGAGTAGCCAATTGAAAAGTAAGGTCCTCTCTCGACGAACAAAAACCAAACTATCTAAGTCGCTCGCTATTCCCGTCCCGCTATATGGTTCAGAGGCATGGACGATGACAACATTTATGAGTCGACATTACGAGTTTTCGAGCGATAGGTTATGCGGAAGATTTATGGTCTTTTGTACGTTAACCACGGCGAATATCGCATTCGATGGAACGATGAGCTGTACAAGATATACGACGACTTTGACATAGTTCAGCGAATTAAAAGACAGGCCAGGCCATGTCGTCCAAATGAATGGACGGATGAAAACATTCCAGTTCTGAAAGTATACGACGCAGTACTCGCCGGGGGAAGCAGAGGAAGAGGAAGACCTTCACTCCGTTGGAAGTTCCAGGTGGAGAAGCACCTGGTTTCGCTTGGAATCTCCAATTGGCTTCACATTGCGAAAAGAAGAAACGATTAGGACTCGGAATTAACTGTTATGGAAGAAGAAACTGTTGAGAGCACCCCACAAAGCCCAGCTAAGTAATAGATCTTCAGAGCTATGTATGTTACACATGCACATAATTCATAACCGTTAGCATGAGTGAAGTCATTATTCAACTATTTAGTGGGAAATTTAAATCAAACAACATCGTTCTCGTCAATTATCCGGCACCAACGGGTAATAATTTTAATCAGAAGGTTTATACATTTTTTCTACTTTTTTTATGATATTTGTTAAAAGTACAAGCCTCACACGCTGCGGAAGCTGAAAACGTAATTAATTTATTCACAGTTTTTATGCATTCACGAGTTTGTTTTCCACACCCATACATGAATTTATACTTCTTTTCGTGCCGTGGTGTTAATTATATAATGCTATGTTTATATACAATTATTCAAAATGTTATAAAATAGTTCATTCTCATTACTTTCAAAGCGAATTATTTTCAATATTATTACTGTTAGTTTGGTGTCGAATATTTTCATTATTTTTTTTTTTTTATAAAGTGATGTTGTTGAGGCAGTTAAGTGTTATTCAATTATTGTATTATTAAGGTAAATTCTTCACTTGATTTCACAAGTGCCTAAGAACAGTTGTATTAAAGTACATTTAAATAATATTTTTGTTATTAATTATATTTCACTTGAAAAAAATTTATTTCATTTTACTCGAAGTGTATAAGACCATTACTTTTTTCAGGCACTGCACCATACATACATACAAACATACATAAAAATACGCGCGCTGACCCTTTGAATGCGCTTAGAACTTCTCAAAACTTAACATCGCTTTATTATTTAATATTAAATTTAATTGTAGTTGCCCTTTCATCTAAACTTTAGATTCTAAAGAATAACGAACGTCTTGGATGACTGCATGGAATAAAAGCGGTGTAGTTATTATTACAAAGTTACGTGGAATTTCTCATCTTACACACAAATGAGTGACTAAAAACAAAGATATATACTTAGCACAAATATATCGTGTGTTTATATATACGGGTATACTCAACTTCCATTAGATATTTTAGAATGCAGCAGTGCTTAACCTTTGTTAAGGCTGGGGAAAAAGGGGTAAAGAGTGCATAGGGAAATAAGATATTATAACAAAAGCTTGATTTGTAAATACCGTTTTTTTTTAAATAATGTTCGCAATATTATTCCTCTAACCTAACTTTGCAAGCTCTCACATTAAACGTTCCCCAAATGAACACGTTAACACAAAAGCTCCGATCGCTTCGCATACTTCACCCCCTAAATGAAGTTAATTTACTGTTAATTATATTGGAACCATAATGCAAATATCAGACAAATTACAATTTAAGTGCGTAGTCATAGATTAATGGATGATATATTAATCTAAATGGAAATTAGTTGCCACTTTACGAGCCACAAATAAAGTGGCGAGTTAAAAATTACTATTATTGAAAAGGGCCACAGTTTTGGGAGCTGAATTTTATCAAGAATTAGGAAAATATTGATTATTGAGCATAGCATGCAGAAAGTACTATGGTACCTTAGACATCTAATTCTAACTTCTGATGAATAGGAGAACAAATCGCAGCGTCTTAAAATATCAAAATACTCGTACTTAGATCGATGTTTTAAAAATAGCATTATTGTGACACCCTTTTATTGAAAACGCATTAATGAATGGACCTGTCATGGTCTAATAGCCGTTTCACTCGGAGCTTGGCTTTGTTGCCTTTATGAGTTTTATTAAGCGTGAGTTGGCAGGGCAGCGAACATGGAAAGAGGCCTATTTTGCGGAATACTCATTAGCAGCCTTTTAATTGCAAGTTCTGCCAAAAGCAACTTTTAAGAAACCGTGTAGTAAAATATATGTGAACTTATACATTTTTCAAACACTTGCAGATCAGTGTGAAGACAAAGGTGGACTTCTATAATGTGGAATGTATTGTCGTCGATCCAAGCTATGTATACTTCGATACTTGCAAAATAAAGGCGGTCAATCGCACCTACAAATACTTCACGATGATCGCAAAGTTCCCCAGACGTCAACCAGTTGACAATATTTCGGTGCGTATTACAATATTATATATATATCTCCATGACGATTTCACTTAAAGTTACAAAAATTATAATCAAAATAATTTTTGCGTGCAAAAACATCAGATGACCTTTGCTTTGCTACGAAGAGCCAACGGCTATAAGCCCTTCTTGTACAATTTCACTGTCGATTGCTGTAAATATATGAAGAAACGCAATAATCCCGTTATCAATTATTTTCACAGTTGGTTTGAGAAATATTCCACGATTAACAGAACTTGCCCATATGCGGCGGTAAGATCATCTAAAGTGTTGATTTCCCCCCACAATCGCAGCAGTTATTGACGCTTATCCTTTCTTTGCAGCACGATGAAGTCGTCGATAAACTTCCAGTGAGTCACATCAACCGTATGACCACCGAAATCCTTCCAATACCACAGGGGCAATATGTGTTCCACACAAGTTGGTTTTTTTACAATACAAAGATAGCAATTGTTAAACTATTCGTTCAATTAATGTAATCAATCCAAGTACGCACAAATTAAATATTCATATATTTTATCGCAATGAAATTTGGTAACTCATGCTAAGTGGAAATTTGGGTGAATAAATATTTATACAATCATAGTTCTATTAAGCAACAACAAATTAATATATTCTATATTGTAAATTAAGTAATAACGAGAATATTCTTGATTTATTCAAGTTCACCGTCAATGAACAATCCACCAAGCAACAAAAGAAGCAAGAGACCCGAAAAGCCGAAACGAATTTAGTAACGTTATGTTAGTAACATAGCTTTTAGCTTACCGGGTGTGTAAGGGGAAAATAAGTCACGCAACAAGTCCCATCAGAATTAGGACTGTATTAACCATATAGGAAATTAAGGAGAAAGTAAATTTTTGTGCAATTCCAATCTAATATCAGATCTCAATTGATCGGCTTATACTGTTTGTACAGGATTTTCCAATAAAAGCGATTATTCTTAAAAAAAATACACTAATTGTTGAGGAAATCGAAATGTTTTTTTTATTTAATGTGAAGTACAAGCGATAAAATTAAGTTCTGAATATAACGTTATTCAAACGGCCTTCACAACTTCTTTTGCAGGAACGAGTTCGGCGATCTCTATTTCCGAGTACTTTTTCCACTAATTCAAGTCGTATGTCATAAAAACACGTTCATTATTGACTTCTAAGGCTTAAAGAGAGTCTGAGTTTATTACTAAAGACCGATGACTTCAAATAACTATAAAAGAAGGAGTCTAATAGTGTTAAATCACAACTATTTTGAGGCCATTCAATGCCACAATTTCTTGAAACAATCGAATCTTGAAACTTCTATCCAATAACACGGTTGTAGCACTTGCTGTCTGGCATGTAGCGCCGACTTGTAGGAACCAGATGTTTTCAAGATCAACTTCTTCCAATTGCGGCCATAAAAAGCTGGTTATCATCGATCTATACCGCTTACCATTGACAGTAACTAGCTTCATTTCGAAAGAAGCACAGACCGAAGGTTCCACCAGACCAAAAAACACTTTGAACCGTCAATTTAGGTGAATGTAATGGTTGTTCATGAATAGCTTGTGGATTTTCTTGGCACCAGAAACGCACCACTCAGATGAAAGTGAGCTTCATCGGAGAAAATTATTCTCTTAAAAAACGGTTTCTTTTTCAATTTGTAGCAAGGAAAAATAAGCAAATTCACGAAGTTTACGGCAGTCCAATTGTTTCAGTTCTTCAGTGAGAACGGATGCAAGCTTAAAACCTTTCTCAAAATCCGTCATGTTGCGGTTTGAGACAGTCCAGAATACCTTGGAATCGAAAATTGCGATCTTCAGCAACATTCGTCTGAACGGCAGTAATATTTTAATTACTTCGAACGGTTCTTTATCAATATTGGCACTTGAACATTATGCAAAGAAAATGTACGCTCGGAATTTTCAACAATTCGACGAATAGCGAGAACAGGTGGACGAATATTAGGACCATAAAATGGCAAAACCGCACGTAAAGTTGCAATTGGAGAACGATTATTTTGATAATAAAATTTAATAATTTGTAAACGTTGTTCCTGCAAATATCTTTCCATGATGAAATTGTAAACATTACTGAATATAATGAGAAAATTACAGATCAGGACATATTAAAAATGACCGAAACGAATACTCCTTATTGGAAACCCCGGTACCTTTGTCGTTGTCCTCAACAACCGTTTTGTGCGAGTAGTCTTCCGAAGGTGTTCAATGTAGCCATATACTCTTCTTGCCTAAAATGTTTCGCAATATGATCAAGTTTGGGAGAAAAAACTTCTTCTTTCCAACTTCATTTGAATTTATTACCTTCATTAAATAAAAATAACTCAAAGCAGTGCTATTTAATTGGTGTTTGCTTTGTGCAGGTGTCCACTCACTTCGTCAGTCCAATCTAACCAATAATTTTGAATTTCTGAAATCTTAAAAATATTTTGTTTCCATTTTTAATTTATCCGAAATGTCAAAACATGAATAATAATCTTCGGTAATTAAATTTTATTTGCCTTTAAGTATTTGCGAACTCAAAGCTTGTATTAAATATTCGCGGAAACAAAAACGATAAAAATTCTTAATTAATTCATATTGAACGTGAAATAACCAAAAACAGAAATTCAACGCTTTAAAACATGAATTAAAATTGCTGGTGTATTATACCAAACATATAAATATGTACGTAGAAACACATGACCGTTATGTATTAAGTATGTGCAACTATGTATGTATATGAGCACAGGCTCTTGTTCATAATTCTTTGAAAAGTTGTATATGAATGCTAAAATCTTTTGTTCAGAGCAATTGCCATTTTGCGGGTCAAGATTCAGAAATCCACCGTAGAATAATTGAGCTTGCATAAATATAGAGAAAAAATACCGTCTTGCATACTTCCCATATTCGCATTTTTCAATAATATTAATTATTTGATATTTAGTAAACTGTGTTAGTACTTACTATGTAGTATTTGAAAATACAACGTAAATTTATAAATTCATACTTCTAAGAAGATTAAGACTCTTGTCCGAAGATTGACAATTGTATCTAGTAAAAAGTGAAGTTCAAAAACATAGGCTCTTTTAGCCGCCCGTTGTTAATTTCAGAAGAGTTTTACATTATACTACTGTGCCCAAAAAAGGTGACATTTGAAT
This sequence comes from Bactrocera correcta, assembly GCA_027475135.1. NCBI lineage: Eukaryota > Metazoa > Arthropoda > Insecta > Diptera > Tephritidae > Bactrocera > Bactrocera correcta. Next base: position 80,962,224 of record CM050326.1, read on the forward strand.
TTAAACTGCGCGCGTAGAAGGATTTGGAGAATTATTTTTTTTTTAGGTTGGTAGTACTGTCAGTCACAATTATGTCGTGTCGGTTTGTGAGCTGCTAAAAGTGAGTTTTTCGTTTTGCGATGTCGGAAATTTGTTGAGCCAAGAATTTGCATTAAATTTTGTTTAAGGAATCAATTTTCTGCTACGGATACGTTGACGATGGTGCAGAAAGCCTTTGGTTATGAGGCTATGTCTAAAAAAATGTTTACAAGTGGTATAGTGAGTTCCAAGCCGGCCGTGAACGTGTCGAAGACGAAGAGCGTCCAGGGCGACCATCAACCTCAACCGACGAAGCTCACGATCAACAAATCAAAGATTTGGTGTTGAAAAACTGTCGATTAACAATTAGAGACCTTGCTGTTGAAGTTGGCATATCGAAAGGCTCAGCCAATACCATTTTGAAGGATGTTTTGGGCCTCAAGCGCGTCAAATCTCGACAGGTACCGAAAACATAGAATTTTTTGAAAAAAAGGCGTCGCGTTGAAGTGTGTGAAACGATGCTTTCCGACTACCAGGGTGTCATGAAATGCATTATAACTGGCGATGAGACTTGGATCTATGCTTAAGATATTATTAGATAATATTCTACCGAATCACTTCCAGCACACAGCGAAGAAAATATAGAAGCCGTAGCTGAGAGTGTACACGAAAATCGTGGGGAGTCAATTCTGCGGCGTTCGCAGCAACTTGGACTGGCCTATGGAATGATTTGGCACATTCTACGTCAAGATTTTAAATTAAAAGTATACAAAATACAGCTTGTGAAAGAACAGAAGCCGCCCGACCTTCCCAAACGACATCGCTTCGCTTTTTGGGCTCTTGAAACGTTCAAAGAAAATCCCACGTTTTCGTCTGGCTCTCTGGATATGTAAACAAAGAAAAAGAGCAGCCTAAGGAGATTCAAGAGCGACCATTTCATATAAAAACAACGATTTGCTGTGGGCCGGTGGAATCATCGGTTCATATTTCTTCCTAAATGATTCCGGTGAGAACGTAACCGTCAATGGCCATTGTTATTGCGCCATGATAACCGACCATTTGATGCCTAAAATGAAAGCTCTTGATCTCGGAAAGTTTCAACAAGACGGCGCCACTTCCCACACATTGCATCAGTCAACGGATTTATTAACAAAATACTTCGGTGATCACGTTTTCGGCCGATTAGCCACCAATATCGTGTGACATCCCACAGTTAGACTTTGCCTTGTGGGGATATGAAAGGTATAAAGTCTATGACGACAAACTCGCTTCGATTCAGGCTGTGGAGCCAAACACCACTCGTGTCATTCGCCAGTTACTAGTCAAAATGCTCGAACGTGTCTGCGAAAATTAGACTCAACGGATGGACCATCAGAGACGAAGCCGCGGCCAACATTTGGAGGAGATAATATTCAAAAAATAAATGCCAAATAATGTGCTTTCGACTTTTAATAAACATTGCTCATTAAATTTGAAGTTCTATGTGAAGTTCTTCTTTGAAAAAATTAGTCTAAAACCTCGAAATGGATCACCCTTTATATCGTTAGTTTCTACGGAATTATTAACAATCACGAAGTACTTAGGGTATTCAAAATAGAACTCATATTTCCATCAATCTCATATACAGACAATTACACATATTTACTTCATTCATAGGAATAACTTTGCATATTAACCGGCTTTTTGCGAAGAGCAACTGTTTGACGACTTTTTCATTTGTTTGGGCAAATCCAAGCAAACAAAACCAACCACAAAGCCGTCAACAACTCCGGCAATGCTGTCAATTTCATTTTTTAATTAGAACTGTAAGCAAGTTTAAGTTATTGCAAATGCTCAACACGAGACACTGAAACTTGTTAGCGCGAAAGACAGGCCGCCGGTGAAAGACACAAACACATGCCAGCCAAGAAAATACTAGCACACATCTATATCCATAAAAAAGCTGGTAGAACGCTCAACTTTAGTAGAATTCTAGTATTTCTAAGGCGCCTGGCAACCATTATTTTATGGTTTAAATAGAGCAGAAGAACAGGCTGTTGAAGTGAAAACTGTATTTAAATTTATATGTATGTCTTTGTGCTTGTACACACGCCAAACAGCCGAGAGAGCAAAACAAATTTCTCAGAATTGATTTAAACTCCTTTAATATTTTCGTTGAACGAGCTGCCTAAAAAGCTTAGGGAAAAGAATTGTAGAAAGTATTCTCGATAAAGTAAAATATTTCTCAGAAAGCTTATTTCTCCTTTCACACTTTTTCCATCTTCTAGAACTCCAAAAATGCCAAGAAAGCTTTTGAAAGTTTAAAAAAGCTTGCACAAAGCGCTTTTGAAACATTTTTTCTGTGCAAATAGCTTTCTTAGAGTCACTCGGAGAAGAAGAGGATGAACCATTTTCAAACTTTTTCGTCTTAAAATGTAACCTATCTTAAACAAGAAAAAACTTAAACTTCGGTTACACCTAAGCTAAGCTATAATACGAGTACCCTTCACAAATACAGAAGGCTTTTTTACAGGAACTTGATTCCGATCGTTCAGTTCGTATGACAGTTAAGTGCTACAGTGATCCGAACCGAACAACTTCTTTAGAGATTGCATTGCGATCTTACTTTCTAGTCAAGTGAAAAAGTTTTCCATGAAAGTATTTGGTTCCGATATATGCTCTAGTGCTCCGATATCGACGGTTCCCAAATGAACAGCTTTTGACGAGATGGACGTTTTACAAATCTCAAAAGTTGAGGGATTAGTTTGCATATATAGAGACACAATAAATCAACTTAGCTCTTCTACATAGGGTTTCCGACCATTCTTTCTGGGTGCTTGAAACTTCATGACAAACTTAATATACCCTGTTAAGGGTATAATTTTGTGCCTGAGAAAATGCGGAAGAAAAGAGCTGCTGGGTTATACTCTGAAAGTATCGCTTGCTTATGCTCGAGTCCTATTCGAGTTCTATATGTACCATATGAGTATTTTAAGAGACATCGTCGCATAATGTAAGCCAGTTCAGATACGCACGAGATCGCAGCTATGGAAACCAGAAATGGATTGCACGAACCGACAAAACAATTAGAATCGCTGCTGTACACTCAATAAGGGTTCAATTTTTTTCCTTTCCTAAAATTATTTGCAGTCTCTGAAGCCTGCGCCCAAACTTCTGTGGAATTAGACCACAATCACAACTGTATTGGACGCTTTGATTATGCCACAAGCTTTCCAGCTCATCTTGTATCGTTCTTGTTGCTTAGAACTGCTTTACGGTCCGGCCATTAAAACACATACACGCAGAAGTATTTATAGCAAGCGTAATTACACTTGAGAATCGTACACCAATTCCATTACCAACTTTGTATCGCACGATTTTACCCATTCGATAAAGGTGTACTTTCCACATTTTTCCTTCTGCTTTTAAATCACTTAAGGAATTGTAGAACGGACAGCGTCTCATCCGCCGCAGGCAAAGCAGAATTATTGCGCATGCGCGCGCTCACGTAGACCAAGCTGGTCCTCCGGCTAATCTTCTATTTCGAAGCAAAATTGCTGCTTTCATCTGTGGTTTCGATTTTATTATGCACGCTCGACTCGCTGCCATTATAAGATTCTATTTCATTAGCCAATTCCTTGAGATTTGTTGCATTTTCTTAATTCCTTCTTCATTCCTCACTCAACTGTTGTTGCATTGGTATGCGACTAACCTTTTTTGGGATTACACAATAAATGGGAAAAAAACAAAATTAAAACCAAGGAAACAGCAACAACATTCTAGCGCGGAAGGGCTCGCGGCCGCTAAGATCACAGGCGCAGATTGTGGAGATGCGCTCCGAATGCCTAGCTGGCTTTCGCTGCTGAGCCATTACAGCACTCTCAGGTGTCGCTTAGCGTTTTTCTTTTTACCCTCCCTCTCTATTGTCGTTGTGTTTTATTAGCGTTTTGTTGTTGTGGTTGCGCGATATTCCTATGAGCACAGTTATGACTTCATTTTCCCACATACATTTGCGGAGCGAAGCTTCAAATCCATTGGAAGATAAAATATAAATTGTAATTTATTCGAGATTTTTGTTTATTTTCTTCTGTTTGTTTGTGTGAGTGTATGTACGTGTGTTGATAGTTATTATTAATAGCAGTGATGCTGCGGTTTTCAGTTTTCAAACATTTTGCAATGCATTTCAATGGCGATGCAATCTCTCAACTTTAAAAGATATAAGCCTGAAGATGTACATAAGTACATATGTAATAAGGTAGGTATGTTAGTTGGGAATCACTTGTCACCCAGCGAGTGTTGAAAGTTTTAAAATTTCCTGGTTTAAAAAATACTGTAGAGTTGACTGACCCGACTTTTATAAGTCCAGGTTTTTTTACTTATACTAGACAGCTTGACACACTGGCTGACAGGGGTAACTAAAATTCACGAAAGTGGGAAAAAAATTTCAAGACCGGAGCATACTCTTGTAGGACACAAAGTAGTGATCTAGTGGCTGATGTCCAAAGCATACTAATATTATCGAGGGGAACACTTCTCCAGCCTGCTGAATGGCAGTGGAAGTATAACACCGGGAGATGGTGAACCCGATTCCTCAATCGATGACGAAGCAGGCGACATTCCATTCCCCGACCATGAAGAAGTTCGAAAGCAATCACCCATCTCAACAACAACAAAGCAGCGAGGGGCATTGGATTACTTATCGAGTTATATAAATACGGCGGCGAAGAACTGATAAGGAGCATATATTAGCTTCTTTCCCCTGCCCGGTGGGAGACGCCACAATTTGCGCCAACTACCATGAGATAAACCTCCTCAACATCGCATATATAGAACCTTATATCGAGCATCTTGTGTGAAGGATTAAAGCCCACCGTCAACAAACTGATTGGACCTTATCAGTGTGTCTTTAGGCTTGGAAAATCAACAGCTGACCAGATATTCACTACGTGCCCAGTGACCAGTGAAAAGAGGATCAACACGCACTATCTCTTCGTCGATTTCAAATCTACTTTTGACAGCAGGAAAAGGAATTTGGTATCCCCACTAAACTAATACGGCTGTGTAAATTGACGCTGAGCAATAAACAAAACCTTCGTCAGGATCGAGAAGGACCTCTCCGAGTCGTTCGGTAACAAACGAGGTTTCCGACAAGGCAACTCCCTATGTGCGACTATGTGCGCATTGGCCACGGCGACTACCTCATTCGATAGAATTGTGAACTGTACGAGATATACGACGACATTGCCATGGTTCATCGAATTAAGAGATAGCGCCTACGCGGGCTAGGTAATGTCATCCTAATGGATGAAAACACTCCAGCTCTGAAAGTATTCGACGCAGTACCCGCAGAGGACGAGGAAGACTTCCACTCCGTTGGAAGACCAGGTGGAGAAAGACCTGGCTGCACTTGGCATCTCCAATTTGCGCCAAACAGCGAAAAGGAAGAACGAGTGGCACGTTGGTGTAAACTCGGCCGAAGATACCAGACAGTTGGGGCCTAGTTGGTTGGAAGCTATCTTCCAATAATAAAATGATTATCTATTTTTATATAAAATTTGGCTTAACTCAACTCTCTTGGAAACTTGGAAAAATTAAACGTCTTAAGGTATCAAGTTTTCTGATAGCTATCATGGACCAACAGTCTGAAGAACTTTGGTGATCCGTAGTGACAAAGCAATATAGTGAGGAATATCCAAAATTTTTCCAATTCCGTTGCTTATTGTTGCAGTAGCAAAACCCATAGCTTACTTCGTACCACATTTGGATGAATTCAGAGATAATGAGGTCGAAGGACAGAGGACACCAATAACGAATAGCAGCTCTGCGCTTATGGGACACACTTTGTTTGACTTTAGAAAACATTAATGATCCAATCTTATCCGGGAATGACCCTCATTTGTCACTACAATTATCAGAAACTGTGCTATACATATTTTCCATTAGTTTCCGATAATTTTTTCAATAAAAGTTAATCGATTCCGATCTTTTAACAATGATTTGTATTCTAACCGCAGCTACTAAGGCAATTGTAGCTCTTACTGTACATTGGTTAAGGCACTTGTAGAATGCTTGTGCTTTAGAAATGCCTGAAGCCCTTAATAGTGGAAGTTTCAATGAACTTCCGAAGGAAACCCTTCAAATATACCAGGAACGTGTTTGAAATATATTAAGCTCGTATTACATTTGATGAATGTACATTCTTAAATACGGAGCAGCACATGTTCTAAGTAAATATGTACGCACTTACATAGAATGTATTTACACCCAGCAGTGAGTGGCATTAGCACAGGCTCTCTTTGGTATTAGTTATTGCTGGTAAATTAGAATTTGGTACACACTATTCTGGGACCGAAAAGCTTTTAGATGTTTTCAAACCAGACAAAGATGAATGTACAAATGTATATATAGTAGGTATGTCTACCTTGTCAGAATGCTAAGAAAAGGCAGTTTAACGCTTAATGCGCGCACTTCACTTGTACCCCGAGATAAATTGGCAGGAGTCGATTAACTTCATTTTTGGAACTAACACTTTGGAGTTGTTCGGGACCACAACATTTCACTACTTGGTACGCAACATAATGTCTGTATGTAAATGTCTACATCGCTGCTTAATTAGAACTCCAGCAGTTGCTTGTTTATCGCTCTTTGCGCCATCGTTGGTCGTCTGCTGCGAAAAGGTGTTAACTTCAATGGTGTTTTACATTAACGGTGCACCGCAACGTTTTACCTAACTGCATTTGCACATGGATCTGTATGTACACATGCGGATCGCATTTACTTAGTACCGAGTACTCACTCCATAAACTTTTTTTAACACTTGACTAAGTACAGACATACACACACACACATATGTATGTGCATACCTTCGCAGTACAAATACAGTTTTATAGCGAAACAACTGTTTTAATGAACAACAAGTAAAGGCAAAAAGAAAATACGGCGACAACAACAGCAACAAAGCGATAAAATAACGACAACTTAGTGAAACAAACAAACGAGGCATTAGACCTTAGACCTTTTTAACAACCGATCGTGCTTTGCTTTTGCCTACTCCTTGGTTCTTATGCTGCGCACGACGTTCTAACTGCCCCCACGGCCCAGTTCATTTCGTCACTACTCATTCCAGTTTCGAATGGAATACTTGCGGTGGAGGCAGTCAAGCCAAGCCAAGTTGAAGTTGAAGTTTAAACCGCTTTCGTATAACCTCGAGCTTACGGTTGGTTGTATGCAAAAACCAACAACAAAGGTTGAAGAGACGCCAGTGAAAAAACAAGACCGCAACAAAAGCAACAAGAGAAGACCTAAAAGAAAGGAAAGACAGACATACGGAACAATGGCAGTTAAGTGAGTCACAGCTGCGAGCTGTGCAAAAGCCGGAGACAGTTAAATTTTTTGAATTCATCTCGCACCCGCCTGCGAGTGCTATAAACAGGAGGCAGACGCGAAGCTTGTTTAATATAAAACATGAAAAGCGCTCGAATTGGGTGCAAGAATACGGCCGAGTGTTGAACTGAGTTCGCGAATTCGGCTTTTGGGCAAACAGCTGCGCCAGCTGACGCACGTTATAGTCAGACATGCTTTAGCGTGGGCATGGAAGGGAATAACTCCCATGTCAATAAACGCCAGTGTCGACTTCCTTGAATTTACAAACAGGCCTGCAGTTTTATTGAGCAAAAAGTTAAGTTTGTTTGGTTTTCAATTGGATCACGAAGTTTTTATATCAAAAGATGTCACCTAAAGTTCCTTCATAGAAGAATATACACTGTCGGGGATTTCATTGCATAATTGTGTTGAAATGGGTCGCGTGGGAGAGGATACCGTAGAATCCTGCACCTAAAGATGGATTGAAAAGTTCTTCAATTCGATGTGTTTTTTAAAGGAGACAATCTGCAACCATTTTTTGTTAAAAAAAACCAAACCTTAGTCATCTCTGTGCTAAGAGCAAGAAGTTACTACAAAGGGAAGAATTAATTCGCAGCAAAAGCAATTCTACGAAAACAATTTAAATGTAATGGCAAGTTGGTATCCAGGAAGACGGTAAGGCGAATGGTAACAACAACAACTATAGAGCCAACCATCAGAAACACTTATCCTCAACAATCAAAGCAAACGAGAAGAGGGTTCTTCAAAAGTTAATAATGCACGAATTTTCTGCACATATCTATATACATACATACATATGTATACCGTTTCATGTATGTCAATGAGTACGGGAAAACAAGTAGGAGCCAAGACTTGGCCATTAACATGGGCAATTCAATGTACCTATGTTTTTTGTATTTAGGAATATTGGTCGAAGAATCTTAAGTACTATCGCAAATGCAGACGGATAAATCGAGTGAATACATACGTACATGTACTACTTTTAATAGTTGCATTGGAGTGGCCCGTTTGGTCTAACCTATTCCTGTAGTTGAAATTTTAGCCCTTAACGGTTAAAAGGTGTAATTTCTACTTTCGCTTTTTGTACCTATGTATAACATAAGTTCCTATCATATTACTTTGAAAAGGTCCTCTAATTAGCCAGATCTTCAACTAGCCTTCAACACAATAATAATGCACTAAGATGCACTTGTTTAGGATGCAAACGAAGTTTCAAAAACATCGAAGTTTTTGTCCGATCTTCGATCTACAAGTCAGGTATCATCAGGTGGAGATATACCATAATCGTAAGGTCCTTTGTCACTTATGGAGCGGTTCCTGCGGTTCGTGCGGCATCGACGGCAACACAGGCTTCGGTAGGTCTTCAACTACCGAAGCTGCAAGGGCTCGCCTGCGTCTGTGCCTCAGGGTTGCACTTGCCCAACCGCAGCATTTGAATTCATGATGGAGGTCACACCGCTGCATCTAGTGATCAAAGAAGCAACGAAGCATACCATGTTTTTCATGGGAATAGATGGGTTTGGGAAAGGGAAGCTACTGTCGTCTCTACAAATGAAGAAATGAAGGTAAACTTCACAAAGAAGTTTAAGGTTACTCTCGGCAGTAAGGCGAAGTGAAGTGATTCCTCGTTCAATTTACTACTGAGAGGCAGCATTGTACAGCAGTTTACTGGCGGCTCGAAAATATCGTAAGGAATTGGAGCAAGCCATACCAAAGTATCTATACCAATGGAATGTTTACCGAGCATATTTTAAGCAGGAGTCTTTACCATAAATCAGTGTGCAGAAATCAATATTCAACGCAACTAGCGTATCGCTATACTCAGCGATAGTCAAGCGGCTCAAAAAACGATCCCCGAGACAAATTTCATCCAAACGGGGTTAGTACAACGACCCTTACCACCCAAACGGGGATTAGTAATCCCGTTAAAACAACAACAACAAATTTCATCCTATTGTCGCATTCTATACTGGGCACTGCAGGCTTAAGGAACGCTTGTCCAACATGGGCATTGTCTCTTGGGCAAAATGTCGGTTTTGCCACATAAAACCCAGAACACTTGATTCTAGATTGCTCAGCAATTTGTAGAAGCAGGCTCAAGTTCTTGGAATCCATCTATGTGGATAGGGATCACATCACCTCCATCGCGCTCAGCAAACTCCTGGAATTGTTTAGAGGGTAGATATGTGATATAGGACAGAGCACAATAGACCATAGGTTGCAGTTCAAAATCTCAATTATTTCCCATACATCTATCTAAACAATTTACATATGCATGTTGAGTGGGAGGTTAGACGTGTACGATATTTACATCCCTAACTAGGTTATATAGTTTAAATGACAGTCAGATCTAAGGAAACGGAACGGACCCGGAATTTTATCCAGCCAAGTACTGTCAACTCATCACCATTCCTCGAAATTACTTCAGAAATGTTTTCTATGACTATAACAACAACAATGATTTTTTGGCCTCTATTACAGGAGCACCCTACCGCAAGTGCAGTAAAAGTGCGCATGACCAAACGCGAAACCGTTGAAAGATCCAAAATGAATCGCAAAACGAGTCGAACATGTTTTAGGGAGATTTCCTCTACCATCACTACTGAGCGGGTATGGACTCGCCGCACTTTACAAGATCACACACACACAGCTTAAGGCTTCGTGTATATGTACATACATATGTATGACGGTTCGCAATTACTTGGTTGACCCCGCAATAAAAGCAATGCCCGCCGTCTTGGCGCCTCCCTTTTACCTTTTATTGGTTCGTTGTTTTCGCCTGCAATGATTCTGGTTGCCTCAAGCAGGATAGCACTAGCAAAGACCTTCCAGTCATGTAGTCACTGAATTAACGCGAGTCCAACAACAACCGATCAACCGTACATTTACGTTCAACGCGCAAAAGCAATTTCACTCCAACTCTCATTGGTTGTTGTAATTTATTTAATATTTTTATTATTATTGCGGCCTGGCGATTTTTTATTACTCCACTGATTCACTGATTCTTATTTATTATTTTTTTTTCCTCTTCACCGCTTCCACTTGCTAAAATATTCTGACTTCAATTTGGTAAATGCACAGGACCGAAGCGTTGGCACGTCTCAATTTTGACGCTTAATTTTTGTTGCTTTTTCGTTTTTTTTCAAAATTGCATATTGAAAAGCTCATATTTGCATATGTATGTATGTAGGTATGCACTCACTAACAAAAAAGGCTGCTGCAAAACAAACTGCATTGGTGACAACAACAATGCCAATGCAGCAATTGTTGGCAGAAGAAGGTGGCAAATGCAAACGTTAAACTCAGAAAAGCAATAATTTTTGTTTGTAAATAAAAACACAAAGGCACACACACACACGCGCGCCTACTTCGCCAACTCGACTTCACGTTCGAACACTCAGAATCGCACTGAAGCAGAACACGCCGGTGGGGCTCACTTCCAGCCGCTCAGCAGCTCAATGGGACAGCGAAACCACTTTCGGCGTGTTAAGCGCGCAGGTGAGCAAGGCTGCTACACGAGCGCCACCGGGGCTGAGTGAGTGAGCAGCTTTTTTATCACTGCTGCTGCTCCATACCATTGTACGCTCTTTTGAGTGTGTTTACTGCTGAAACGGGCATGTTTTAAGCGCCACAAATGTGATCGCCTCCAGAGGTTCTCAAATTTGTTGTGATGACAGAAAAACACACGATCATAAAAAATCCGAATTCACAAACACAATACACATTTCACCATATACATTTGTACATATGATATATATACATACATATACATATATATATATGAGAGTGGTATATTCAAATTAATATTTATATGTATTTGCTCTATTGCACTTAGAAATAATACATATTCTGCACGTCTTTATAAACTTACATATTCCCATACCTACACATTTTGAAAACCAATAATTTGTCACAAGGTGCACAAAGCTAAGCTTTACATTCGTAATAATAATAATACACAATACTCATAAAAATATTTGAAAGTGTCTTTCGTTCCACAAAAATAACGAAACACTCGATATCTGCAAACAAGGTCATTACAACTACACGAAGTCAATGCGAACGCGCTATGTCCGAGAAAAAGTTCAATATATCTTGTATGTTGAATTCTAAGGTAATCATCGCTCCCGCGTAGCATTTCTGTATGCGTTCTTCCAAAAAATTGTACTGCGCAATAAACTCCTCTTGCATGGCGTGCCAAACCACTTGCAGCAGATTCTCCTCCTCGCAGAGGTGTTTTTCGACTTTTTTGTAGAGATTCTCTAGACCTTTCTTAACCTCACGCGCTGGATACTGACTGATAACTTTACGCAATTCTTGCTTAGAAAACGCCATTTGGTAGCTGATCTCTGTCTCTTTGACACCTTGAGCCACCTTTTGTTGGACACCCTCAAAGAAGAGCTGAAAGTAAATGCAAATATATAAATAAGTGGTTACAATGTTAGAATTCAATAATTTACGTTTAGTTTTTCCAGCGGACGCCCAAAATATTGTATGACATAAACTTTGAGCGCATCCGTGTAACGCATTTTGGCTTCCTTCTTCATTGCATCCAGACCGGGCACCTTTAGCTGCGCCAGTAACGAGTACATGTGGTGGTAGTTTTCCATGCGCACGACTTGCGACGGCGTTTTCGGGTGCTCTTGCGCATGCACACTGATGCTTTCAAAAATGGAATTCACCAACTGTAAATACCACTTTTCCATATCAGTGCGACGATCCGATTTTCGGAAAATGCCCTCGGAAGTTTGTGCGAAATACTCGAAGTTCTCCACGTATGGCAAGATGCCACACTTGGAACGCTTAGGCACTTTAGCTTCTTTGATCGACAAAAGTTGTTGTTGCATAAATCGATCAAAGTTTCGTTTTACTTGAACCAGCGCCGAGGCGAAGGTCATACTAAGGAAGGAATGTGTATCCTGGGCGGACATGACGTGCTGCGTTAGGCGTACGAGCACGTAAAGTGAATAGCTGGAAATAAAGGTACGAGTGAAATTAATATTCAATAATTTGAATTTAATAAGGAAACCCACAAACTATCAATGCGTTCAAAGCTTTGTATAAAGCTCACCAACTCAGGCTCTAGGCAACCAAATAAAGCGATCATCAATTTGCGGACCTCTTCATTTATTTGGCGATCTATTTTCTTCTGTGGGAATCCTACAACAAGAACATTAAGTATGAACTAACAATGATTATAAATCAACGAATTTACCACTCGCGTCGCCTCCTCCACTTGCCGATGTGGGTGAAGTCAGAAGACTCGCGGAGTCAGTGCTTTTTTCTAAAACTTCTAAGGTAGTTTGAGTATTCTTCGACGTTGGGCTAATTACGTCCATTTGGAAGAAGTTTATGCAGAACATCTGCTCCTGTAGCGCGACTGGCTCCAGTTCCGCCAACACTTTTTCGAGTACTGAATCGAAGCGTTCGCGATCTGCGTTCTCCACTCCTGGCCCCCATTGGTCACGATTCACACCTAAAGTACCGTAAGGTGCTGCAGATATAGCGGATTTTTTCGATGAAGCTGATGTATCCAGGTCTTCACGAGATGTACGCAATTTTTCGGATATTTGGAGTTTGGCCTACATGAAACTTCTCTAATTATTCGATAATTTGTAGACAGAATTACTGACATACCAAGGAAAAAAAGTTTCTGATATCACGTTCATAAATTTTACTTAGGGATGTGGTATAGACGCGCGTTAAACCGTCATAAGTTTTGCGGTCCATAGCCTTTGTCCAATGCATAAGCTCCGTGTAAGGCGTTAGCTCACGATGTACCGATAGATGGTTGGGTAGCACAAGCTCAGTACTCATTGTCGTATTATCGCCCATCTCATTTCCCAAATGTATAAACAAGTTGTTCATAAAGCGACTAACAATTCCCGAGAACTTTGCTTTCCATTTTTCAAAACGTTTACGTTGATCCTGAACTGCCTCTAGACGAAGCAGTGTTGGGTCAATGTCACTGTTCATGGCTTGTTGTAAACTCTGTGCGGCAGCAATGGCAGCTTTTCTGCCGCCAACAGTTTTCAAATCGGGTTCATCCAGCGCCTGTTGATGTATGTGTGGCAGATCCAACTGAGACTGTAACAGTTTTATTAATTTTTGTTTTTTTAAACGATGGACCTATATTAACAGCAATCAACTTACAATTACTTTATTTAATTCCTTCATCAATTTTATGTTGTTGTTGTTAGCAATCTCTATCATAGCATTTTTACCACCAATCTTCTCCATGGTCTCCTTTACATGTCCTAAAATCTCTTCATATGAGTCCAAACGTTTCTCAAAACTATCAGCTTCAGCGATGGCTTTATCAATGTGCTCCATTAAAGCAAATACTTGCTTTTCAGATGCTAATACACTTTGAATATTTGCCTGGAGAATAAGCAATATTACAACCACAACGCTAATATATAAATTATGTTTTTTACGTACCCCGTCTAAATCATGAAGTTCCTTAGACAATTTCTCAATAAGTTGCTCCGCGTCCTTCACTGCAAAGTCACATTCAGAAAACAACTTTCCCAATTCAGTGGCTTCTTTATCTGTAAGTGCAGTAAACTCTTGGGCTTCTTCTTCGTCATCGGTATCTTGAATATTCTTTTGTTCGACATTCCGCCCAGCAGCCAGTTTTTCTGGCGATTTGTCGTTTAGCCACGCAACGGGCACATTTCGAAATTCTGCTCGTTGGGCTCTCACATACTTTTGTATTTGTTTGTATAGCACAGCAAGAAAATTTTGACGTTCGTGCAAATTTAAGGCATACCATTTATAAGTTTTTTCAACTTGTATATCAAATTCATGTGTTTCAAATTGCTCATTGCGGCCATCCACCCACTTAATCTCCTCCAGCTGCCAGGTACGTTTCTTTTTATACTCGCCTTCCCTTTGCTCCGACTGCTTCACTATACATACAGTAACTACGGGCACAGGAGGCGGAGTGGTTACGATACATAAATAACAAGCCTTTTTCTTTTTAAATGTTTTTGTCACCGTCACCACAGACAAAACTCGCTCGCCACTTCCATTGAAGAGCTCTTTCTGGAGAATGTGTTTAATATTTGCCAAAGTAGTCAGCATTATAAATACGAAAAACGGCTCCCAATTTTCTATACAAAAGTTAAAAACTATGCATTATCTTTGAAATTACAAGAAAATTTCTAATCACTATGTTTGACGCCCTATTTGCAAAATACCAATTGATGACAGCTTCGAATGCCAAAACCACCAGCTGATAGCCGCAATAACAGTGTTGGAAAGTTCATTGAATGAATTTAGATGAAACATTCGATATTCAAATATTTTACATATTCTAATGTTAAAATTCTTTGTAAAACAACAGTAACTGAAATAATGGGTTTATATAAATTTATATAAAGACTAGCTTCAATAATAATATATGTTTAATTGTAATAAAAAAGTAGATATTTCATGTGGTGCCGAGTTTCGAATTAAGCTGTCGACATCGAAAAGAAATATTCGAAGATACAAATGTCAAATAATCCAATACATTTTTCTTGCAGTTTTTTCATCGAGCTAACAACTGACGTGAGTGCGAACTAGAAAATAAATTATTCTGATCTTCAGACATAAGTAATATTTTTATTTCAACAGGAATAAATCAATTTACAAATATGTTGGTGCAACACATTTTGAAACAAGGCCTTTTGGTTAAAAACGGTAAACACACTTTTACAAAAATTCAATTTCTAATAACCCTAGTGGTCATTACATAACCTTTTTCACTAATTTTACACCAGTGAAAAAGTTCTACGAACAAAGTTTAGCAAAGTAAATAAGTAATTCATTTGATTATTTTAGCCGGAGCTTTGTCGCGTGCGGCATACCATGGTGGTCATCATCAACAAACTACCTTGAATGATCTGCCTGTGCCAGAAGGTGATTGGCAAGAGCACCACTCCCGCCAGAACGCCAAGTACAATGCGTGGTTAGTCGGTGGAGTTCTTCTCTTAGCGGGCACCATTGGTTTCGTAAGTAGGCACAGTATATTTCGGAAGCATGATCTTAACTTTTTTTGTTCATATCAGGTTAAGACATCTGGAGTTATCGAATTCAACAGCAAAGCACCAGAGTCGCTTGACTAGAGAGTTATAAAACCTAATTCCATGTAATATGTGACTTTTTATAGGCGTACATTAAAATAAGTCTAATGTGACCGACCAAGAGTTGCTTAAGTGAAAACCATAATGTTGAGAAAAAATAAAAGTCAATGTGATGTGTAAAAAATGTACTTTTTCTTTAATAAACAGGACCATCATCAAGATTGTCATCTTCTTCATTATATGATTCACCATTATCGAAATAACTGTTACCATAATCGTTTTCATCATCCATCTCTTCGTCTGCAGGCGCTTCCTACAAAATATATAACAAATCAAATTCGGTTTTATTCGTTTTTTGCCTTTACGACGCACTTCTTCCTCTTCGTGTTCAGAATCTGATGAAGCTTTTGTGATATCTTTTTCGTCTTCATTGCGTTCTTTTTCCTCCAGGACTTTTAGGCGATCGTCAATATTTCTAGGCTTCTTGGAAACAATTTTATCGCCTCCTGCAACACGACGTTTTTTCTGTGTAATATGTAATTCAGTTGGCATCATTTGCCAAATAAAATCCGCTTTAGGTTTCGTTTTAGCATTTTCAACCGCGGTCTGCAATAATTTAATGTTATATATAGATATTGTATGTAAATATGATGTCATAAGCATACCGCCCATTGATCAGAATAGCTTTGTAAAGTACTATTTGCATTTGGAATTTTAGGAGCGAGGAAATATGGGGAATCGCGCATATGATTAAGATAGGCCTCCCTCCAAAGTATTTGATAATTTTGTGCCGCAGTAGTCTACAATAAAATATAGTAATATTCAAACATAAGCTGCATAGAATGCGACTAATCATTTATTTACCTCAAGTTTAACCGGTTTAGACATAAGTGGCGGAAATGTAGGCGGAGGCGCCGTCTGCACTTGTGGAATATCCTTGCCTATACAACCTAAAGTCTGCAATTGCTCTTGAGTAAGGGAACCAGTTTTGCCACGTCCTCGACCTGCCATTTTTACTGTCCTGTACTAAATGAATTTATCTTACTTTAAAATCACCCTCATTTTCAAACTTATGTACCTTCTTTAAAATCACATCAAAATATAGTAATCAAAACTAACCTCACATTTTCATTGTTTTGATTGCCTTTAGAGTTGTCGATGCCAATATAAATATCCGACATTGTTGCCAAATAAAGTGAAACACTTTTAAATTTTGTTTCATATATTTCACTATTCCGTTTCTATTCCAAATAATTTTTATAGCAAGCAGAGAACGTATATCTTAATTTACGGTCTCTGTTGCAAGTTTACAAATTTCAATCCGAAAATTAATTTTCATACAGAAATTAATTATTTATTGTTATCTATCCGAATGTATGTATATGGTTTTATTTCGAATATTGGCATATGGAAATTGTTTCCATCTTTAATAAATAGTACATAACAACTTTTAATATAAATACATCTAATTATGGATAATATATTGCCTACACTTTGATCAATACAAAGTATGATATTTAAACGTTTGAGTTATTGGATAAGTTACACATATTTATACTAGTAAAAATTATTATTAATAGATAAGTAGTTAGTTCGGGAAATATATTACATCGTTTTATAGAATTTTACTTCTCTTGACTTGCATGATTTTCACCATTCATTGCATATTTAGTTCCTACGTCCAAGTCCCCCGTTTCGGTTAAACCAACTTTTTGCATAAGTTCCGAGAGCTTTTGCGCTTTGCGATCTTCATTATGAGCAATTACGGTGCATAAATGCTCGGTGAGCAACTCCTTTTTCTCTGCCGCATTATGCAAATCTATTTTTGCTTTTAAGAATTGAGCCTCTATTTTGATATACTGTTTCCTATAAATGTACATTTCTTTATAAGAACCAATTATATGAAAATTAAAACTTACTCGACTTGCGAAAAATAGATACAGGCGTTATCAATTTGCTTGCGCAGTATTGACACATCAAGCGCTAGGTCATTGTCCAATTTGGCAAGTTCCTCTTTGATTTCAGAAATTTTCCGTGCCTCCGCAGCAGTTTTTTGTGAGCTGTAAAGCAAAATATTTAATATTTTGAAACTTGTTTCACATATTTTACAAAACTTTATTTACTGTAATTCTATAGCTTTGTGCAATAACTCCTTCTTCTGCTTATTTTGCTCCTCGATCAATTTACGCTGCGTTTCAAATTCTCTCAGAGACATTCCTCTAAAGGGAGAATCGGTGTTCAGAAGGTCCACAGTGGGTGTAGAGACTTTTGACTCTTGTGCTGGTGGAAGTATTGAAGAGTCATCTGCCTCATTTGTAGATGTGGAAGATACATTATTATCTCCGGTTGGCAGCTTTAGTATTGAAGATTCATCTGATTCTGTGGTATGGAGATTGTTGTTTGCACCGTTTGACTTTACAGCTAATTTACAGATGGGTTGGTAGAACAGCGCTTCCTCAATTGATTTGGACATGCTGCCATCAAGGTTGATGTCTTCTAAGGTATCATTTACCGTTATAATATTTTTTTCTGGTTTATTGCTTAGTAAACCCGTAGGCACAGATTTCGATGACTGAGAACTTTTTATTTCTTTCCTTTGAGATTCAACTGATCTTGACCACTTTTCAGGCATACGTCTTATACCTCCATGCTGTCCACGAAATGCTGGCTTTACTAATTATATATGATAATAATTATACATTTATATTAATTTAACTTTTATCAAAATTGTATGTATACTTACATATTCTTACGTATACAGTATTACAACATACACACAAATAATACTTACTTGCATCCGCTATAAGCTGGCCTTGATTACTTCTGCTAGTGGAACCTCCAGAAACTTTCTTTATCTCATCCTGACTGAAACCGTCGAATTTGTTCGACATTTTATATTGCGTAAATAAATCTAACTAATAAAAAAACACCTTTTAATATAACAATGAGTGGAGAATCTTTAAACTTAATGGAAGAAAAACATCAAAGACCCATAAAACAAGAATTTTAATATTTACCAACCAACACAACAGCGAGAAATGTCAAACACATCATCAACAATTGATGATCTTCGGACAGTGTTGCCGCTTTCATTTTGTTTACGATCGTTGCACTAAATTCGAAAATGATGAAACTATTCTTGATCTGTTTGTTCGTACGCTTAACATGTACATATACATACATATATTATATGTATGTAAAATTTCACTTTATTTGATTTATTCATCAAAGTAATAAAAGGAAATAAAATCATAATGTTTAACACAAGTCCACATGTTACCCTTGGGTTCATAATTCTAAGATCGTTATATTTAATTCTTTACGAAGCTCTCCTATATCTTGCTCCCAGCGTTCTTCCCAAAATACAGGCATTAACGGTTGCATTTTCTTGCCATTTTCCAGAGCCCAAGGTAAATAACGAGAAACATACTCCTTCCGTTGTCTATAAATTGAGAAAATAATTTCGAATTTTTCATTATTCATAATTTACATGATACACGTTTAAATGTATTTACTTTGGACGTAGTCGCATGGCCCCAAATATTGCACCCCCATAACACATAGGCAGACCGTTATTCAACGCCTCCACCCACTTGACGGCTACTTCACCCAGCATATTAGTAGGCATTCCCAGCACTGTGTGCACCAGGTCATGACACTCGCGGTAACGTGTCATTACATATGCCAGCATTGGATCGGCAATGAAACGTACTTCCATACGCGAGTCGGGTGTTACTTTCTGTAAAAGTTAACTCATTAATTATTCATGCCTGTAGCATTCAATGATATAGTTTTCATAATTATTAAATTTACATTGTCATCCAAGAACTTTACGTAGACCCGACCAAGAGTATTTTCTCCTAAGGAACGTAAATGGTTCATATCTACCGTATGCGTGTTTATACGTGGCTTCTGTTTCAGTATGCGTTGACCTTCAGCAGTGAGTTCCATTGTATGAGAGATATTCCGCAAGGTCGCTTCGCCGGTGGTTTCTCCTAGAGCGGCTATCATGTCATGCCTATGAGAATGAACTAAAACATTAGAGAAATAAGTACATTTGCAACGCATTGCTTCACCTTCGTGGATCTATTAAGGCGGCAATCGATGAACCCGCCCCGAGTAGTATCTTCTGAAAAGGCGACATTTCTATGCGATTTTTAAGGAACTCTTTAGTAAACTCATCCAAGTGTGTTTCGTCAACAGGTGGAATATCGCTTTTTTCGGTGCCTGTAGTATTGCTTTCTGCTGTGGCTGTAATATGCCGACATATACGGGGATTCCGCAACAAGCGCATTAACAGATTTGTACGAACGGTCTGCATTATTTTCGATGTGAATAGTTCTGCTAATGATAAACGTTTACAATAAAATACACTAATTAGCAAAGTATTGCAAAATAAATTATTTTTAATTGGTTTCATTAACATCAAAAGGTCTATCAATTCTAAATATATCTTATCTGCATATTCATCCAAATAACCTTTAGTAAAAGCGTTAAGATAACAAGTTTTTTTTCTTATTTGTCGAACCTGTGACCACAAATTATCTTTCATTTATGTACATATACATACATATACAATGAAGTCTCCCATAAGGAAATATCGGCAGGATCAGCCTTTCTTCCCGCTTAATAGATTGTCCTTAATAAACATTAAAAAAATATTGAGACCGGCATAAACACACAGTATATCAACTGATTGATCATGGACTTCCCATAATTATCAACTAAGATATATACGAGTATGTATGTACATACATACGCAAATAGAGATTGGCGTCCACTTAAAGAAAAATATTATTTTGGTAAAAATTAAATTTTTGGTGTCCGGATGAGTATCTAGAAAATGTACATACAAATATGTATGTGTGTATATCTACGTATGTATTCATACGCTCAAAAATATTTTAACACCTTCCCTTTATCAGATACTGTATTCAATTTTTTACTTAGAAGCGTTGCAAATGATGAGCAATAGTAATGAAGCGAGATAATTTGTATTTCCGCATTACTTTTCAAACTGTAATAATCAATTATAATACGATTGCGATAAATAAACCGCTAGTTTACAAACTGATTGAAATTTACAGACAAATATTGTACATAGATACATACATATGTACACATGTATAATATGAGAGATGGAAGGTATTTTTATCATTTACCTACCACGAGTATGTTTTTAAATCTTACATCTGTACATACATACTATATGTATATGTACATATATAAAGTTAGTGTTAGAGTAATTTAACAAACATGTTATTAAATTTAATTTTTGTTTTGTTTATATAGCCACTTCAAAGTCTTCAATAAAGCGACGTCACTGCTATTTCAGTAATTGTTTTCTCAAAAGCTTCACAGAGCTCGAAAAATGATATTTGCCTTGAATAAAACTTATACTTAAATACTTTTAATGTGCTTATATGCGTAATAAATCATATATGCCTAAGTAGGTTTGTATGTACGTGTAAGTATTTACAAGTGTACATATGTATATAAATACTAAAAATTGTATATTGTAAAAAAATTATCCAATAAGCATTATTTATATACGAATGTGCATATGCATGTATATTTGTATGCAGGTAATCGTTTTGCAGATATGCAAGCAAAGCATTTTGGTTGTTAATCAAATAAAGAATTATATATGTACATATGTATATACGTTTATTTACGGTGTTTTTCCGTTATTCACTAAATTCCGTTTATATTGTATTAGTGATTAAACAAAATATGACGAAATATAATAAATAATATTGACACAAACAGCAGCGCTATGTACTCAAGTGTCATTTAGCCATTCTTAAGCTAGGGAGCAAGCGGTTGAATAATTATAAAATATATTGTATTCAGAAAACAGAAGTTTCAATGCCAAATAATTGACTTTTGCACAATTGTAGAAACTAAATACGTAATAAAAATGTTGTTTTTAAATTTTAGAGTTTTTTCACTAAGAATACGATTATTGCACAATTTTAAGAACTGAAAATCGTGAAATTAAAATCGTGAAAAAAAGTTTACTGTATAAACGGTATTAAAAATCTAATATATGTATACTACATATACATATATATTTTATATGTAATTACTAATATATGTATGTACATATAATTATGAAGAACTAGCAGCCCGTCCCGGCATTGCACGGGGTAGACAATTATTTATTTTCAGAAATTTGGATTTAAAACACTTTTTTCACAAATATTTTTTTTTGTATTAAAAAAAATCCCACAGTTATGTTTGTATGTAAGTCTATTTATGTTCAATTTCTTTGATTGTTTAAGTGGCGGGCACTTTTGAAAAATAAAAATAATTAAAAAATAAATTAAAATAACAGTAATAAATAATGAATTCAGTCGTTTTACACACATACATATATTTTTGCCACTGCACGTGCTCAATTCTGCTAAATAGCAGCGACAACATCGAATTCCTTACTTTGATTCTATCGGCTCTGTTAGCCGCCAAATCGAACATCATACAGAATTCAATATGCACCTTCTCTATACTTTACATTATCTGGCCCGGCGCGCTTTTCAGAATGCATTGCAAACAACGGCCACGACGCTATGACGATTTTCTTTATCTTTTGAATTTTTTACTTCGTAATATCTTTTGAATGAAAAGTCCAATTTAAAAACTATTTTATAGGTAGTTAAATGGTCTTGACCATAAAATAATTTATTTGGATAAGGATTAATATAAACACATATGTAAATAGCATAGTTTGAATTCGGTTAGCATTTTTATTAATGTTTAAAATGAAAAAAGTTGTTGTAGTGACATAACTACAATAGTTGGACATATGCTACCGCGGAGTTTTTTGTAGACATTATGATGTTCTTCAATATTGTTGTACATTATTTTGTTCTATCGCTAATAGTTTCGGCAGCGCATTCGACGAAAGACATTTTAAGACTCATTTTTCTACTCCTTCGGTTACATTGTTCAAATTTTACCAAGGATCCCTAAATTTTTTTCAAGATGAAATGTAGGCTATGTCAAATTGGGAGAATGTAGCATTCTATTGGTGAAAGAATTTTTTAAATCGGCCCAGTACTTTTTGAGCCTATTCATTACAAACATAAAAAAAAAATAGGTACAAATCTTTCCTCTTTATAATATTAGTATAGATTAAGAATGAAGTCAATAACAAAGTACATAATATACATACATATTTACCCCATAACATATTACATGGTTAGTGCTATTATATCAATTCATTTTTGATAATTTCCATAATTTTTGATTTCATAAAAGTCTTTATTATTATTTCAATTACTTAGATATATACATATGTATGTATATATATCGTATGTACATATGGTATATATGTACATAGGAATATATCGTAAGAATATAAAATGATTCGTCATTTCTTAGAGAGTTTGAAGGCCATCAAAGGTGTTCTCATGTACATATGTTCATTCATCACTTCACAGAACTATTCAACTCAGGTAATATAAACAAATGTACATACATACATTTTACAGCATCGATCTGTGGGATTATTTTTTGGGTACAATGAACTCAATTTGCGAGTTATAAAAACAATTAAGCCCATACGTTTATAGCACTTAGGTGTGTACCGTCGTGTATGTATGTGCATTACAAGCGTATATGAACGAAAACAAATAAAAAAAAAACTTCAAAAAAGCATACTTCTAAGCTAGCTTCACCATAATGTTTTTAGATTGGCATTGCTCATTAGCAGTAAATGTAAATATATGTGAAATTTAGCTAAAATATTTAAGATTTAAGTTTGTTGACTAAACTCGAGATTAACTTGCCCACTAAATCCTAACGCGCAGTCCCTTATACCTAAGGATAGAATCACATTTACACATGCGCATAGTTTGCAGATTCAGGAGCATACATAAACAATTTGAAATTACATACATATATATTTTTATATTTGTATAAAAAAACTTTACGGTTTGGTTTTAAAATTTTAATTCTGCTCATGTGCTATAAAGTATTATAATGGCTCCTCTACATCGTATCACATACACTTTTTTTATCTAAACTCGAGTGAAGTGGGATGTTAAGTACACATACATACATACATATGTATATGAAATGTTTTTTTGTTTGTAAGTACGTATAAATATGCAAACATCGCTATATACGCACTTAAAAAAAGCACAACCTTAGATAAGCATACTCACAAATTACCAAGCAAAAGTGGGTAAGTGTTTTTTGGAAAGAGCGCTTGTTTCTACTAATTGCAACAAATTACTTACTTGGGCTTATTTTAGAGAAGAAGCTCTCTTTACGTATGTTTATATTAGGTCGCAAGTGGTTTAGTATTGAAAAAATATTTTATCTGCAATATGACTTTGTTTGGTTCCCATATCATGCATGAACAGTAATGCAAATAACGCTAAATGCTTACATAAATACATACATACACATAAATATTATAGTTTATATAGTAAGCAACTCAAAAGCAAGTAAACGTTGACGTTGGCATATACAACCTGGGCTAATTGATAAGACAGCTCAGCAAATGTAAGACAAGTTGACGATGGCTACTAATTGTTGGCAAATTTTTAAGCTTATATACATACATAACTCTGTGCTATTAAAAAATTTATTGGAAATGTAAGAACAGCGTTCGGAACTGAAAGTGTGGTTCTAATTTTCCATACACATATTTGTGTATGTTTACCTAAAAATATTAAAAGACATGATTTTCTTTAAGTAAAATTTGTATGAGATATATTTTATTTTAGATATACAAAATCACAAACAAATTTAGTTTGACTAAAGTAAATCTTTTATAATTTTTTTTATATCATTTTGTTACTTAAATAAATAGCAAAATTACATACATTGCCCATTGTCCAGCTAGTGACTATGACACTTTAGTTGCATGCAATTTTTAACACCCACAACTTATTTACAAATAAATTGCTACCTCCCCTAAATCGGAACATAAAATTCAATGCTACACATATCAAAGTATAACTATGGCTTTGGCAATTTTTTAAAAACTAAACGATATAATATTACGTACATGGCTATTGGTTCTTATAATTTATTAAATATACACGCATATTTTTAATGCCTCGTCCTAGTGTTTACTTCGTACAAACGCTTTGTTTTCTCATTAATATCTACAATTTTGACGTCGTTTTCGCGTTTAGTTTCGTTTTTCTCTGCTTTAGTATTAGCTTCCGAATGCAAATACCTGCTCACATATGTACGTACATATGTTTTTGAGAGATAATGCACGTTTTCCGTGTAGAATGTGTCGGCAATACTTTTTATACATCTAATACTTATCTACAAGTAAATTTCTTAGTATACTACACTGCTATTCCTCTTGTTGTTGGTATTAATAGTTCCTTATCAGGTGCTTGCTTCCGCCTGAACGTAATGTATGTGTATAGCAAACTAGCAAATACACTGATATTAATTCCTATACAATTTAGCCATGAAAAGATGTAGTCGCCGCCGATGAACATGCCCAGATATGTTACACATATGTTCTTTAAGCAGCCAACAATTGTTGTTGTAAGCGCAGAATTGTACTGTGTACAAAGTATTGTACTGTATGATAGAATGAAGCCCATAAAGCAACTCATTAGGAATTGTATAACAAAGTAAGGATTTTGCCATTGATTGTAGGCAACCGATTTATCCAGATCCCCAGTAACATAAGTAACAAGCAGTGCAGGTATAACCATAAATAGTGAGTTGTAAAACATTAGTCCATATTTCCCAATTTCCGAAGTGTCCAGCTTCTTTTTAACATACACTCCATTCGATGCAGTAAGCGCATTGGTTATCATTACGAAGGTATATCCCCTCATGTTGAATGACAGATCATCCGAAGCGGCCAGTAGGGCACCAGCTATCATGGCGTATACGCTAACTTGTACAGCAAACGAAGGTCGTACTCCCAATATTTTTAATTCCAGTAACATCGTCATTAAGATTGAAAAACGACGTAGTGCGGCAAACATGGGCAAGCTTAGTTCTTTTGTGCCACCTAAGCCAAACATCATGTTTCCAAGGAATATTAATGGCAATGGAAAAATTTTCATAAACGTATTTCGTTTTAATGGAGGATATGATACGAACTTCAACTTCCGACCAAGTCCAAGTACCACAATACTAGCTAACAACTGGCCCAAACTTAGGAACAAAAACGATGGAAAATGATACGATGTAAGAACTGTTTTATTCACAACGGTTATCATGAAGGATGACATGCCGTAGAAAAGGGCACTGCCGACCTTCTTAAAAAACAATGTGCCATCATCGTTATGGCGCAGCTCCTTTGAATTAAGACTTGTTTTACTATCATTGCTGCTGCTGCTAGACAGATCAAGTGTAGTATTCTGCTCCTCACTGTTATGTGTGGTCATTGCACTGAAGTTAAAAAGCGTCAGGGCGCTTCGTGAAGTATTCCTTCAATTACGAAATCACAGTCTTTATAACACTTACACTTTCACTTCTATTATATTATATTAATTATAATATTATTATATGCAACATTACTAATTATTATGTGGCATAACGTTTGTTAACTAGGAGGTAATCAGATTTATAAATTAACATTTATAAATTAACAACATCACCACGAAATTTTAGTGACCATTTTGACAGTCGCGAATTGACTAACTTCACAGCTGACAGCACAAACTCATAGCAGCTGTCAAAGAAGTTGGCACAATTAGCCAAGCAGGGAAATGACACTTATGCATTAACTATGAGAACTGTAACGGAATTCAAAATTATTAAAACGGCTTACCTTATAAAAATAAATAACTATTTTATTATTCAATAATATATTTAGAAACTATGTCAATGAACAAATACGTGATGGCGGAATACTTATCATGAAAAATCAGCTGTTTAATCTGTATAACAGATTCAACAGGGATGATTAATGGCGTAACTACTAGTATTTTTTTTAATTATTTATAATTGATATATGAAAATGATAAATCTTATTAAATTATTTAGAATAACTCAATTTTATCATTATTGAAAAGATTTTCAGCCATTTTTCGATTTTTTAAGGTCAAGTATGCCGTGTATGAAAATCAAAAAGTAAAAAATTATAGTGTGAGTTAAACGATAAGGATTCATGTTGGCATAATTTATTGGATAAATAAAATAAAACGCATGAGAATTCATCTATAATAAATGTATACAAAAATTTTCAAAGTACAATTCAATTGAAAGATGAACGTAAAATGGGTCTATATGTGGTGTATAGCATCGTAAAGGAGGTATAGCGAAAAAAATTCGTATCGATCGAAAATACAAGTGTATCGTTTATAGTTACTTTAATGAAGTTGAATGAATAAATTAAAGAATGAACGAAGTGGAGATTATGACAGTTTCGTCCAGAGCGGTGATTTAATGCATCTCTGTGTTTTGAAAAGGATTGGGCCACCCTTGTTCTGCACAGCTGACTTATTGGGTATTTACAAATTTAATATATTCTTTTAAATTAGAAAAGAAGCGAATTCACTTAAAATGCATAAATCTAAGAAGAAAAGTAAGACTGGTAAAATTCCAAAGCCGATTAAAGTAAAGAAGGAAAAAACTGAAGAAGATCGCTCCCTTCACCCCATGTCGCACTACATTGACGACCGGCTGGAATTAGTGAAACAAATCTTTGGATCACTTAAACCGAAGACAATAACCAATCTAGCTCCAGATTTCTTAAAGGTACTAAATCCTTCTTATATCTTTTAATATTTTGTAATGGCATCAAAATTACTTAGAAAAAAAGTATGGATGAAATTGAGGAGCTCTGCTTGAATGAATTGTTAGGTATATCTACCAAACGATTGCTATCCATAATTAATGCTACAAAGTGCCCCTCGGATACTGAATCATCCGGCGATTCTGATGTAGAACACCAAGAAGGTATGTTTAAACAAATTAATATTAATTCGATTTGTAATTCTCTATTATTAACTATTGCAGAACACATCTCACTTGAAGAAATCTCATCAGATAGTGAAATCGAAGGTACATCTTCTAATGCCGGTAAGCTTTGCACATATTTATTCGTATGCAAACATATATAGTATTTCGATTTAATTTAGTAAATTTAGAAATTTTTATTATTGTTAACTGTATTTAAATTTTTCACCAATAGGTATAGGGGGCAAATAGAAAGCTCGAAGTATAACTACGTCCTCGTTAACACCATACTGAACGTCGTCTTCATCTTCTTTACAGACTTCCAGTGTAATTACAAAATCACCGGTTTCCAATAAGCCACTAACGCGCCCGAATTCGATGCCATATTCAATTGGGCTGAGATTCGTCTCATTCATTTCTTTAGTGTAGAGAATACCACGCAAGTTCCGACGCAAATTCAGTGCCTTTGCCAATTTCAACTTGCATTCAAATTCGTTTTCCTCCATACTTTCTAAAGGCAACATCATTAAGACGGGACAGTAAATTTCCACACGTCCCAATGCTACAGCAGCCGTTTCGCATTTACTATGCATAACAATCGCTTGACACTCCACTGAGGTGATTGTACGTATTATGAAATTAACTATGCTTTGGTAAGAGGACAGAATATTCTTCAAAGCCGTCGAATTTTCTACAACAGCTTTGTGAAAATCCTTCAGAGGCAGCAATTTTTTCACTATCAGTGGATATTTATTGCACCAACTGCTCTTCTGTATAAACATCGTATCGATACGCCAGAGAAAATCATGATTTTCAAATCGTTTGAAGTCGCTACAACGTTCCAATGGTACTGTTCCTATGATGGGCTTTTTCAAACATTTCGCCAACGGTATTAAATCGTTAATTATATGATTTTGCATGGAAGTGCTGGCACAGAACATGTCTTGTATCCAAACATAATCCAGCAATTTAACGATGCCCATTAAATCGAGCATTTTAGAACTGATAAATTCTAGATCGATTGTGCCAATTAATTTGAAATTATACTCGTCTTTTAAACTGTTACGCAACGTACGAAGAAATGGCTTACAGCGGATGCGTGGCAATACGATAAAATCGGCTTTCGATTGCGCGGCCAGCTGAAGGTCGTTCATAAATAAGTCGGGGAAGGTTTCGTTGGACAATGAATAACATTGATTTGGTAGCTCGATATATTCATACGAATTAATTATGCCAGCATCTTCAATTACCAGCGCTATATTGTTTTTAAGTTTTTTGACTATCTTGCCTTTTACCTCATTTCCGAGCAGCAAAATATCATCAAGTTTCAATGATTTAAAATAATATTTCAAATTTAAGACAAAGGCAATCTCTCGAAAGCTGGAATATCGGTAGGCTTCATCGAGAGTTAGTGTCATAATGTCGCCACGATGTAAAAGCACCGAACAATTGTTACGCAAACGTCCTATACGACAACAGTCACCTTGAAACTGCAATGCTATCCCAATTGGTATGCGAATTCTGGGTTCTTCCTCTTGAAATTTATCAATTATGGTTTTAGAGCGAATGAGCAATTGCTCAAATTCGTTGCGCTTACTAGTCACGGTGTCAATGAGAAATGTGCGTGCACCGTTCTTCAACAGACTCCTGAGTTCATCGTCTGTGGTTTCCATTACGATGCGCGCCATCAAACCAAGATTGTAGTAGCGACGCTTGCAACGCTTACGAGCATGCTTTTCATGTTCGTCGCAAGCGCGTTTGAACTCTTCCAAACGCTTCATTAGACTTTGATTATCATTCAAGAGCACCCGAAATTCTCGCTCATTGTTTTCTTCCTCCTCACCCACTTGCGAAATGCCAGCATCGCGTTCACGGTCCTCAAGCGCATATTCCATCTTTTATAAAAAAAAATATATATAAAACTTAATATATACTTTCGAATTTAAACCAGCAAATATTTTATTTTAGGAAAGAAAAAGTCGAACGCATCGGACGCTAAAAACAACACCAAAAAATCAACAAAAAATTCTGCCGAAAAAGATGAAAGTAAGTATCACAAAGCAAAATTTAAGAAGTGACAAAAAAAGTCAAACAATTTTGAGTGAAACACTCGAATTTTTCTACGAAAAATAAATACTTTTTTAAGAAGTAAACTTACAGTGTGTTTGGCTCAGCACAACGAAAGCATTCTTTCAACAATAAATTAAGAAACTTTTTTGCTAACATTATTTTAATCCTAGTATTTTTTAATTTGCAGATAATGGACAAATAAGCGTGTTGGAGCTTTTGGAATTACAAGCCCGTGCGAGGGCCATACGCTCGCAACTAGCGCTCGAGCCAGTAACAAAAATCGAAGTAGACTCGGATCCCGAGAAGGGTGATGGGAAAAAGGGCGCTCTCAAATCCACAAACGGAACCACTACCAAAGAGCATAAACGTAAACGCAGACGTAAATCTAGCGAGAAAAGTAAAGATGCTGAAAAATCGCAAACTTCCTCTTCGAAGGCGAGCAAAGAAACTACTAGAGCTGATACTAAAACGCCTAGTATATCAAATGTGAAAGTAAAAAGCAAAGAAGACGAATCTCAAACCACAAAAGCAACTAAAATGAAGAGAAATTATCGCGTTAGCAACCAGGAGCCCGAATCCGGTGTTAGCGAATCTGAAAATAAATCTAAAAATAAAGAATCTGTGACTGCTGCAAAAGATGTAAAGGCTGAGACAAGGTCGCGTTCGCCAACACCAGATGTAATACCAATAATTCCAGAGCCAGAAACTTTATTCATCAGCGACAGTTCGGACGGCGAACACAATGAGAAAGATAAAAAGAAAACAACACAAGTTGAATGTGTTAAAAGCGGCAGTGTTAACGACACAGAAGACAAGGTTGAGAATACAACTTCACGTGAACGAAAACTAACGGAACCAGAAGAAGGTGAACTGATCGAAAGTCAAACGGAAAATGATCAACAAGACGATCACATGGAAGTTAATGCACCCAGTTTGAGTTCATCAGCCACTGAGAATACGGATTCTGCAATAAAACCACAAGAAATTGACGAAATAACGGCTGAAACAAATAATTCAGAAAACCCTTCTGCTGGGGAAGTGGCAGAAAAAATACCGGATTCTGCAGCTACCTCCAGCGAAGCAAATATTTCGACCACAAATGCTGCACTGCCGAAAAAAGAGGAGCAAAACTTAGCACCTAGTCTCGAAGATGAGGACGATGGCAATGACGATGTCATCTCGCTCGAAGGTGGTGATCTTGAAGAGGAAATGATTGAGCATTTGGAAGAGGACACAAACACAAAATCATCCTTTGCAACTTCACCAAACAAAGCCAACACAGCCAATGAAGAGCAGGATGCAGACGTAATATCACTAGATTCAAGCGAGGAGGATGAACGAGATAAAACTAGTTCCGAAGTAAGTACATCATTCAATTATATTATACATTTTTAGAAAACTATATATATTTTTGCTGATTATGATTGTTTGCCTCGTTTTTCTTAGTCGTGGCATTCGCGCTATTTGAAGAGCTCTAAAGTGAGCAAAGTGCTGGCGACATCGCGGCTTGGCAAACGTGTGCGTGACAATATCAAGAAGTCCAAACGTTCCAAAAAGGATACGGAGCGTGTAAAAGTTGCCGAAGAGAAAGAAAAGCCGAGTCCAAGTTACGCCTCCAAGCACGAGGATGGCTCTATTGAGCAGTACAAAGAGTTGCTGGCTATGCGGCAACGCAAAAAGTGAAACCGGAAGTATTTATGTATCACATACATACATACATTATTTATAGTAGTAGTACATACAGATTTCAGAAAATACAATACTTTGCTATCAAAACGTATTTTCTCCCTGCTTAGACAAAGCAAATAACATAAATCCATACAAATTTATGCATAATCATACGAAATCGATTTATTTAATAAAAACCTGAAATGAAATGTAAAACTTTGAATTTTTGCGTGCTCACAATGTGTGCAAGTGTGTGTGTGTGTGTCACCCCTAAACCAACCTCATTTATCCTTTCTAAGCAATAAATTTCTTCAGTTTTGTGATTCTCATTAACTCCATATTTTTATTTGACATTATTGTTGTTGTTGCAAATTTTGTTTAGCTTTCATGACAATACACTGCTATTTTCGTATTAAAAACTACAATAAACCAAATAACGCACAAATATTTGAATATTTCGTGCCAAGCACAAATTCAAGTGAATTTTAAAAAGTCGAAGTCGAACGCAATGGCTCATAAAGTTTCTCACAGCGGTTCCACCACTGTTGAGGCACGCTTTGCATTGCGTACATTGCCCGACAATTTCCGGCAATCATTTAAATGCCCTACGACACACACCCTCACCGCCGCTTAGGAACCCCAAGCCCACTCGCTTCCCGCCCGACACGTTGCGCGCCCAAAAGCTACACAAGAAAAGCTGCAAAATGCTGAATTTCTTCTAAAAATGAGTGGAAGAGTAGTGTGACGTGGAAACAATCATGATTGATTAAAATGTGTAGGCCTGATTCTTTACATTGCAGCGCCTGTCAAATATGTATGTATGTATGTATTTGTTTCGATGGTAATTGGCACCAGGTATGGTATTAAATTAAATTTTAAATATTGTAGTTAAACTTAAAAATTCCCGTTTTTATTATTTTGATTGAAAAGAAAATATTAACTTTCAGCCTTTAGCAACGTTTTGCCTAGTTAATTGTATTTCGTGTATAGACATAAACATATACACGAATGTGTGTATGTGGCACATATTCACACACACACACACAAACATTTTCTAACCCATTTACAATTTACCGGTCAACGTAGCAGTCAACAACAGACAAGACATCCCACACTGGACTCAATTTGTTTAGCGCGCAACAGACAATCAACAATAACAACAACTAGTCAAATTGTGTTTGGCCTTGTTAATGGCGTTGTCTTCATCATTTTCGCTGATAAAAAACAGCAAGCGCTTGTAAACAGACAGATTATACAGGGTGCAGTAGTTGTGTCGAACACGTACTTACATACATCCCCATGCAGTTGTATAAGTGTGGTTAGTATATTTGTATGTTTGTGTGCGTTAACTCAGGCGCTAGAATGTGAGCGCGCAGGCGCATTACAATTATGAATTTGACTTATGTTCTCCAGCGCTTTTTGGTGGTGCTCTACATACTATGGCTCTTCCTGATGTTTATGGATGTGTGTGAACATCCATATATACTATATGTATAATATAAAATAATTTTATTTGTTTGTATTTTTAAATATTTTATAAATTGTCGAAATTGTCCAAATGAGGGCTCACGATTTTACATGGAATTCTGCGTCTACAGTGCCGAAGTTTTGAAGCAGTTTTGAGGAAGTAAAATTGTAGCTACTCCGACAAGCTTTTGCAGGAGCTGAAATTCAAACTCAGATTGAAAATTTCACAGACAGTTGTCTTCCCTTGGGTTTTCCTTCGACAGATAATCAGCAGATGACCAAAAAATGAATGTATATTGGTGAAATTTCAATTGATTGTAAGCGAAAATAGGTGTCAGAGAGTTGAATATGCTATATTTATGGTGGGATTATTAAAGAATGATATTTTATTTGGTTCTAATATAAACCACCGAGTCACTATTCTTAAAGTAACCTTTCAAAGAGTTACCCTTTAGAAGCAGTAATCTAATCTCCATGCGAATTCTGTCCATCGTCCCCTTATGACATGCGAGAGAACCGTCGAAACCGCAAAACAAATAATATAAATACAAGTATAATATAAACAAGAGCGCACACATACACGCGCACTTCAAATCCTTTTGGCGTTTTTTGCTCTTGTGTTCGAGAGCGAAAGTAAATATGACAGTAACAAATGAGCGAATTGAATGGACTTTATATGTGTGAAGCACTTTGTAGCTGCTTAGCTTGTTGATAGTCAAAAGCAATGCCGTGCACTCTATCGAGTTTTCACTGAGACACTTGCGAAAGGAAATGCTAATAAGGGTGGCAACCGCACGATGATGGAGTCAACACTCACCAATACCAGCACGAAGTGCATACCAGCCATTGTGTGGGAGTCGCACGGAAAAGCTGGCTCTCTGGAGTGTATCCTTTTGGCCGTTTCGGTGTGTCGGCGGTGCGACGGGCTGCTTACTGCCTTTACTATGGTTCGCCATGCTTGAAGATGGAAAATTCAAATCAGTCTACAGAAAACGCGTCCGTGAACAGAAGTGGCCGTGTAAGGCTACACTTTCCGCGTGTAATCTTTGTCGGTATGATAAATAAGTGATACACCCTGTAAAAGTTCTGTAAGTTTGGAAATTAACTGCCAGCAAATAGAGCGGAGGCTCTTGTTCTTCTTCTCCTTCTTCTATACTTTAATTTTTTTCTGCTCTCTATGTATTTTGGTTCTAATCTGAATGTTGTTGGTGTGTTTCTATATATATTTTTTTAAACTAAAAACAAAAACATAAATAAAATAATAAATAAAAAGGTAAATTTGAACGTTAATAATAACTAAAACAACACTAAACTAACGGGAAACAGTATAATGATAAAGTGATAAGAAAAGATAAATGACGAAAAAGTGTTAAGCGTTCAAGTAAAACAGAAAAAAAAGAAGCAAAAGGGAAAACGAAAAATTTCTTGCAGTGTGTGTAAGCTCATGAAGTGAATGGCAAACAAAGGATAATCGAATTCGCAAATAATGCACACACCCACAAACATACAAACGAACGTACATCATATGAATTTGGGCATGTGTGCGTGCCATAGTGGAATTACAGTAAGACCGTCTCAAACACTTGGTCAATTGTGTAGTGAATATGCAAACGAGTTGAACTTTCAAGTGCTTCCAAGCGAAAACTACTCTTCCAACATTCTTATCGAATGAGAACCACACAGGTGCCGCGACATCACACTAAACGTAAAACTAATCAGCATAATAGTCTCATTGATGTTGGCGATTAGAAGAAAAGGCGAATTCCTGCGAATATCACTGTCGCCAGGCAGTGCAAGTCGGAGCGCCAGCAGCAACAACGCAAAAAATATTTTTAATACGAATTTTCTACAGCAAACACTATTAAAAGATTTAAGCATTTAGCCAAAGACATTGTGAGTCCAATCCACCATGTACATAATATGCCAATGTATATACATACATGTGTATGCTTCCAACAAAGTGCAGAAACCGTACACTTTCATTACGCTTACGAACTGCAGCGATATCCGAAGATTAAACCTCCAATTGGCAATCAAAATTAAAGACATTGGACAAAAATTAAATGTTATACAGATAATATAGATTGGATTATGAAAAAAATTAATTGAATTTTCAAAATATTATATTTATGCATTTTAAAACTATTTTTTACCCAATTTATTATAAATTTGCTTTTGCTACAAGGACTGCTTCTATCACCCGTACTATGGCAATTGTTACATTATTATAATATATATGTATTTGCATGTTATTAGCACCAGTGTGTAAATAATGTTAGATATTGTTTTCGTAAAATAAATTTATATTTATATGTACGCTTCTTATACTAGTATCTTATATACCAATCACAGAGCACATCCAATCTTATTTGTTAGTATATAAATATGTATGTATATCTACCATAGATATGAAAACTTGACTATTGTGTATAATATGCATGTTTCTGGTTGTATTATTATTGTTAAATAACTTTAGTTTTTTTTTTAGTTGCTAAATATGTATATTTACAGCGCGTTTGAGGAATACAGTAGGAGAAAAATAACCGGTTCTCAAATCTTCCTATTCGCTTGATAAAGCACACAATTAAGCACTCAATGAACTTTTTCAACATTTTTTTTTTCAAAATCAAGTTAAACTGTTTATAATTAAGGGGTTAAATGGGTTTCCTCGAGTAAAATAGCCTTTTTTCAACTTTTTTTTCTCGCATAAAAAATTAAATATTTTATTCGAATTTTTTATTGTTACAAACATACACCATTAACAACGAACTTCTGAAATTAAAAAAAAAAAAAATATTTTAAAATTAGATTTTTGGCAGACATTTTACCAAAAAAAATTAAAATTTCGCTACATTTTTTTTCAAACAGTTTTAATCGAAAAAAATCCTTCGTGTGTAAAATTTTATGAAGATCAGTTTGGTAGTTCTCGAGAAATCTTGCCAACCGACTTCAAAATCACAATTTCGAGAAAAACGCGTTTAAAGACTCTCGACTAGCCTCGAGCGCACAAGTTCTCCAAGCTGTTTCTCCTATCTATCAACTATTGCTCGGATCAACTTGAAAATTTAGGAGAATATTCTAGTGGTGTTGTAGAATTTAATAAAACAATAAAAAAAAATTGATTTCCTTAAACCCGTAAACCCATGTGAGCCCTTAAAACAGAAATATGATGTTTCTTAGACGATCGGTTTTGGCATATGTATTTCTTTTTTGGCGATATGCTACTAAAAAAATTCATTTAACAGTATATTTTGTTAATTTTGGCAAACAAATTCTTCTTAATAAGGTGCATAAAATTCTTTAAAAAAATAACGGGTTTCATTGCGTTCTTTAAGGTGGGGGAAGACCGTGTCGCCTGAAAAATAAAACAATAATGGATTCTCGCTATCTTAAGAAGCTGTAAACTTTTTTTTTGTTTTAAAAGCCAACTACTCAAAATTAGAGATCGATTTTTCAAAATTGTCGTAGAATTTTTCAAGAATATTACAAATTATTATTATTTTTTTTAATATTTTGTTGCTTCATAATTAAAGAATATTAATGAAAGTAAATCGGCTAACTGGGACTTGAGATATTTTGGTGACTGCATCGAAACATATAGCCTCGAGTAAAACGCGTTTAAAGTTTTATGTCCAGTCGCTTATTTTTGCAGTCGTCCGGACCATTTACCACGATACTAAAATGGCTATAACTTTGGGGCTAATTGGAACATTGAAAAATCTTTTTTGGCAGATATTTTAGAATATCTAAATCATCGAGTTATGGAAAATTTCGATTGTTTCGAATTTCTAGAGGTGTATAACTATATTTCCTTTTTAGAAAAAAAGAGTTTACAGATCGAAGGACGATAGTATTCGCCACTGTGAACATTCATGGATTATTTCATCTCTCCATATTATTAATTTTCAGGTAATGCGTTTATTTAGAAATATATGTATGTAAAGCTTGATCCATTTCGAGGTTTCCTACTTTTTTAAAGATAAAAAAACCACAGAAATTTCAAATTTTATGGGGAGTGTTTATTATGAATCGAAAGAACACTATTTTGCATTTATTTTTTAAAGAGTATCTCTTTCAAATATTGGCCGCGGCCACATCTTAGATAGTCCATCTATTGAATTAAATTTTCGATGACGCGTTCGAGCATTTCGACTGGTAACTGGCGAATGACACCCGTGATGTTTTGCTAAAAGGCCTGAATCGAAACGGGATTCTCTGCATATACATTACTTTAAACTTTACATATCCACACAGGGAAAAGTCTAACGGTGTTATATCAAACGATCCTGTTGGCCAATGGAAAAATGCAATTATCTGTTCACCGAAGTGTTTTCTCAATAAATCCATTAGTTGATCACACATCGAAAATGGGCTGTCTTGTTGAAACCAAATGTCGTCGAGATCACGAGCTCCAATTTCAGGCAACAAACTGACGGTTATCAGGGCCCAATACGGGCTTCATTGGCGGTTACGTTCTCACAAGCACTACTTATATATTAATATAAATTATATATATTAAATATGGATCGATGATTCCAAGTCGTTGTTTTTTCTGGATAAAATGGCAGCTCTTGAATCTCTTCAGGCTTCTTTACATACCCATTGAGCCAAAAAAAGGTCTCATCGCTGAGCAAAATTTGGCTCGAAAACGTCGAATCTTCTTGGAACTTTTCAAGAGCCCTTAGTGCGAAGCGATGACGCTTGGAAGGATCGAGCAGCTTCAGTTCTTGCACAAGTTACTGTTCTGTGTATGCTTTCACTTTAAGATCTCGACGTCGTGGGCCAAGTTGTTTAATACTCTAGTCCGAGTTACTGCGAAAAATTTATCATATACATATATGGTTGGAAACGTTATGAATATCCTTATGCATCATTAGTAACTGAATGCTCGATTATCAAGTTGGCAGAACGTACGGAAGGTTCTTAAATATGTAGTATCTCTTGCCGGTTTAAGTAGCTTGTGTGATCGACCCCTTTTCAATGACATGTTTTGTCTCTTCTCTATTCCCCTCTCTGATAAAGGCTTTGTGATGCACTAATTGTCTAAATGCGTACAAAAAATTAAATTTTTCTCTATAGTTGAGGTGTGAAAATGAATTGCCTTTACAGAACTCCAATAAGAAATTTAGTAATATATTTCTCACATTTCGCCACATTTATTTCTTATTTACAAACTTCATAACTCCACATAATAAATTAATTTGTACATATGTATTATATATATGAATTTATATACTCATTTGTATGTATATACTTTATATGAGTGTAATATTTAACACATCCGCCACATAAAGCTTCGGGATTGTTTTTCATTATTGCCACATTTTAATTTTGGCGAGGTGGAGAACTGACGTCAATTCAATAAACCAAATTCTTTTTTCATATTTTCAGTTATTAGCTCATATAAAAACAAATATTAATAATTTGTCTATAGATTTAGTATGAGTCTCATTATAGTACATATATGCGCAATACTCTTACATATTACAAAATGAAAAAAATATATATGTATTTGTGTATATGTCTATATTTTAATAAACTACCGAATTTTATGATGAAATAATCATACAGTTTCAATACATGGACGACGTACACACACATATGCACAGGTCTTTAGATTTGCTTGCCAGCACCAAGATTCGACTAAACACATTACGGGTTTGTGGGGCGACTGTACTTGGATATACTATATGTACATACCATTGCTCATTAAAAATTGTCATTCGCCATTGCTTTATGCACAATTTATCGTATCTCATTTGAATCGCTGCTATCGAAAATAATAAAAAATTTGCGATAAAAAATATTACTGTAAATAAATTCACACATGTACGCACACATACACGCGGACATATACATATATAGATGCCTTGAAAGCACACACACAGGCGCACAACCACCCCATATCGCTAGGCAAACCCTATGGAGCCATCGTGCAGTCAACAAAGGGGCTGAGGGTGGCCGAGCGGTGTCCGCGATATTGGTGGGGGCGTGAGACACATTAAAGTTTGACAGTTGAGTGTACAAATTGCGATTGGAAATCATGGGTTATCAGCTAACTGCGCTCGAACTGCCTGGCTGGCTGAATGACTGCTATAAAGATTAAATAATTTCAATACCAAAGCAAGGCGAAATATTATGAGTACGCAGAGCTTAAAGCCGAAGCTAGCAATGTGCCTGCGTGCATGTCATGTACGTCTGGCGGCAGATTCGTCGACGGGCGTATTAAGGCTCAAAAGTGGTATCGAACCAAAATGGCATTTTCATAAAAAATCAATAAACTCTCGTATTACATGTGTGCACACATACAGACACATGCCTGTGTAAACTGTTTAACATTATATTTTATTTATTTACAATTCACACATACGCAAAATGGCACAGGCTCTTACGCACATATAAATATGTATGTGTGTAGTTTGAACATTCCAACACAATTTACACAGCGTGCACTCCAACGCACAACAACAACAAGGCAGCAATTTAGTACCAACTGCTCATGTAGCTATGAAGCTTTGAAGCTGTGTTTGTTGACTCTGCTTCGTTTTTGCTTTTGCATTCACTTATTTGCGGCTTCCTTTATGAAAGT
This sequence comes from Bactrocera correcta, assembly GCA_027475135.1. Taxonomy (NCBI): domain Eukaryota; kingdom Metazoa; phylum Arthropoda; class Insecta; order Diptera; family Tephritidae; genus Bactrocera; species Bactrocera correcta. The sequence goes on from CM050326.1 coordinate 81,001,359, forward strand.
TGTTCGCCACGCACTCTTCCACCTGCCTTTGCCCACAATATGTGGCACCATACATACGCCTCCACCCCCGAGGGCACTACATTAAAGTATTTTGCTACAGTTCGACACTTTTTCATTTTCGTATGAGTGGCTTTATGTACAGTTGTACGAGTATACGCCGATGTATGCATGTATGTGTATTAGTATGCAGAGGCACACACAGTTTGCTTATATGCGGTGATATTACAATTTCTGCCTTTCATTCCGCTTGCCGCTTTCCCGCTGTCCTAATACGAGTATTATATTTGCTTTTAAATATTTTGATATACAACACAGTCGGGGCTTATAACTTTTATATTTTCATACACACACTATAATGCTCTGAGATACGACCACAAGCATGCTACTACCTACATACTTGCCCAGGGAAGTACAATATTTTACCCGAATATGTGAACATTCGTAGGAAAGCGAGCGCGAGGATACTGCACCTCCTTACCGGAATATTTCTAGCGTTTTGTGGAGAATATTTTTGCACCGTAGGACATTGGGGTCTTGTGAAAACATACCTCTATAAGTAGTGTGGAGGATTAACTCTTTGGGTCAAGATGGTCTTGAAAGAATATACCTCTATAAGTACCTGGTATTAATAAGACTAATATTGGAGATATGAGTGATAGTAAACCGTAGCAGAAAGATATTTTGATTCACTATATGGCTTGAATAGTAATCTACCTTATTTGTAACTTGGGTGTACGGTTGTCTAATAGGAAGCCTTAACATGCTGTTACTTTCACGCGAAACTCATTGAAAAAATTAAACTATGTAAAACAGTATGATACCCTAAACCAACTCAGTTTAAACGTCAATAAATCAGACTACATTCTCCCGATGCTGGATTTCAATAGACGCTTCCAGGTGAGGAAACCCTCTAGACGTGAATGGAGAAGGGGTATAATAGGGGAGGAAGATACCATCTCAGTCCATACCGACGGGTCCCAAATGGACTGCAGGGTAGGCACGAGAGTATATTCCGACGTTCTGGACATCTCTTCTCTCTATCCATTTACCGAACTCGGCTAGCAGCTCCCAAGCGGAAGTGGTGGGTATAGAGAAGACCTGTGAAGCACTATTGGATAACTACGAGAGGATACATAAAGCAGCAATATACACGGATAGCCAAGCGGCTCTCCTGACCTTGTCGTCTCCCATGACTAATTCCAGCATAGTCCTTAACTGCAAGAATGCACAGAGCTCACTAAAAAAAAAGCTCCACCCAGACTTGATCTGGCTTCCCGGCCACAGGAACATTTTCGGCAAAGAAAAAGCAGACGATTGGCAAAGGCACGAGCCTTCCTAAACGAATCCGAGGCAGAGTGGATACCAAGCCCGCTAGGAGCGATCAGGAGAGAGCTCAATTTAAAATTTCAACGATTAGCAAACAATAGATGGAAAAATATAACAAAATGCAATCTAGCTAAACAGATATGGCCAAAAGAACTAACACTTATTAAATAGGTTATGAACGGTATCTACTGACCAACTGCTAATATAACAGGTCATTGGCCATTTGGAGAATAAGGAAACAATTTTCCACTTTCTCTGTGAATGCCCAGCCCTATCGCAGATCTGACACAGAACACTTTGAATTCACCAAGAAGCAAACATTGAAAGGATGACTACAAAATGCATATCGAACATTAGTAGCTTCATCGAAACCACAAAATGGCAATAACATAAAGGTCTTCGACTAGTGCACAAAAATGGCACAGCTAGTTCTAATTGAGCCTGAAATACTCGTACATCAGGGCTGCACTCCTACCTACCCAGTCTGGCGCTTTGTATAATGGTTCTGGTTCTGATGTTGTCGACTTTTCTAACTTTCTAGGGCTGTAGAACCACAGACGATCAATTAGGCGTATAATCGATTTAGTTGCCGTCACAAAAGTAACTGTTGTTTTGAAGATAGATAGACTTTCGGGCACAGCTCTAGTATGGTAAGCTCATTCTCCTAATATAAGCAAATGCGGAAAAGATTCGCATATAAGAATGTATTGGAAATCTAGAATAGATTATAGATGATTATTAGTTCTTTTAAGAGCGTTCTTTCACAAGTTGATCGAGAAAATCCATCGAATCCAACAGTAGAAGGTAATCATGTTTTCTATATAGTCTTTAATTATGCTCACAATCCCCCAAAAATAATGCAAAGGCAGAGTAAAAGTAGTTTTATTTACGATCACTTTTTACAATCCTTAAGACTACATTGTTAAACTCACTAGTCATAAAAATTTCCAGCCGACCTAATTCACCGCAAACTACAAAAAGTTTCCCTAAACCTTTGTGTACATAGTGGGAGTAGAGTAGGAATAAATAAAAGGCGAAAAAATGTAAAACTTCCATCTAAAAGGATAATAAAAGAATAGGCGAATTGTTGGCAAACAGTGGGGAAGAGCGGGTGGGCGGCTGGTTGCACTGTCGGCCAGAACATGTCTGTGTAGCAGACCAAGCGTGGAATAACTAGAAAATAATATTTCTCCACATCTTGCACAGTTGTTGTTGCTTTGAGTGTCAGAAATGGAAAAGAAAATAATTTGATGGTTTTATAAAGGCGGGCACGCGCGGGTGAATGGCAAAGAAATTGCACGGGAAGCCTGGCAACAAAAGCAAGCGCACAAAATTTGTAGGACACGGGAAGGGGGTGGGTGGAGGCAATAGAAAATAAAGAAAGTTTTCGCTTTGACGCAGGAAAATTGGGAATTTTTCCTTTTACACTCCACGCTCTTTTATTCTCTTTGTGCGTTGCCCCCTTCTTACCGAAGAATTTTGCTTATTTTGTGTTCATATTTTGTGAAAAATTTTGCGAGATAATTCTTCCTCTTCGTCTGGTCTGGTTCACGCAGGACGGCAACTGTGTTCTTTAGTCTACGGCATGGGGTGGGAGGTTGCGTTTGGGGCATGGTGGCCGATAGCGGCATTTCAATGGCTGCGTTAATAATTTCCCGAAATATACTTATGAGTGTGTGCGTGTGATGGGCAGCGTTGGCTGTTCTTAGATTGATAAAATTGGACTTGTAACTTGTAACGGTGCTGATCACCGCCAAAGGCTGCAATATGCAACAGCACGTGTCAGTCGCGCTGGACACTGTGCGAAAGGGGGCTTAAGCTACAGGCGGCAGGTTGCTATGAGTAGGAAGCTGGCCGGCGCGGCAGGCTGGAGGTGTAGTAACAGTGAATCGGCTGTTCAGCAATCGCTTTAGAATTACTGTTATAAAACAGCTACACAGGTGTATGTGTGTGTATCTTTCCTTTGAACGCAATGCACCAAACTAAATGCTCTTCATACAGATGGCCGCATTAATTACACGCGCTGACGTCCACACACACAAACGTAATTATTCATAAATACACACACTGTTAGTTTTTGAAATCCACGTTCGTATTGTACATATATGTGTATTTCACACACACATATACACATACGTGTGCATAGTAAACTGTTACAGTTCGGCCAATGTACATTTTCTGTTTTATATTTCATTATTAATATTCTTTCTTTTTCTACGGAAATTTTTGATTGCGCCACATTCATTATGGCGGAGGAGGGGGCTGAAATAAAAACGCTCACACACACACACAGGGCGCTCATGTATGTGTATACGCAGTGGCACACATGTTAACGCCTTTAGCGGGCTTTTTCGCTTGAAAGCCAACAAAGGCAACAAAGCGGCCGCAGCCACTGAGGGAACAAACAAATTAGTGTTAGACAGAGATGGCGTATGCTTAATGAGACGCCGCATGAGAAGCAAGGATGTGCAGAGGCGAGCTATACGAGTGCGAAAAATATGAAATGAAATTAATTTTTCACCAAAAGAGATGAACGAGCAAATGAGAGGAGAAGCCAGCACACGTACACATGTATATGTATGTTGGTGTGTTTGTCCGATTGTGCGGCTGTACTTGCACTGCATTGTGGGTGTAGTAAAAATAAAAATATGAGAAAATTAAGAAATCGCAAAGATACACACGCATACAGACATACCTTCATACATACAGACATGTATTTGTTCTCGCTTGCTTCAACTTTAAGTGAAAACCTTCGCTTCTTAAGACTCATACACGCATATACCGACGTGGTTACTCGCATCTGTGTGCGGATATGCGATTGTTTGTGTGCATTTCTTTTCTGGCGCGTGGCTGCGTATGTAATTATTTTAATATATTTTCGATACAGTGAACCGAATAAAAATACGCATATAAATTCGTCGTTCGGAATATTGTTGTTGGTGTTGTTGATGCGATAATGATGAGTGCGCGTATGCGTGAAATTTCACTTCAATTCAAAGAAGGATGAAGCTTACTTACCAAGAACCTCACAAACATACATATGTACATATATATTTTATATTCGTTTGTTTTTAATCCAGTATATATGTATATACATATGAGATACACACATGTGCATGTACAGTTATAAATCGCTGCGCAGATATGTTTTCTTTATTAAGTGCTAAGAAAAAATATTAGACATTTTACTTTCACTAAACATTTTCAATCGACTATAACCGATATACCATATTTACATCAATAAAGAAGAAGAAACAATTTCAATGCTTTAAGTCAGTATAGATACATACATATAAGTATATAGATTATAGATGATTTCAGAGAAGAAACTAGCATAAACGTTTCATAGCAAAAGGAATTGAAAAACACATCCATACGTATAGGAACCATTTCAAAATAAGCTTTTAAAGAATTGCAGAATACCTCCGACTCATTTGTGAACCTCAACCTGAAATTAGTCTAATATCCAGTTGTCGGTTAATGCAGTCAAAATCACGTGGTTTAAATATACATTTTTTAGTGATTTAAGGTCAATATGCACTTTTAAGGAGTTTCATGGGTTTCCTCGGGTAGAAAACAGCCTTTTATCAAGACTTTTTTCTCATATAAAAAATGAAATATTTTAATAGAATTTTTTATTGTTACAAACATACACTCTTAACAAAGAAATTCTGAAATTTTTAGAAAAAAAAAAAAATCAGTGAAAATTTTGCGGTTTTTTTTAAATACATAGTTGTAATCGAAAAAAGAAATTGTGTCTCAAAAGCCTGTGTAAAATTTCATGAAGACCAGTTTGAGTAGTTCTCGAGAAATCTTGCCAACTGCAACACAGTTTTGAGGAAAACGCGTTTAAACACGGCGCACTTAGCCTAGCTAGCCTCGAGCGTAAATTTCTCAAGGCTGTATCTCCGAAACTTTTACTCGGATCAACTTGAAAATCTAGGACAATATTCTAGAGGATTTTTAGAATTTAATAAGACAATAAAAAATATCGATTTTTTGAAACCTGTAAACCCATGTAACTCCATAAAGGAACGAGATAAGATATACTAAGCACAACTCATGAACCAGAATTTATTTATTTACTAATACTAATTTATATAGTATGGCATACTCTAACATGATTAATGAAAAAATATATATATATTTAAGAGTTATATATATAAGAGCTAAGGGCAGGTATGAACAATTTTTGAAAGTTTAGTATAATATTTAGCTTATATTTTTGCTATTCATAAATATTTTTCAAATCTTTTCATTGACACTACCTCAAACAGAAATTATAAATGAAGTACATACATATAATAGTTATTTGAACCACTAGAACGAAAAAATTTCACTGAGTGGGTTCCACAATAAACATATTTGATGACCTTTCCAGAGTATAGCTCTAAAAATTATGAATACGAGAAATTTGGTTACTTGATCTTGTAGAATACATTTGGTACAAATATGAACAAGGGTAGAAATAATTATTTATAATAAATATACGTATTTTAATGAAAGCTTTCTCTGTAAAACCAGATATTTAACTACTTCTTTAAAATAATGTATCAGGCAGGTATGTACAAGTATATTCATATGCGTGTACACTGGTACACTCATAGCAGCGATGTTAAAGGTGTTTTGACTGCGATCAGCTCTGTAAACCTTTGCACGGGGGTGACTCTCAATTCTTGCACTCAATCATACAGTTTTACTCATACTAGTATATTTATGTGTGTGTGTGTATTTGTATGGTGTTACGGGTGTTTTAAAGTACAATCACATAAGACCAAAACTAAAATATAATACATATACAATTAAAAGGCAAATTGGGTAGAAGGCCTAACCGTGCCATATGCCACAACGTGACATGTCCTGCAACGACCGTTAGCCGCAAGCCGCAAGCACATCAATCATAAACATAACCGAAAAATATAAAAGCAAATAACCAGCAGTGAGTCAAAGATACATAGAATGCGGGCGATAACAGAGACACAGGGCCATGCTCGAGGAACAAACGCTTACGCTTTGAAAATATTGGTCACAGAGTGCCATACAGAAATGCATATGCACCTTCATCTGTGCACAAGTAACGGGTGATTTTTTTGAGGTTAGGATTTTCATGCATTAGTATTTGACAGATTACGTGGGATTTCAGACATGGTGTCAAAGAGAAAGATGCTCAGTATGCTTTGACATTTCATCATGAATAGACTAACTAACGAGCAACGCTTGCAAATCATTGAATTTTATTACCAAAATCAGTGTTCGGTTCGAAATGTGTTTCGCGCTTTACGTCCGATTTATGGTCTACATAATCGACCAAGTGAGCAAACAATTAATGCGATTGTGACCAAGTTTCGCACTCAGTTTACTTTATTGGACATTAAACCAACCACACGAATGCGTACAGTGCGTACAGAAGAGAATATTGCGTCTGTTTCTGAGAGTGTGGCTGAAGACCGTGAAATGTCGATTCGTCGCCGTTCGCAGCAATTGGGTTTGTGTTATTCGACCACATGGAAGATTTTACGCAAAGATCTTGGTGTAAAACCGTATAAAATACAGCTCGTGCAAGAACTGAAGCCGAACGATCTGCCACAACGTCGAATTTTCAGTGAATGGGCCCTAGAAAAGTTGGCAGAAAATCCGCTTTTTTATCGACAAATTTTGTTCAGCGATGAGGCTCATTTCTGGTTGAATGGCTACGTAAATAAGCAAAATTGCCGCATTTGGGGTGAAGAGCAACCAGAAGCCGTTCAAGAACTGCCCATGCATCCCGAAAAATGCACTGTTTGGTGTGGTTTGTACGCTGGTGGAATCATTGGACCGTATTTTTTCAAAGATGCTGTTGGACGCAACGTTACGGTGAATGGCGATCGCTATCGTTCGATGCTAACAAACTTTTTGTTGCCAAAAATGGAAGAACTGAACTTGGTTGACATGTGGTTTCAACAAGATGGCGCTACATGCCACACAGCTCGCGATTCTATTGCCATTTTGAGGGAAAACTTCGGACAACAATTCATCTCAAGAAATGGACCCGTAAGTTGGCCACCAAGATCATGCGATTTAACGCCTTTAGACTATTTTTTGTGGGGCTACGTCAAGTCTAAAGTCTACAGAAATAAGCCAGCAACTATTCCAGCTTTGGAAGACAACATTTCCGAAGAAATTCGGGCTATTCCGGCCGAAATGCTCGAAAAAGTTGCCCAAAATTGGACTTTCCGAATGGACCACCTAAGACGCAGCCGCGGTCAACATTTAAATGAAATTATCTTCAAAAAGTAAATGTCATGAACCAATCTAACGTTTCAAATAAAGAACCGATGAGATTTTGCAAATTTTATGCGTTTTTTTTTTAAAAAAAGTTATCAAGCTCTTAAAAAATCACCCTTTATAAAATGTGTGTGCGAGCATGTAATTATAAAATAAAATTGTACTTCAATTGAGGGGGTGATTTGCTGGCGCGCAAGTGTAAGTATGTTTAAGCATAATTATATGCACAAGCCCATGCGACCAAGGGACATACATACAAACATAAATTCGAACATGTGTACATACAGTTATATCAAAGTAATAATAACGTAGTTAGGAGTGTGATGATTTTCGGTTTGTGTGTCAAAAGGGGGATACCTTTCGTCACCATTTTCCTTCCCGCGCGTTATGCTTATATTATTACACCTTTTGTGCCTTTTTTCTTCTCCTTCTGGATAAGTTTTCCTTTTAAATTCAAAATTCATTGACTGCTTTTTGACATTTGACAAATGAGAGAGGCGTTGTTGTGGTGGTTGCAAGCGACATTTTTTAATGTGGTTGCAAGCGTGTTCAAATAAATTTATTTTATGATTGCCTGGCAGTGGATGAATTAAAAATCTAAATTATTTAAAAAATATTTAATTACAGCAATACTCAAATTTGTCATATAAAGCTTCACTAGCTTATGCGTTTATGAAAATCTCTCTGATATTTGGCCTTAAGAGGCTTAAGCTTTGTTAGCTACTTTCAAAGAGGGTGATCCTCGAAAAAATAATCAGTAGTCGCTGTAGATAAGGAAATGATTTCAGAAAACAGCAGGACACCTACCATTTAAAGATAACGACGCTGCTGATCCGTTAAAATATTAAGGGTTACATGGGTTTTCTCGCGTAAAAAACTGCCTTATTTCAGCAATTTTTTTTCTTATTAAAAATTAAATATTTTATTTAAATTTTTTATCGTTACAAACATACACTATTAACAAAGAAATTCTTAAATTTTTGGAAAAATTGCTTTAAACTCGGCCATTGCGACGCCATTTCCGGTGACCCCTCGGAAAAGAGGTGCGACCGCGTTGGCAGGATAAAATCGTAAAGGATCATTTAAAGTGAAAAAAATACGTGTTTTAGTTAAAACCTTAGCTTAGGACTTAGGCGAAGGGAAATAAAGGGAAAATTGGAATTTTGGCAGGCATTTAAAAAAAAATCTATCAAACAGTTGTAATCGAAAAAAACCTTCGACCAAATCTTTGAGAATTTTATAAAAGACCAGAGGAAATTTTAATGAAGATCGGTTAGAGTAGTTCTCGAGAAATCTTGCGAACCGACTTCAAAAACACAGTTTCAAGAAAAATGCAACTAAAGACGACGCACTTAGCCTAGCTAGCTTTGAGCACACAAATTCTCCAGACTGTATCTCCGAAACTATTACTAGGATCAACTTGAAAATTTAGGACAATATTCTAGAGGTGTTATAGAATTTAATAAGACAACAAAAAATATTCGATTTTTTGAATCCCGTAAACCCCTTAATCTATCGTTTCAATGCCGCTCTAACTTAAAGCAATATGAAACGGTGCCTATTCGAAGCTGTAGGTGTCTTTCTGGGTTATGAGAAATTATTGATGAATTAGTATAAAAAAAATTTTTGAAACTCGGTTTTACTTGAACCTCGAACAGTAAAATAAGGCTGCTGGACAGAATGCATGTTTTATGAACTATTCAAACGTCCTGGCAAAGCAGAAAATTTTCATTTTGAAAAATTTTTTAGAAGGAAAAAAAAATTCGTTTAGAGTTTTCGAATACGTATGTATGTAAGTAAATATACATACATACATACATATTTATATTTGAAAATAAAGCATTTTCCAAAAACTTAACACTGCGATACCCTTCCTTTTCACTATAAAAACTTTGCCTTTGGAAGGTGACAACAAATGCCACCATAATCAGTACAAGTGTTTCTTTTATGATCAAACTAGAAACGAATACATGATAACCTTACATGATTACAAGCATAAAAGCTTATTATACATACACATGCTATAAAATTTACCCAGCAAGAAAATTTATTTATTTCGTGCGATTTTGCACTTTAAGGACTTTCATAACAAGTCTAGAAACTCGGTTTCCATTCATATGCAGCTAAGAATGCTGTCTAAAGGGTGCTTGCTTGAAGTGGTAAACTACGAATTATAAATCCTCGACACAAAAGCGAGCTTTAATTTTTAAGATCAATAATTAAAAATATTCCAGTTGGTATGGCTGCTGACTAATATCATGGTTATGTATTTGCCTTGCTAAAATGTGAGCGCCAACACCGAACTAACAAACCACCCTTCGGACCATTTCATAAACCAAAAAAAAAAATTTATTTTACTGTTGCTTTCAGCGGCAGCCTTACATGTCAGTCACCCCTTTCCGCTCTCAAGCACACATCATGCTTCAGAAAATTCTGTTAATGTGAATGTGAACATTGTTGGTGCTCAATGAAAACGAATAGATTCAAATACGTGTGTGTTTACACATGTTTATATACCACATACATATATTTGTAGTAAGTGAAAGTGAAAGTCAATAGAAAACCTTGACCATTCAGTGACCAACCAATGATTTCGAAAGCCACCCATTCGAGCAAAATTCCCCAACGGAAAATCGTTCACCTCCGAATGCTGACACTCTCGTTTTCAACTATTTACTTAAGTATGTATGTATGTGCGATGCGAATATGTTATGAATATGTGTTTTCAATACGACCAAGTCGGACCGGCGATTTGAGTTGCTGATTGTATTGTATTGAGTTCTCTCAAGCACTGTGTGTAGTAGTAATCGTCGCTAACTGGTTCTGAGGTTATTCTCTCCGCGTACAAATGCTCATATCATTCTATACACACTTCATATCATTCACTACACATGTATAGAACTGGCCTTCTCACTTTGTTGCGGTGTTTCTGCGCAGACTCAGAAACAAAATGAAAGTGAAAGTGACATTTTACTCATACGCACTCGAACACCTTCGACACACGAGTGCCGGCTTTTCTATCCTATACTACGCGCACACATATGCATCGCTTGCTCGTGTATGTATGTGGTTGTAAATTCTAAAATGGTAGCGATTGTTTTGAAACACTAGCATATTGGTTGATTTGAAAAGTAATAATGACAGTGTATTGGTGAGCAAGTATTAACTTAGATTTTTTCTTTTTTAATATGAAAGAAGATTTTCGAACACCTCCCGTTAAAATTCTATTAATCTCAGCCCCAAAGATTCTTTATTTTATTCTTGCAACACGTTGCTACATAGTTTTGTTCAACTAACGGTGGTTTGTTTCACCTAGAAATAAACGAGTTAAATATATTAAATAGATATTTAGAATAATTTTGTACAAGATATCGCATTAGCAACGGCACCTTTGGACCTGGCCCCATCCTCTATAAAATTTAATGTACTTTTGTGTAAAAAATGTAAAAAATCGGGTGACAATTTGTCATAGACCTCATACAACTAATAAATCTTATGCACCTGAAGGTATTTCCCCGCCTTTGATCCTTGCAAGTTGCAAAGGTATAAAGCGTTCGGTTATACCCGAACTTAGCCCTTTCTGACGTGTTTTATTTACCGTTCCTCAGGACTTCCTAAAGGTTCTTTTACTCATAAAACTCTCATCGTAAAGTGAAATGGTACTTTTAGTTAGAGGCGATACATATGTATAGAAACATATAAGCTCATGATCATATTTTAAAGAATATATATAATTTTATTGGTGGTAGGTTTAATGACAGTTCAAACCAAGGGTTTTTTTTTGAAATTCGTTCGCTCAAAATGAATGCTCCATATCACAATACACAGCCAAAATTAGTTTTTCACTATTTTTGTGGACTTAAAGCCGAATTCTAAAAAAAAACATAAAAATAAGAACGTGCATATGCAGGATTTTCCAAAACGGGTGATACGATTTCTTAAAACATACACCAACTTTTAAGGAAATTCAAACGTTGATGTTGTCAAGATCAACCTTTTCCAATTGCTGTCATAAAAAGTTGGTTATCATCGCCACCAGCTTAATTTCGAAAGACCAAAAACCATACAAAACTGGTAATTTAGGTGAATGTAATGGTTGCACTACTCAGATGAAAGTGAGCCTCAGCGAATGAGTTGATTTTCTACAAAAAAAGACGTTATCGTTTTCAAGCAGTTCCACGGCAAAATCAGCAAATTCACGAAGTTTATGGTGATCCAATGGGTTCAGTTCTTGAGTGTGAACAATTATATGTATATGCAACCTAGCCAACAAGCTAAAACATTCGTTCGACAGGCTTTTAGACCGTGCAAGAAGCTGTGTTGAAGTAGATGGAGACTATTTTGAATAAAATAAATTGATTTTGTTGAAAAAACTTGTTCTGTTCTTTTCAAGTCCTGTTCTTTGGAATAATCACATTATTGTCTCACTGATAGCTCCTTTGTCAGTGTATTGTAAATCTTTGAAAATTAATTTTTACTATAGTTTTAAGAGATGGAACTAAATTGTCTGGTAAAAGAAAAGGTGTGACCTCTTATGCCCTTAACAGTGACTGTCCACACTTACGTATGTACACAACACTAATAAATTCAAAATTGAAAACAACATTTGCAGCGGCAAGTTCCGGAACACAGTTGATGTTTGGTTAATAGCGTGGAAGTCCCGGGAGACCGAATATTTGAACAGCATTTATGTGTTTTGTTATTGGTTTTCACGAAGTGGTCAGATTCAAGTGCTTGGAAGGCACTCCTTATGTGCCGATGTGTTTATATAGAGGTGAATGTGACCTGGTGCGAGTCAGTTTGCATGTCAATAACTTTATTAGTCAGCTATGACAGTATGATCTGCTAAGGGTTGTTTGACGGATTAACTATGACTTGCCAAAGTATGACTGGATCTGTCAATTGAGCTTAGCGACTCTAAGGACAGCATCCCATATATGGATAAGTGCTATCTAATATTATAAGACAACAATCAAAAACGGTAACAAAAACAAAAAAAAAAACGATAGACGGATGAGGGAAGTAAAGTACAGTGCGTTTAAGGATGGAGCGATTGGGTAATTGTTGCAACGGATTTGGGAATGTGATTGTTCACAATTTTGCATTGTTGATTTGCATGTCGCATGAACAAGCACTCGAGCACATATGCGCACTTTGATTGTGTGTGTGTGTGTGTGTGTGTGGAATAGTGTGCCCAACTGCGATGATGCTCATTATAATTGGCCTCAGGGCTCAGTAGAGTTTGATGGGCATGCATGTGACATACTTGATTAGCTTCTATCAGCACAGACAAACAAACACGTGCGCAATGAGATACAAGATAACTATGCCTTAGAACGTCAAGATGCTGTTAATGCGAAGCATAACTGCTTGTATGTAGGTATATGAATGTGTTGGTGCACGTTGAACTTGAAGCTGGGAAATTGGAGAAGATGTTGAAAGTGAAATTAGTTGAATGCCAAGACCCCGGCGAGCGCACACGCTGACCAGCCAAGACGGTGAACCGACAACACACCCTTAAATATGAATTATGCACATAACGCGCCGTCTTGCTGTCATTTAAACGGCAACAACAATGAGCAAATTGAAAAACTATCGCGCAGAGCATCGAACACTGTGCCGGCCGATTAGGGAAAAAACTAGTAGCAACAAAACACACAATAAGAAGTACAGCAACAACAAGTACAACAACCACAACAGGCACAATACTGCGCAACAATAGAAAATCGAATGGTAAAAACTGTGAAAGCAAAAAGGGCGGACCAATCAACCGCCTCACAGACACACGCGCACACGCACAAACACGTACACTGTGACACTGTCGCCTGGTTGCATTGGCGGGCGCACTGCCTGCGTTGCAATTCACTTTTTGAGGGAAATTATGTGATTTTCAATATTTTGGGGTGTTTCAAAGTGGTTTTTTGATGGAAAACCATTAAATGTGCGCGCTTCGTTGTGCGACTTTGCATATATATGTGTGTGTGGTAGTCGGAATTTTATTGTGAAAATCGTGTCGCAATAAAAGTGCAACGTTGGCGAGGGGGTTGTTGTTTGTCTGTCTCCTGATTATTTGTGCGGTCGTCGATCGTCGATCGCCGATCGGAAATCGGGAAATCGGTGAATTTAACGAAAAAAGTGCCGAAAATTGTGCACTTTTTTGTTGAATGCTTTTCTGCTGCACCATGCACAGAGGCGCACTGCACAGTACTAAACGGCACGTTCCAAAGGATACAACATCATTGCGCATGCGCGCTTTTCTCATTCGATTTTTTTACGCGATTCAAACGACAGGCATTCGATTTTTAAATGAAGTGAATAAATATCAATGACATTTACATTTTGTGTGATAAACTAAAGTGATTGCATTTACTCTATGAGAAGAACAAAAGCGAAAAAATATTAAAAAATAATTTATCTACATCACAACAACAATAAATATTACATATGTGTACGTAAGCAAATATTGAAATTAAAAAATTAAAAAAAAAAAATAAAATAAAAAAAAAAATTAAAATAGTGAAAAAAAATTTGTAAAAATTTTTTTAATTTTTTAATGTAACATACGAAAATAATATTAGCGGAATGTTTAGTTTAAATTTTTTGTTTGAAAAAACATTCTTAATTTTCTAGGGTAACCAAGAAAAAAATTCGGTTAAAAAACATCTTCAATATTTCTGTTAATACTTTTTTTATTTATCAGCTAAATAGTTAAATTGTGTTTTACGATTTTTTGCATTAAAAAATTTCCAAAATTTTTTATTTTTGTGAACATTCGGTAAAAGTTAATTGCTTGTTAAAGTTTCGCTGGCCAATTTTCAAGATATTATTTGGGTTTATCGCCGTTGCAAATATGCATTTTGAAAGAAAATGACGTTCATTTCAAAACTTTAAAATTAGTTGATATTACAGCACAATTGCTAAATATAATACTTCATTGAATATAATACATGGTTCTGACATTCCTTCTTTATCGTAAACCTTAAATTAGTAAAGAATTAGGCTCAGTGCATCAATTGTCAAATATAAAATCTCAAGATGACCAAAATGAAGACTGTGACTCCTATTAATTCACTTGATTAATTAAATACTTTTAAATTTATAATTAATCTATACTTCATTAAAGTACATGTGGTTAAACTTGTTTATAGCCAGCATCATTTCTTTACTATATGTACATAGCATACATTTAGGCGTTGGACCCCTTGAACATCAAAAACCAAACACACAACTCACCCAGCAGGCGGTGTTGCATTCAGTTTGCCTACCAGCCTCTTCTCCCAGGAATCGACCAGTCACTTACACATCATATTTGGTGTTTGCTTCGACCACCCACTCCGGCACCCACCCAGGCAATTACTTGAGGCTGTCGAAAGAGAAGAGTAGTTTGTTTACATTCTTGCCATTTTCATTGGGGCATTTTTCGTTCAATTTTCTACTTTTTTCACTTGTTTTTTTTTTCTATTACCTTTGCCATTTTTCCTTAAACTCAAACGCGCATCTCACTAAAATATGTGAAGGCACAAATTCTATATAAGAACCAAATAAATACGACGAATGCTGGAAGAAGGAGATAGCAAGAAACATGGTGATGCGAAATGAGTGAAGCAGCAATCAGTTACCTATGCACTATGCCACAAAACGGATCAGACACACTTGTGCCATGATATTGTTTTCCACACGGCCTTAGCTGCCCGCATCGGCATCACATGGAGGGGCAGCGGGCGAAGCGATACAATTGCCGCCCAACGCCAACGGCCAACGCAGCCAACTTTAATTCGGCATATCTGCAGCAGACCACGGCAGCAGTGACAACAACAACGCGCGCAAGAGTTTGCTTCCAGCAAAATAGTAAACGTTGCTTGGCAAAAACGAAAGTCAAGTCGAGCCAACGAAGCGTGCAGGCCACCAAGCAGTTGCCAACTACAACTAAAATTACATACAGACACATACATACATTCTTGCGTATGCTTAAGTATGTAGCCATCTTGCTAGTCAACCAATTTCAACCATGGAAACTTAATTTATGTTTTCGACAGAGTCGAGAATTCTTTTCGCTACTCAGTCCCCCCACCATCACCGTTCACGGTAGTTTCGTGCGACTGCTGGCTTGCATTTCCACTACTTTTTCACTTTTTTTCTCAAGAATGAAATTTATTTTGCCAAGTCATGTTGAAGAAAATTTTCATAAGTTTTACATGTACGGCTAAACACACAAACACACACACAAAAACAGGAGTAAAATCAAAATACAGTTGGTGGCGGTGGTCGGGTGTAATGTGAGGGCGTTCTGTTTGTTAGTTCGTAACGGCTTGGCCGCCAGCTTTGAACGCAAGTCGGCAGCGTTGGCAGGCACGGCAAGACGTGGCAACTCAGCCCAATTCAAAGGAGATACGAATATATGAAATAAGAAAAATTTGTATTCCTTAAATCGGATGACTTTGTATATTTTTTTTTGTATTTTGTTGTTGCTGTCGCTGCCGCCACTCAAAGCTGTGCTAGTGCGTGTGTATGAGTATGTGTATGTGAATATGGATTGTTGCTTTGGTTATCAGGACGTTATGTGCAGCGGCGTTGGTGGGGATACGGTGGAAATTATGTATAATGGAAAATTTTTCATAGAATTTGCAGGAAAACTGGGGAAAATAAGTATTATTAGGAAAAATGAAAAAGTGTCTACACAAACTCTCAGTTGGTGTGTATGTTTGATAATATTAGTAATTATTTAAGTAACTTGTGTATGCACGTGCTGCTAGTTGGCCGATTCGCTCGAGCAATGCTTTAAGCTACAAAAGTGAATTGCATGGCAAAAGATTTGGGCTGGGCGGTTGTACTAAGATACTATAGATAAATAGTTGGAATTTTCGACTCCACCAAATATATTGCTCGCAAGTAAGACCAAAAGTCGCTTAAAGACTATTTAAGAACTAACGAAATACGCAGCTATCACTTTCGCGAAAGTATTTTTTCATACAAAATTATTGGGTTTGGAGTTTCTGGTTGAAACTAAAAGAGAAAATTCAAATCTAACGTATTTGTTAATTTTTTTAATTTAATTGGTTATTCAAGTTCAATATAAGTTAAATCAAGTCTACTAAGTTTACGAGCGAAAATTTGCTTTAAGCATTTATATATGAGGGATATTGACAAAATTCATTTTCACATGATACCCAAGTACCGTTTTAGACATTTTTGAAATAATTTTCTAAACTAAAATTCTTGAGCCTCTAACTGCTTGGAATACCCGCTTTCAAAATATTTCCGTTTCACAAGTTCATAATTATTGTTGTATAACCCATGTACTCTCATATTTATTCGAACCATTTCACAAGTTCATAATTATTGTTGTAGAACACATGTACTCTCATATTTATTCGAGCCGTTTCACAAGTTCATAATTATGGTTGTAGAACGCATGAACTTTCATATTTATTCCGCTACATAATATTTATAAATTATGCTTGCACTTTGCAATAATTAAGATACACATTTAATTCTTTCCTAATTAATATAGTTTCTTCAATTTTTCTTGTCTTCATTTCGCCCCAACAGTAATAACAAAAATGGCCGCATCTATTTATGCCACCCCACCGCCAGACTTAAGCAGCGAGGACACTGCACTTTCAGACGTCTCCAATGCATCCTCGCTAAATAATCGCAGCAGCAGCAATAGTAATAGTAATGTAACTACCAACAACAATAACAACACAAGTTGTAACAACACTACCACAAACAACAACAACACAACAAATTCGAACCCAGTAGCAAATACACAGAAGCGTTCCATCAATGAAGTCCTAGCAAGCAGTGCGAGCCAAGCGAGCCCATCCAATCCACACACGCCGAAACAGAGCAGAAGCGTGTCCCCAAAAACCTCTAATAGCGGAAGCGTTACAAGTGCCGCAATTACACTGGAGGAGCCCGTTGATAGTACAATGAGAGATGAGGGGACACCAGAAGATGACGCCGACATGTCAACGACACCACTAGCCGATGATGGCGCAGCGGCTGCAATGGCAGCTATGACGGCAGCCGCTAATGCAGCAGCCATGCAACTGCAATTCTTGGAGGCAATAAACGATGCTGCGAAAAAACGACGCAAGCAGAATAATCCCAGTAGGGTTGGCGCACAGGCCGCAGCCGCAGCGGCGGCGGCACTAAGTTTAAATGAGGGCAGTGACGGTGCACTAATCAATGCGGCTGCAGAAGCCATAATGGCAGATAAGGACCAATTTGGAGCAGGCAGCATGACACCGACCACACTGCCAATCGATTACGATGACAAATTGTCGAAAATGTTTTTACCAAAATCAATAGAGCAGTTAAAGGAAACGTTTGAATTGCTGCAACAAAAGCAGCAACGTTTTGGAAACATATCACCAGACACTGGAGCGGCTGGGCCCGAAGAAGGTTTTTCCTCGCCACAGTTGGTAAAACCTAAAGCAGAGATCGTCTCGGAATTGAAAACCGGAAGTAATGAGCTAGTAAGCGACGAATGCTCATCGAAGTCACACCAGCTAGGAGAAGAGCTGACAAATCCTTATCAGACTTTTTGCAAAACATGTGGCGAAAACTTCGAAACCGAATTTAAATTGGGATTGCATATGTTACAAGAACATCAGAACGATGAAACCGAATATGAGAATACTAACCGTGGCGGAGATGAGGGCCAACAAAAGGCAGAGCTCATACCATACGACATGCTGTCGTCAGTAAATGTTAAAATGGAACGCCCTGACTATGAGAGTTCCACCTCACCGCCCGCTGTCACCACAGCCGGAAGTCAAATTGAAAACCATGGTGCAAACCTTTTATCTAACGGCAAAGAGCCATGGCTCAACACTATGCCGGGCATGGGATTTCCTTTTCCGCCAGAGGCTGCAGCTGCAGCAGCACTCTCCGCCGGCGGCTATTTGCCGCTATTAGGTATGCCCGGTTTTCCCACGGTTGATGGAATGAATCGTCCGCCGATTCGTATATTCAATCCTGAAGCCTATTGTGATCTTTGCAATAAAGAGTTCTGCAACAAATATTTCCTGAAGACACATAGAGCCAACAAGCATGGTATTTACGATCCAGCCGGTTCTACTGGTGGCGAAGGTGGAGCCAATACCACCAGCGGAAATATGAGCGCCATGACCCAAATGTTGCAGTTACAAATGCAACAACAGCAACAACAACAATCTATGCAACATTTACAACAGAAACAGCAAATGGCGTTGGAAGAAGCTCAGAAGCAACAAATTAGTTCGCAACAAGCTAACAACGGCGCGTCGTCTCAACAACTGACTCCGCCTGCACCGCCGCCAGTGTACTGCGACGTTTGCTCAAAACGTTTCACCAATGTTTTCGCTATGCGCCGCCATCGCGCCAAAGCACACGATCAGCAGCGCAGAAGCCCCGGCGATTCGACAATTCCCACTCCACCGCCACTGCAGTCAAGCGTGCCAACATCGAAATCGGACACACCGACCCCAGTTGCTCAGAATGAATCGAAACATGATGTGGCTAAAATAAGTTCACCAACAGATTCCGAAGCTAAGCAATTTCAGATGCCCGATGGCTTCCGACAGGACTTCACACTTGAACAAGAAGAAGTGTCATTCACACCACAACCGCGAAAGCTTTCGCCACAATCGCAACAGCAGGCACGCGAAGCCAATTTCTCACACGATAAATTGCGTCGTTTGGGTGTGGTTAATCCTGAAGCATTTTGTGAAATCTGCTGCAAGGAGTATTGCAACAAGTACTTCCTGCGTACACACAAATGGAAGCGGCATGGCATCTTCGTACCTCCAGATGATCTTAAGGACGAACAGCTTCAGTTTGCTCAAAAGATGGCATGGCCCTTTATGGGTCTGCCAGGTATGCCGTTAAATTTGATGATGGCCAATGACAAAGCGCTCATTGCTCAGCGCATGTTTGCTGCCGCCACTTCATCCGTTTCCACCGCGTCTAATATCGGCGCCGACGATGCTCCCCAGCATGTAGCTAAACGCATTAAGCTTGAACAAGATGATGAAGAAATTTCGAAAGGAAATGATGAAAACCAGGAAAACAAATGTTTATCCGGTCGTCAGTCGGCTGAACAACCACAACAACAAACGAGTTCGCACAGTGTAGCTTCTACTCCGGAACCGCAAAAGATTTTAGCGGAATCCTATAATTCGGGTGCCAATATGCCAACCAGTCCTGAGACCGCTGTTGGCCTGCAAAATCTACAAAAACTGCAATCTATGATACAACAACTAAACGACTTGAATGGCAAACGCACAATGGGATGTCACATTTGTGGCCGCGATATGGAGAATCAATATGCATTACAAGTTCATATGATGACCGACCATGCCGGCCTGTTGGAAGGTAGCGGCACACTACCACTTAACTTTCAGCAGCATCTCTTCCAGCAACAGCAACAAATGCAAGCACAGCAGCAACAACAAGTGCTCAAGCATTCGCCCTCAGGTTCCCCTGGTGTCATACCTTCGCTCAACGAAATGCGCTGCAATCAGTGCGATCGTGACTTTGCCAATATACAAGAATTCAAACAACATATCGCCGAAGTTCATCTATTACCCGGAAGTCCGCTGCGGGACGGCTTCGCCACACCCGAACGTCCCATAAACCCGAACGCTGCATCCATGGGCTCACGTCCACCCTACACCATAACGCCGACTAGCAGCTATTGCGAAATTTGCAACAAGGAACTGTGCAACAAATATTTCATGAAGACACACATGCAACGTATGCACGGCATTGAAATCGAGAACGGCGCACAAATCGGTGGCGTCGTCTGCAACATCTGCAACAAAGAGCTCTGCAGCAAATACTTTTTGCGCGTACACAAACAAAACACGCACGGCATTGTCGACGAGAGCGCCCCTTTACCACAACCTCGGCAAAATGGCCTGAGTTTTGATTCACAACAACAACAACAGCAACTACCATCTGCAGAAACTGATCTCAACCGCGGTATCAACTTGAGTCCGTTCGGTAGTGGCAACTCCGGTGACTCCAAATCGGATTACGCCAACTACACAGAGGTCTGTGTGATTTGTACACGTCGATTCCGCAGCGCAAAGTGGCTGCGTGCACATTTGCAGAGCGACCATGGCACAGCAGGTATTGAGAAACTGCGCGAACTGGAACAGCAGTACGGTCCTTTAAGCAAGTCCTCCAGCCCTACGCTCAAAATACCCAATGGCTCAGCTAATACAAGTTCGAATGCAAACAATATGAATACTGCCACTGGAGTATTGTCAAACCCAGCGAATCTTGCTCAAGCCCTGCAAAACCTGAATGCGCAGCATCTGCTCGGTAACATGCCCAAAAATATCTTGCCGGGCATGTTTGGAGCTGCAACAGAGCAACCGCACTCTACACCACGTTTACAAGAATATCAATGTTCCATTTGTCCCTTCACCACTCCATACTATGCATTCCTCTTCATACACGAACGTTCGCATACGCTGCTCGGTGGTGCTGGAGATTTGAACGCAACTGCCTCAGCGCAATTAATATCCGGCAGTGGCATTAAAGACGAAACAAATGGCAGTAGTGAGACCAAATCAAAGTCAGACTCCACCAATACGGCGGACAAGTCTACATTACTATCAATAGCACAGACCAATAGCATGACGACGATGGAGTGCGGACGCGTCGAACCAACTAATTTGTCCACACGATCAACCACACCATCTGGCAGCACAAATAAATCAAAATCAACTAAAGAGAATCAGGCACAACGCAACTCCAAGCAAATAGAAGCAAAGGAGGGCCGCAAGGAGGTTGTAACTACCAAGTCCTTTGCGCACATCAAGTTGGAGAAAACACGCACAACTGCGACCTCACCAATATCCATGGCCACCACTAACACCTTCGCCCAGGTCGCGCTCACTGATTTAGCGGAAAAATGTGGTAAGGTGGCATCTTATGCGGTGCCGAAAGACGTGGCAGGCGACGGTCTGGAGGACGGTGAACCGCAAATGCAAGCTTTTGTGTTGGAAATCCAGCGTGAGCGTGAAATGGACACGGAGACGGAGGCTGTCAGCGCTGCAGGTAGTGCTGAGGAGTCCAGTAACAGGTTTGTGCCAGCTATAGTTTATTTGCCCGTTAGAAAACGCATCTCAGGGCCTGTAACGGTGTCCTTCAACTTGACACCAGCCTAGAGCGCTGGAGCTTATGACTAAGGCGCTAACTTGAGCAATTTGTTGCCAGATTGTTGCGCATATGTGGTGAACAGTTTTAATCGAAAAATTTGTTCAGATTTAAACCATTCTTGTACTAATCGCATTTAATTTATTAATGTTTTCGGTATCAAATTTAAACTTTAATAACTCAGCAAAAAGGTTGAGTGCGCTTTTGATTGAGAATTACTTGATTCAATTTCCCGCATTAGAATTGCTTAAAATCAGTTGAATTATATACATATGTATACAAATGTCTGGCAACATTGGGTACAAGTGAGTGGGGCTTAGCACTAAGCATTCGGTGATGACAAAAATCAAAAGTTCCTAAAATAAAATCAAAATTTGTTTATAGAAATTAACGAAAATTTAGCGGAAATGCAAATTCCATACGTACATACATACATAATTTAGACGAGGTTCTGCAACTTTAGCAAGCACAACACAGTCACTGTTGCAGTCTAGGTAAATTTACACATAAATATATACATACAGGAATACATACGAACATAGGCGTGTGAAGAAACCAGTTTAGTGTGTGAGGCATGGTTCGGTAAGCCGAAAGTGTCTGCTATATTAAACAAAAATTTAGAACTATGCTTAAGTATGTAGTTTTGAAATTAAGAACTCCCACATAACAGTTACTTACAAACATACATACTTATACATAAATATACATACATATGCATGAAATCCACAAAGGGAAAGGCTTTGCTCAAAAACATAAAATTTTCAGTGAAACTATGGAAATAATGAATTTACTCTTAATAATATTAACAATTAGTTACAAAATATTAGTTATCGATCGAAGCTTAAAAACACTCGGTATAAGATAGTAGCATAACACAAGTACATACATGCAGACAACAACAATGAATACGTACATACCATACATATTTGCCAAACGTACCACATTCGATAACAGTACTTGCACAAGTACATAGTATATAATATAAATACACATATACTAGTATATACACTGTATATACACTTTTCCACACAAATACAATTGCACATACACATATACGAGTAAATAAGATAAATCAAAACAGGACAAAAACGTTTTCTCAGGGCAAAAGTACAATTTACTTGGTACTTTCCATTAAAAATTAACAAATAATTTTTACTTAAAAGAGTAGTAGTAATTAAATATATAAAAATATATACATAGATATATAAAGTAATAAAAACACTAACGAACACAACCGCGAAATGTGTGGCGGTTTGAGAAAAGTTGAGTTAAAAGCGCGTAGAGAAAAATATTAAATACCGCATGACTACCTCATATAACTAATAACAATAAGATTGCCAGGTAAAACTTCAAGCCATTCATTTGAGCAGACTTTTAGTAGAAATTACCTCAAAGTAGAAAATCAAACGAATTGCGAACGTTTTCATTCATTGAAGGATCATTGGGATCGTCGAAAGTTGTATGTGCTTATGTAATTGTCGTATTTAAATTTAATTTTTACTTAAATTTTATGAAAATAATTTACTTTGTACTGGAAAACAAAGAAGCGAGAAAATATACCAAAACTCACATACAATTTACAAATAAGCCGGTCTACAAGGGAAGTAAAAAGTTGGGCTCGTACACGTTGCCATATATACCATTATTAACTAATGACAGTGATTTTATATTGCAAATATTGGGTCGAAAAAGTCTTTTCGTATTCTGTCAATAGATGGGAATGAAGAAATTCGCTATGTTTTGAAATTTTTGTATAAAAGAGGAAAGAATGCCACGCAAGCCACTAATGAAATTTGTTGATTTTGTGAAGTAAATTGTACTTTGTATTTTGACGATGCTGTATCAGTTCGTGTAGCACAACAATGGTTAGCTCGTTTCCATTCTGGAAATTTCAATGTGAAAGATACACCCTGCTCTGGTCGACTTATCGTTGAAACAGTCGCTAAATTATGAAAAAGATTGACCAGGACCGTCACATAAGCAACCATGACATCGCTAAGGAACTTAACGTACATAATCAAACGGTTTTGAAGCATTTAAAAAAGGCTGGCTACAAAAAGAAGGACCGAATTAACATCTGCGATTCTTTGCAGAAACAAAATGTAGTCGAACCATTTCTGAAGCGAATGATAACAGGAGACGAAAGTGGACCAAATACGACAATATTGTGCGAAAAAGATCATTGTCCAAGCGTGGTGAAGCTCAACAAATGGTCGAGGGATTGACGCCTCGAAAGGTTATGCCGAGTGTTTGATTGGATTGGAGATTGAGAAGGAATCATCCACTTTGAGCTGCTCCTGCCTGGTCGAGTGATTGATTTTACATTGTACTGTCATCAGCTGATGAGATTGAAGCAATCAATCGAAAAAAATGCCCAGAACTGATCAACAGAAAGTGTTTCGTCTTCCATCAGGATAACGCTAGGCCACACAAATTTTTGATGACCCGGGAAAAACTGGGAGAGCTTGACTGGAAAGTTTTGATGCATCCACCATATAGCTCTGACCTTGAACCATGGAATTTACATTTGTTTCGGTCAATGCAGAACTCCTTTAATGGAGTAAAGCTAGCTTCAAGAGAGGCCTGTGAAAATGACTTATCGTAGTTTTTCGCCGAGAAGCCAGAAACGTTTTACACTGATGGAATAATGTCTCTAGCGGAAAAATAGTAAAAAGTGGTCGACCAAAATGGCACATATTTGATTCATTAAAGTTCATTATAAATATTATATAAAAAAATACGTTGAAGTTTGATTAGAAATACGAAAAGAAATTTTCGAAGACCCAATAGAAATGAGTTAAATAAAATAGTCCATAAAATTGAGAAAATTCCAGGGTAAGGCCTACGCTCTGTTTTGAAATATTATGACTATAAAAATATAATGATTTTGAGAACATTTTCAACTTAATACTATATAAAACATATAGATCTTTGGATAACGGTACGAGCTCAGTTTAGTCTAGTCAACGTATTTTATACAAACAGTCTTGCTGATAGCTTAAAGCTTAGTAGACTTTAGCCATACGCCTTAAGAAAAAGTCAAAAATATATAACAATAGGTTAGCCATACAAACATATAACGGCAAAGTTGTGACTTTCATTGTTGCGAGCGCATATCACTGTATATTAATTTTTTAGCATTTAAGGTGAACTTGCGATGTGCGACCGCAGCAAAGAAGTATTGCAACTGAAAAAAGTAAAAATAAAACTACAAAACTTAAGCAAAGAAATTAATTAGCGAAAACTGAAAATAACCGAAACAAACACAAATATACATATACGTATGTGAATCGAACAGTACAACGGCAGTTGCTATTTTTGTGAATTTTTTTAAGTATTTTAAAAAGCTGCGTGCCTTTTAGCGATTGCCGATTCTTACTGCTTTTACTTGAATTTGGTCAAAAATATTTAATTTATGTAATTATTTAATAAAAAAAATATTTGTAAGAAATTAAATTAATTTATGATTTTAATTACAATTTTAGATTATTGTTTCAAGTGTATAATTATAGCTATAAAAATGCATAAGCCAAATAAATTATTTGTTAAAATTATTTTCGTTGTTTTTTTTTCTTTAATTTTTTATTCACATTTTTCAGCATATTTTTATTATATTTGCAGTTGCAAAAGAAAAGCAATTTTAATTTAAGATATTTTTAATATTCTCACCTTTCTATACATACATACACCCTTTCATTTCATTTCACGAATTTTCGTTGCTAATTTAAGAACCCGTAGAGCGCACTATTACATAATCAAAACAAATAGAAGTAAGCTCTTTACACTAGAATGGTGTTAATTCGATATTTGCTTTGTAGACGCGTGTTAAACACACTTTCCCAAGCATCATTTTCACAATTCCTTAGCTAAACAACTCGCTCCGCTGCCCAATTTCCCCTCTACATACCTTCGCACTTTCAATTGGGTTTTTTATTTCCGTTTTTTTTTTAAGTAACCCTCCAGCTGACTTTAAAGCATTCCATTGATACCCTACTGGGCAAATACTTATGCTATTTAAACCCAGCGTCTGCAAACTCGCTCCCCTCCCTCTTTCGCACAGTCTAACCCAAGCCATGGAGTGTCGTGCACCACCGACGGGTATTGATTTCCACTAAAAAACAAACAATTGCACATATATATTTCTTATCCCAATAAATTGTGTGTTATCTACGACATTTGTATGATTATTGTCACCCGATAGCAATGGGTCATTCAAGACAGTTAGGGAAGCGCTCAGGCACACGCACGCTCTACTTTCCTTTCATATAGCCTTAAAAAATGTATAAGTAGACAAGCAGCCTCGATGTGTAAGTTTTTTAACAATAGAATGATGTTTTCGAGATAACTAACATAATCAACACTCATTTGCCGCTGAGCAAGTTGACATTTTTTATTGATTTTCGACTTTGCAACATACATTAAGGCGTTATTTAATTAAGAGACGTTGCCGCAAGAGCCAATTTACGTACTTGTATGTGTGAGAAGATTCTCATGTGAAGCAGAAGACAATTTTTATTAGATTATATTTCAATTGATTTCAGTGACAATTTGTGCCCATAGAAATCGGGCTGTTCATTCACGCTCCATACAATGGTTATTAGAAAAACGCTTGCAGTTTATAATTTGTAATGGGTTATTGTCTATTAATTGAGTTCACATTAAAGTTTGTAATTGATTGGAAATTGTGCATGGTTTATGTTCAAGGTCTAAATTGCGTATTAATCATTTATAATATTCGATTTTTTATTTCTTCAAAGCGTTTTGATGAAAGATTATCATGTACATAAACATTATTTTGATTAGTTGTACTATAAATTGAATGCCTGTATAAATTAGTAAAGTTTATTTATAGGCTTTTCTGATTTCACTCGTCTGCTTAGGTTTACACGGAAATATGTTGTGGCAAAAAATTTGGTTCCTTAAAATATATGCAAAAACTTCTTCTTCTTTACTGGAATAGACACCGCTTACCCGGTTATAGCCGAGTCAAAAAGAGTCGATTTTTTTCGCAAAATGGTACCAATTGGAGATTTCAAGTGAAGAGGAAGAAGTGAAGAGCGCACAACCCTATAGAGAGATGGTTCGCCTTTCCACTTTAGCTCGCCTTCAGACGAATGTTCTTTAGCTATCTAGAGGGTACTTGGTCTAAGACCGGAAGTCGTGAGCTGCTTGAGTCATATGTAAAAGAATTGTTTCTGACCACTCACAAGTAAATGGCAATCAGAGAACTTTCCTCACTTGAACTTCTACATATGACTCCATCCTTCTTGATGCAAATAATTTAAGTGAAAATTTCCATTTTATTGATTTTTTAATATAAATTATAAACTCTGCGTAATTCATTACAAATTCTATTTGTCAAAAAGATATGCAAGTCATATTGCTAAGCAATTTATTTTGGTCTTTTAGATAAAATTTCATTTATTTAAAAACCAAGAGATGCTTCTTTTAGCTAAACAGACACGAATTGTGCCCATACGCCGAAAAGTAGGCATTTTTTCCCTACCAAAGACTTACAGGGAGATATAATCGGGGATTTCAGTTTAATAACCATTAATAACTTTTGAAAACAAATTTAGCCGCATTCAAAAAGTAATAATTTTACTTTGTCCCAAGCAAGTATTTATAATAAATTTGTGTGGCAGCAATTTTGTCAGATGAGTAATTGAAGTTATTAAGAAAGCCGGTAATTCGAATGAAGAAATATTTTTGCTAACTGTATGTTTTTCATCAAAGAAATTCTTCAAAGTCGTCGTCAAACTTTCAAGCTTAGAGATAGTTAAATTGGAATGAACAAAGAGTACATAAGCTTAGAATACATTGATAATCATTACAACTACGACCATTTGTACTTACAATATACTTGTATGTACGTATTTTGTGTCATAATGAGACGCACGTCTGCCCGAAAGTAGCTTATAATATTTTCAGCAAAATATAGTAACAAAAAAGAGAATAAAACAATTGCCTTCCGGTTTAAATGCGTATTTTACTTTTTAATGGCAAAACTCCCTTTCTATTCCACTCCCGCTGTGATTGCGATAGTATTTCTGTGAAAATCATTAAAAAAGGAAAACAATAGAGTGCAGTAACAAAAAAGTCAAAAAAACGTTACAAAATAAAAAAATGCATCTGCATTTTTGATTCGACCCTCAAAATACCAAAATACGGGAAAAAAGTCAGCCGGAAAATGCAGGCCACCACATGACCGCACAACTGGCAGCATTCAAGCACACAGTTATGCCACGCGCTGCATTTCCTACACATATGCACATCCGTATATTTTTAAGTATGTGTGCAAGTACCAAGGGGCACGTGAAGTAAAAAACGGCACGGTCAAACAACTCTATTCAAATTTATGCGCGCGTGTGTTTGTTCACCATTATTAGAGTATCAGCTACATTTAACATTAATGAGGAACGCACACACTCATACACATATAGTTATACGCCCGCGTTGAAGCAATTGCGGAAAATGCACGGCAGCTGCTGGTTGATTTTATTTAAAAATCCTTAATGAAAGCAGAAAATCGGACAAAATTAATTCTGATCTACACTCATACAGCTGCATGCCTTTCATGTACATATGTATGTGCGCACATGAGTGGAGAAAATAATAATGCTTGTGTCCGCTTAAAAACTTACACATGATTTATGCCAAATTTCTTTGTGATTATAAAATGAGAAGTTTCTCCCGTCGGTCAGTTGCAGAGCGATGAGCGCAAGATCCTGCCACAGCTGCGAAGCGATGAGTAGGGATGTTGTCTGATAGCCACAGTGATGCATACACGAGTTCATGTCAATAATTTCTTCGAGCTGAGAATATTGATTTCCTTATTTTTGGATAGACGACGAAAATAACGCAAAATATTTTCGAAAGATTTGCTAGTTTTGGTGATTCTTTCACTTTGCGCTCTTTTCGACTTTACGATCTTTTGTAGCAACAGCGCAATATTTGTCGTATTTAGCAAGTATTTTTCACTATTTCCGCAAACTCTCTGCCATTACGCTAGCTCCGCTTGGTCCGCTGGTTTTCGTAGGCTTACTTTCTTCATCTTTGTTCAAGTGCGAAAATTAAGGCAGAGTCCTGCCGGCGGCTCAACAATTATTTGTCACGTGTCGCACGCACCATGCCGACACTCGTCACTGTGCGAAATTCAAAATTACATTCACACATACCTATATATGGAGCTGCCAATATGTAAATGAAATAAATATGCTTGTACTCGCAGTCAGTGAGGCATGCAAATTTTCGCATTGATGCAAGCAGTGCGTGGCGTCGTGACCGCCACCAAGGGCGAAGTTGTGTTTCGGTGCGAGCATAGAATTCAAGGATATTCGATACTTTTCAAAATCTTTCATTCAGCGGCTTTAATTGCCGACGCTGGCAGTGTTTCCTCGCGCATTTTTGATTGTTATTACGATTTTTTCCTTTTTTTTTTTTGAATAATGCACTTTCACCATAAAATGTCCTGCCAACGAGCACTTTTCACCCTCCCTGCCGAACTGCAACAACTCGTGCAATGTTCGCATCGATGTGCTTGGTTGATCATAATTCACGTAAGGTATTTAATAAATGGCAAGAAAGAAAGGAAATGACTAAATCGTCAATGCGCCGTCGATATTTTAATTTTGTATCGAATTAATGGCAATTTATAATAAATTCTGCATTGCTCCCAGCTTTGCGGACCAAGTGAATGGCAATTGCCGTGCACTGCAAAGTATAATCTGTATTTTTATTGCTGTCATTTGGGTGGTTTTGCATGCAGGATTCATATTCACGCTCACTTCCACACATACATACACTCACGGTATGCCTTGCGACAAGAGGGATGCAAAAAATCAAATAAAATCGAAATGCTCAAAGTGCATAGAACGGAATTTGAATTTGCATGTTTAAAAGTGCAATTTTCCGAGCGACTCCGCACTCCGGACACCGCGCACCAATCTCCCTTATGCCATTTCAATAATATCGCTTTTGCATGTGTTGTTTGCGCATAATGTTTTTGGCAGAAAAATAAATAAGAAAACCAGTGAAAAATGAAAAATGCAATTTAGCAGCAATTGTGCGCGAGCGGAAGGTGACAGCTTCGCACACACTCGCATTTACATACAGACATACATATGAATATATGTACCTAAGCACTGTCACTGCACTAAATAAATAGCAAATACAAGAATCCCTATTTTTACGTCAAGCGGATTTTACATGCAGAAGGTAAAAATCCACTCTGTACCCTCATATGTGGAACGAATGCATCGGCGGCGGAATATTGATTTTGTGCCTTGACAAAACTCGCATTGAAATATAAGGAGCGCACAGCCCATCAGATTTTTCAACGTCCCACTTGATATGTGTTGTTGTAAATTTATATATGTAGTATTCCCATCTAAAAATGCTATGCAAATTTTACCGTTACATCATTATGTTAATAACATTAAATCATGCCTTTGACAGTTGTGGCGCGCCGAGGGCGTAAAGTCGTTTGCAAGTGTGTGTGTTTGTGCATCTGACGGCACATTCACGCAACAACAACGGAGCGATTGCATGTGGTGAAAAACTGCCATAAAAATGTGAATTTTCGCAAATGCAACATTTACATTTGAAAGAAGTAAAAAGTTGTGGGTACAGTCTTCGAACCCTACTAAATGAATTTGTAACACGGAGGGGGAAGACGACAAGAATGCAAAATCAATTCGTTACAAATAACTTTAGTTCTTTCCTTTCACAAATATATATACATATGTGTGTATGTATACATGAACGTGTGACTTATATTCATATTGCTTCGGATCATCGCAATATTTAGTTGCGAGCTTCACAAGACGCCTCTGATCGAACTAACCATAACGGTATTATTTTAGATGTGTAAAGCGCTCTTCAAGGGTATTTTTGACTATTTTTTTTTTATTTTGGAAATATTTATTTTATTAATTAATTTTTAGAATTTGAATTTTTGTCATATTTTATTGTTTCTCCTCTGTTTTTTCGTATTATAAGTGATTTCACAGCATTTTTTAGGCTGAAGACATACAACTGAAGTGGTAAAATATACAAGAGAAGAGAAAATTAAAGTATAGCTTATAAGAGAGTTTAAGGTGAAAAAGGAAATTATTCAAAGCGACATTAATCAAAAGTACGAGTACCTTTTTAAGAGCATAAAATCAAAAGGCTTCAATCCGACTCGGTTTGGCCACCAAATCAAAACTAGTAGACTATATATGTAAGTAAGTGCAAGGAAATTGCAGTTTATATACATAAATATTATATAATATTAAAACAACACAAACAAAATTCTGCAAAGAAAATTATGTTTACAAATTTGTATTTACTTAACACTAATAAAATTGTAATGTGTTTGGTTTTTATTTACAAATATACGTATATACACATATATAAAACTATAAATTTATAGTTTAAACTATCCACACATATATTGAAGTATGTGTTAAAGTAAGTAAATAAGTAATTACTGAATAAGCGAAATGTGAGAGAGCAAAAATCAAAATACAATTTTATTATTGAAATTTAAGCATAAAAAATTTTTTTTTGAATATTGCATAAAAACTTATTAACTAAAAAGGTGAAACAGAAGTAAAATTAAATAAATTTTAAAACATGTAACTATAAAGTACGTACATGAAACACTAACAAAATGTCTGCGTGTATTTGTATTTATACATACATACATATATTAGCGATAAAAGCAGTTTTGAAGAGCAAAAATCAAAAATTAAAACTCAAAAATTGAAACTTATAAAATATATTTATTAACACTTACAGTTACGTATCTACATTCATATTTATGTAAGTAAAGACTCCACATAATTTTGAAATGTTTTTCAGTTTCGCCATATTTTTTATATTTTTTTTAGTACAAAAGTGACTTACTTTTCAGCACTCATCGTTGCTATTTTGTGGTCCATCAGGTGACCACCTAATCTGCCACAATCTTTACTTATATAATATCAGCGTTGCAGAGATTTTTTACAGCCAAACACGCACACAAATTCACTCACATATACACATTCGTTTTTCATACTTTGAAGTGGTCCCTGTATGCATTTTAAGTCGGCGGTTTTCCTCCTCCTGCAGTGTGCTTAAGCTTGTAGCACGAAATCAGGCGCACAGTCTCGGCAACTTGTGCTCACACAGTCCGTACTTTCTAATTCAGCCGACGACTTGTTTTCGGTTGTTTCTTTATCTAATTTTTTATTTATATTACATTGTATTTTGTTGGTTTTCTTCCTATTTACCCTTAGCCGCACTACGCCGGGGTTCACACAAAAAACTAAGCCAACCTAAGAAGATTTGCCACACACTTTCATTTCAACATCGTCGAATAGCGGTAATATTTGTTTGTGTGGATCAGAACGCCTTTTAACTTAATCTCATTGTTTGGCATGGAAAATATTTGAAATGTGAAATTTGAGGAAAATATGACAAACAAATAAAAATTGAGACTGACACCATAACACCACAAATGATAACAATCCGATTGCTATATGCGGCTTATATATTTTTGATTTTGATTTGTGCGAATTCCACAACAGAGTCAGATAGATTTGTGTTTTTGTATTTCTTGAATTTAGTGATGAAAAGGGTGATCAAGTTTTATTACTAGGGTCATTAAGGAATCGTCTTAGTGTGACCTTGTAAAAAAAAACAGATTTTCGCGATATTTTTTAATGTTGAAAGTAACTATCAGTCCGATTTGTTTTATAAATAAATCCATGACGAATACGAAATGATTTTTGTATCTCTTTTTTTTGGCACATAAAGGAAGATTCTGTACGATGTCCACGATTGCGGCCGCAATTTTGATATAAAACCAAAATTTCAGAACGATTATTAATCTGTAGGAAAGTCGCTATCGGGCTATGGAAGCTTCTTTGATTTTTTTATATTTGACAATGTTTCGGTGGTTTAAGCAAAATGTATTGATTTTGGCTCTTGGTTTTGACAGCTTTTCGTACAAAAAATGAAGATTTAAAAAAAAGCTTCCATACCGAGAATAGAAAATGGTGTTAAAAATGTTGTCTACAAATTGAAAGTAGAAATCTTCAAAACTCTTCCTTTGAGAGTGGAAACCGTTTTGAAAAACTTCTGAAAAAAACGCCT
Organism: Bactrocera correcta; assembly: GCA_027475135.1. NCBI lineage: Eukaryota > Metazoa > Arthropoda > Insecta > Diptera > Tephritidae > Bactrocera > Bactrocera correcta. Next base: position 81,034,224 of record CM050326.1, read on the forward strand.
ATGTTCCCCTCTCTGTTCGCTTTCCAGAAGAAACGATGTAGCACCCGTAATAATTTGAGAGTATATACTATCTGGAAATGCAAAAATCAATATCTTGAAAATTTCACACTAAGACGATCCCTTAAGAGCGCTTGTAGCTTTGATCAACTTTCGATATTTTCATTTTGTACTAAATTTCCTTCTAGAGTCTTGCTGACTTTCCTTAAGTGGAAGCGTTTTTATCGCGACTTTTGTTGTTCTTATTGTTGGATGCTTTTTCAGGGTCAGTTTATTGAGTAGAGAACAATATGCGAAAAATACCTTTTTGCATTTACAAAGCCTTTGTCTAGACCTTATGGAAAGCTAGGGAAATTTTAATCAGTAGTCATTCTACCTAGGCCGTGTTCGGAAAATCTCGGAAATTATTATCATAATTATTTTTGGATTAGTCGCTTCATTTAAGGTTATTGCTATATTTCTAGGGGCTGAGGATGTACTTTCACATTTGCTTAACTAGTTGGCTGATCAAAGTGACACATGCATTTATAATTATATATATATACATATGCAATATTTATACAACGAGGCAGCCTAACGCCCACACCCATTCACTCCCGCTTCCATAGTGACAGATATTAACACGCCAAAATCACTTGCCTGGAGAGGCCACCAAACAACCAATACAACATTTTCAGTTTTCGTTACGTCCGCTTTGACAGTTTTTACATTGAATTAACAAAGTCAATATTTGATACCGAAATATAGAAAAGTTTTTCATCGAAGAAACCCCCCAATATCATGTGCCAAAACAGAATGCACGACAATATGTGCACACACATACCGCTGCGCTATTATGTAGATGTATGCGAAGAAAGTCAAGCGCACGTTTCATAACTACGACCACCACCCCCACCTGCTTACCTTCCCACTACCTATATTTAATGAGAGAAAATGTGTATGTATACAAAAGAAAGCAAAGAAATGAATTTTTCTTTTGCGTCTGTGTGTGTGTGTGGGTGTGCAAACATATGTGTGTGCTTGTGCGGGTATGCAATTGACAGTTTTATGCATGCGTCAAATCTTCAGATATTATTTACTTTCAATTGTGGGGTTATGTCATGTACCACTCAAACTCGCCAGCGCAGACAGGGGGCGGAGGGACAACAGATAATCCCACCAACACTTCGAGTAGTACACAAAGGCACCTTTCTTCAAAAGTGTTCTTTCTAGTCGGTTGAGTGAGAGTTTAAGTGTGTTTGAAAGTTCACGCAGGTAAACACACACACATGTTCCAGTAAGTATGTGTGAGTTAAATAAAAATTTGCCTCTGTTGTGGCTGTCAGACAAGTGGAAACTTGTGCAAATAGTATATAATTTCTAAAGTGTTCAGTAGTCACGGCTGACAGGGCAATGCCAGAAATTCGTGAACATTCGCATTTTCTTTGTATTTACGTATATTTGAAGCTGCTGCTAGGCGAGTGCGTAAACATAGAGATTGCTAACCCAAGTTTTTGCTTGAAAATCAGTGTCGGTTGCCAATATGACAGATGTGTGCAATGGGAATACATGTTAATTGACCTCAAGGCTTGTGGAGTATTATGAAAGTTAAACACTTTTAGGGTAGAAAAGAAAATTTGATATAACTTCTGCTTTTCAAATTTATGAAAACAAAGTCATGGAAGAATTTTGACAACGAAAAGTGGATATAAGACTTACATATATACACCGAAGAGTAAAACTGGAACAATAAATACATAAACGAAATTTGAAGCAATAAATAGCAAACAGATGTCTATTTTTGTAAGAAGATATTAATATATTATATTTGGTTAAAATAAAATCACGAATTCACACTAGAAACATAAAAATTAAAAAAAAAATGCGGCAAAATTACATTGTTCCACTTTTGCACTCATACACAAAATAATATTTTCTTCTTTACTTTAACAATTCTTTCAACTCTTTTAAAGCACTCAGCCGTCGAGGCATGCTCTGATAAATATAATTTTTTTATGAAAGCTGGCGAAATTTGGTACCACTTATCCTCCACGTACTCCCAAAGCTCCTGCATGCCTTTTGATGGATTTGAGTAATTTGCTTGTTACCGTTTCAAAAAACTCTATAAATTCTCTATAGGGTTCGTGTCTGGGCTCTGCGCAAGCCGTTTCATTGTTGAAAAACATTGTTATTTCAGCTTATTTTACACTAATTTCGACAAGTGTTTAAGTCATTGTCCTGCTGGAATATAAACAGGTTGTCCCTCAAGCGAATAATTTTTAATGGTAAATTTTCTTTTAAAATGTCCAGATATTGTTATTTTTTCATCTTTTCATCGACTTTCACAACTGGACCAGTTATCACACCAGTTAGCATTCAGTTCACCAAATTTCATTTATGTAATTATTGTTCCAATTTTGCTCTTCAGTGTTTGTATACTATGATGAAAAGGGTACACATAATGCAATTTTTCATACTTGAGAGAGAAAATGATACTTTTGAAACAACCCAACGGGATACGGTAGACACTGGTAAGCGAGCAGGGTAAACGATGCAGCATGATTGTATCGCTTACCCCGACCGATGAAAATTAACACGGCGATGTCCTACGAAAAGTAACAGATCACCTCTTTCGCTTACCATAGGGACGAAGAATTCTTCGATGCCACAGTTAACGATGAATTCTTTCGATGCCATAAGTTAACGAAGAACTCTTCGATGCTAAAGTAAACGAAGAATTCTTTGATGCCAAAGTAAACGAAGAATTCTTCGATGCCATAGTAAACGAAGAATTCTTTGATGCCAAGGTCAATAGAAAAAATTGCATATTCGTATGAAAATAAGTATTATGTATACAAAAACTCACCTTATAGACCACTCACACTTTTTGTTAAAAAGAAAAATGCACTATATTCAATAAAATCGTTATAAAGGTTTTATTTTATGCGAAATGCACTTAAAAATTGTTATAACAAAATGTATTTAACTGAACTGAATTATTACAAATTGAAATAGTTTAAAAACGTTAAATACATATTATATATGTATATATAATATAAAATGATCAGCCATTCCGTAAAATTCACTTTCTTCATTTTTAATTAATCTTCTCATATGTATGTCTTTTCGAGAACATTCTTTTATTTTTTATTCTAAGTTTAAACACAAAAATAAACAACATTTTTAATTAAAATAGCAGCTCACCTGATCACGACCAATTTTTTGCTTGATGATTTGACGAAATAATGAAAAAATTTACTTACAAATTTTATTCCATCAATTTGTATTTGTCGTTTTTCATGTACCTACTTGACTTGTAAATATGAACACAGTAGAATTTAGCCGCATAGCTTACTTTTATGCATTACCTGGTATCGAAGAATTCTACATAGAATTTTCTTCAAAGCATTCTTCAAAGAAAAATGTAAGCGGGGAACCATTATTCCACATGGCTTACTTTTATGCATTACCTGGTATCGAAGAATTCTACATAGAATTTTCTTCGAAGCTTTCTTCAAAGAAAAATGTAAGCGGTGAACCATTATTCCGCTGTGATGGTATGACTGTTATCTATATATTTCAATCTAAGTACAGTAGTTCCAAACTCCTTTCTGATTTTCTCAAAAATAAAAGAGTATTATTGATCTATTTGGCCTCCGATAGAAAAATAAATGAGCTGTAATTCAAAAACTTGTCTTCAGCTTTTCCAAAAAAAAACAAAAAAGTAATTAAATTTAACTTAAGTAACTGCCGTCTCGTTCTCTCTTCTAAACGATGTAACTATACATATAAATACATAGTATAATATATAATTATAAATCGTATTTAATGTGTATGCACTTAATGACATACAAAATTGTTTATTTTTGAAAATGTGTTCCTAATCGATTTTACAATTACACGCACAATTTCGAAGCAACCACGAATGAGTTTCCACCAATAAAATATAAACGTCACATTTTACGCCGCCTACGTATTTTACAAAAAACAACCTAGCCGCACACATACGGAATACAATACATACATATCCACAATTGTATGCATACACAGATGTAGAAACTTCGCCGTGTATGGCGTATACAAGCAGTAAGGATACATTTCCGTAAGTAATTACAATGTCCCGGTGATACGAAAGTATAAACACAAAATTTGGTGTCAAACTGTGCACCTTTACATTAAAAAAAAAAACAAGAACAACAACAAAAAGGAAACTAAAACTGTAATAAAAGTATTGTTTATGATTTGAAGTCGATTTGGTGGGCTTGAAACTCTGTCACCGTGCCGCTGCATACTAAATGCTAAGTACATGCTGATTTCACATTGAAATTTGTATGTTCGCGAGTGTGATATTATATATTCGAACGCGCTTGGTATTGAAAACAATGAACTTCCCCATGACGTTTATAACTTTATGTATATGTATGCTTTAACTACATTTGTGTGTGTGTTTGTGTGCGCCATAGTGAGCACGCATGCATGTCCTGTGAAAACATTTTAATAATTTAACATTTTCAAAGCGACAGACGGCATACATACACATATACGTGTATATACGCATTTACAGTTACTTCGCTCGTGGTCGTTTTAATAATTCATCTATGCACACACACACGTGCTCGCATGCATGTGGAACAACGTCAGCCAACACGAGCAGACCTTGTTCGTTGTCCAAAAGTGTCACAGTTTAAATATCTATATGAAAATTGTAACGGTAATATGAGTGCCGTGTCAAATGTGGGAAATGGCAGCATTGTCAAATACCGCCTTTCTTAACGCTAATTCACTAACAATGCAATTTTTTGCAGAGAAGACGTTTGAAAATACCAACCGCCTCTAAAGTGCCTGCCTTCAACTACTCAATGAATTTAGTGAACTATACAACTACAGCTAAGATTGATAATGTATGAGAACATTAGTGCTTTTATGGTAGTGTCCCATAATCTCAAAGCTGCTGAAGAGGACTTTCTTTTAAAGTCTTAAAGATGATTGCTTTTGTTGCCTTCCTCTTCATTTTTACTAAAGCTCAGTAACTATCAATCGGACTTAGTTCTGAACAGTTCGGTGGATTCGCTTCTCTATTCCGTAGAAACCACTCTAAGGCTGTTTTGCTGTAATGCCATGAAGCGAAATCGTAGACACTTCGTGTTGGCTTAGAAATGGGATCAATCTCTCTTGTAAACATTTCTTCTAATATTTCGCTGTTTATTGTAACCGACGTTAAGAATGAGCTGCTTCTTTTGTCACAACTACAAATTGCCTGCCACACAAGATATTTCTTTGGTAATTTTGTCACTTTTTTTACTTTGAATTTTTCAGCAACATTTCCTCGAGAATCGGTTGTATAAAATTCCTGTTCACATAGCCGGGAAAAGTCTGCTAAAACGTAGGTCCGTCATCTATTATGCAGCATTCGAATTTCTTAACAAAATATTTCGTCAGCTTCTTAGCTTAATGGCTTTTTCATCCGGAACTTTCTGTACCTTGTACCTCTTCAGCCCAGCTTCCTTTCCACCAGCCTTCCTCACCACTTTTCTGTCCGAAGTGCTTGGGTCTTTCTTGAGAATGGTCACAACCTTTCTTCCTGTCAATACGCACATCTTCTTTATTGAGCTATACCAGTGTAACGCATAAATTAACGGATTTTTGTGATTTTTTTTTAAAGAAAGTACGCTATTGAATATTTCGAACTTCTTTGAAACTAAGATGGTATATTTTCAGCTATATTTTAAGATTTTTTTTTGCCAAAATATTGAAAAATAACTGAGTTATGTGCTGTCTTCAGAGATGCCAAAAAAAGTGCCCCAACTGCTGACATGATTCCATCCGAATGAGTAGCTAAAACAAAAAAAATCAAAAAGGTTATTAAACTTAAAGATATTTTCTATACAATGACCTACGATCTTTGAAAAATATCAAAAAAAAATAGCAAAAAAAAAAAATTTTTTTTTTTTTGAAAGTGTCACACTCGTATAGTTCTTAAAGCGTTAAATACCGCGAGAAGTGGTTTTAGGGTTAGCCCTTAGCTCTTTGGCAATTTTCTTAAAAGACCACTGCGGCTTCTTTTGAAAAATTTTAAGATTTTGCAAATTTCTAACGCCTTTGAAAGACCTCTGGGTTCTTATGAGATGCATTTTCAAGCTAGCATTACCTTCGAAGGCTCGCAACAATTTTACCTCCTTCCTTACTTGCTTATTATTAGAATACATTTTCGTTTTTCAAACACAACTTTCCACAAAATAAATATTAGAACCGCTAACTTTGCATGAATATATGTATGTATATTCTACAAAAAAAAAAATAAAAATTGTATTAAATAAAAAACAATTTTCCAAATTTTGTTGGAATAATGTCTCAGTCACCTTATTTGCGTTAATGAAATTTCGATAATGACCAACAATGAGGGTTGTTGCCTAGCTTAACTTCAGTATATAGACATACACACACACGCGCGTTTGAAAATTTGCTTTTTTCTGCTCTTTTACTGCCTCTCTCTTCTAAATTTGATAAGGCCGGCATAAAAAATAATAATGCTGATGAGGAAAGCAGCAATAATATTAATACTAATAATAATGATTATAATACATTTTGACCAACGCTACAAAAGCAATAAAAACGTCTGATGTGAAATTAGTGGCTGAAAAGCATTTAATAAACTTAACCGCCGCCCACCCGACGCCCTCACATAAATTTAAGCACTTTATCGCATCACATAAATTAACTGAAAAACTGTAATCTACGGCAAGCAGACATGTGCCCGAGCGCATTCAGCGCTACGGAATTAATAAATTAATAACAAAAAAGCCAACAATTCAAAAAATTATAAACGAACCTAAAACCAAACCGAACCACACACATACAAAAGTACATTTTATGGATTGATAAAGTCGGCGCTGGCGTGAACAGAATTAATGCAAACACAAATTTGAAATTGTGCATGTATGTGTGGGATGATATGCACTATATTTGGATGTGTGTATGAGTGTGCTCATTGAAACTCGATCGATAATGTTATGAAAACGGTATTTATTTTCACTCCTTTGTATTTTAATATGTATTTACTACACATTTTCATGTGTAAATATGTATGATGTGTGGATACAATGTTACTTATTTCCTTTTCGGCTACATCTTTCGCCATTTTTCTCACTTTCGTTGAATTTCGTCAATGACTTCGTGATTAATTATTTCTAAGTTGTATTCTGCTTTGACGAAAATTGATGCTCTCAATGTGTTTGCTCACATCTTTACCCATTCTGTGTCCTCACATGCACACATATAGTATATATTTATATTATAATATACATATGTATGTATGTGATTTCGTCATATTTCATAGTGATTTTCATAACTCAAATAATGGTTCATTTGATAGAAGCAATCAGCAATAACAAACATTCATGCAAAAACCAATTGCTGCCTTAAAACGGTAAATTTAATTTTTGTGCGTGGCATGCCACAAATAGTGGCATATGCATGCCTACATCTAATTTTGCAGAACATTTTACTTTTGGAATAACTAAGCTCAAAGAATAAAACACTTTACACTTACCGCAACGGAGCGCCGAACTCCAAACAGCCGGTAAAAGCCCAAACCCTCGGTTCCCAATCATGTGTTTGTTGTATGTATGTATGTCCAAGCGTCAACCCCAAACTTTGGCCAACGCAGCCAGTTAACGGTTTGTGCGCTTGTGAATGCCACAATTTTTCTCACTTAAGAACTATTCTTTCATACTCTTACACCCGCACACTACGCTTTTACGAAAATATAAAAGTCCGTGAGGCTTAAACCCAGCAGTAAATTTGCTGGGATCGCGAGAAGCGCTGATAAACACACTTAAAGTTTCTGATGACGATGTCGAGTTCTGCTGAATTTATGTAAGCAAATACCGTAGAATTAGGGTGTGATCTTAAGTTGGCATCTTTCGACCTGGGATTCCTTTTCAACGTCGATTTTTAGGTCAGTACATACGAGTATTAGAGAAATTTATGCGGACTTCTGCTTATTAAAATGTAAGTTGGAAGTCAGCACTCTCGAGACCAATTATTAACTTTACTCCGAGTGTAATGATATATGATATATAATATAATGTTTGAAATAACTTTTGATGAATAAATGTTCACTGTGTTCATTATATGAATGGCATACAAGTGTTCCATAAATTACTAGTAACCCACTCACACACGCTTACTTCTACATCCCTACGTACATTGGCGATTGCTGAGTTTCAAACTCAAAATAAAAGGAAAATGATTTTTTCTTTACTTTTATTACTTTTCTCCTCTTTCATTTTATACTTTTGGTTTGATTTTGCAGAGCGGCAAAAGATGCAGAAGCCAAAGAATGGCATTGACACACATACACTTACATGCACCTAGCGCATAAGCTGTGTAGCACATGTGAGCATATCAAAGCAGAAATTGTAACCACCTATTTGCGAGGGTGGCGGGGACCTGGCTTACGTACACACATGCACGCATTCATACAAGCATAAGTACGCGAGCGAACTGCCCACCAGAAATATTTTGAATTTAATTACAGTCTCTTCAAGCTTTAGGCGCACTCGACTACAAAATCAAACAAAATGTTTCCAGTTTTTCAAGAAAAAAATTTTCAAACGTTTCTCAGTATTTACAATTGTGTCCGAAGCATCTCATTTGATTTGCTTTCCTACTGGGGCAGCGCCAACTCCAGATCGCCTCAGCAGCTTTACTCTTCACAAGTGTTAATGTGCACATGAGTTGGTTGCGTGGGGAGGGGCTGGTCGTCCAAAATATTTGTTGCCATCCATTGTGCGCACAACTGGACTCATGTGCATGTATGTGTGCTGCTGATTTTATATGGTTGCGTAGCAGCGTCCTGCAGTTGCCAACGGAAGTGGCCAGCTGCCAGTCGTCTGATTTAGATTTTTAGAAGAGGCGAAATAGAGCTGAGGAAAAAAAAAATTCGAAAGAAAATTGTAATTTTATCGAATGAAAGCAACGAAGTTTTCTTCTTTTTGAAACGATTTCTTTTCATTTTATTTCTTCCTGACCTTAAAAGAAAATTAGTAGCATACACACGGGCGCACATGAGCATGCATGAACACATGCGAGCTTGTGTGTGCAGCGACAAAATATATTCAGAGAAAGAGAATTTCTAATATAAGCCCACATGCCTAACAAATGTACGATTGCCACGAGTATGATGCTTTGTAAATAAGTTTCGGCTTATTAGGAGAGTGCGTGGGGGTGAAAGCAAGGATGTGCGCATAAAATTCGGTATTACTGGACGGGAGTTTCTTTGCATGTCTGATTTACTACAGTTTCCGTTGAATACTTGATTTTTTTTTTTGGCTTTTGAAATTTTCTATAAGGTATTCATGTCTACATACATACATACGTGCATATGTGTGCGTTAAAGTTGTGTTTGTATGCCAGTTCGCCTTCGTATGTACATTCAAGCGTTAGTTTGGTAGCAATGTGTTGAAGAAGGTGTAGCGAGAGCGGTGAAGTGGCGCAAGTGATGTTGACAGAAAAGGCATGTCTAATGAAAATGAGAAAAGTAGAATGAGTGGATGTTTTTTTATACTTTTCTTTTAATTTGCGACGATATCGTAAGTCACAGCCTCCAAATGCGCCAACTCAGTAGTAAATCGGTTATCGAACGGGTGTGGAGAGCAGCGAAGTGTGAGTTGCGAGTGAGAAAAGTAATGTATACTAACACTTTATATTATATATACTTATTTATGAAATGAAAAGTATATAGCAAGATGGAATTACGCTTTGTGATATTCAAGTTGTTACTCTTCGGGCCAAAATGTATTGCTTTTGGACTCAGCTGAAATTTAATTAAGTTCTACATGCTTTATAAGGCTTTGAAATAGAAATGACACTTACTTCTTGCTTAAGAAACTCCTTTTATACCTTTTACAGATCTCTATTCAGAAATTGCATCGAAGAACTTCGTGCTGGTTCGCTTCTTTTAAAGTTTTAAAGTCCAAGCCTTGAAATTCATTAACAGGCAGTTCAGTGCAATTTTTGTAGCGAACCTGCTTCATTGTGGCAATCAGTATACATCACATAACGGTACATATTTTCCATTATTCCGAGTTCTGATACCTTTCTTGACATTTTTCAACTTGTTCGCACTATTGGAAATCAATAAAAAAAAAAACGTTTATGCTCCACTTGGCTGCCTAGGTGGGTGTGAGTGATTCGTGTAGGCCTTAGTACACATTACGCACACATTCATGCATATGCAATAAGCAATAAATGGCTGAACAATTTTATGCCTTGCCTTGGTGATGGAAATAGTTGATGTTGGTAATTTTGGTCAGCAATAAAGTGAAAGTAAATTCGTTGACTCTCTCCAGAGCTTTTCTATTGTAGGCGGGATTTTCTCTTTGTCTTTTTCTATTTGACTCTTAAAGAAGCTCCTTCACCTGGCTTAAATTTTTTTCGGTCAACTTCAATTTCAAATATGTAAATATATTTGGCTGCACATCAGCAGAGAGTTGACTCTCGGTGTCAGGTTAAAGCTCTAGAATTCAAAAACCAGAAATTGCAGAAAAAACTCTTCCTCGGCGCAAACTTTACATTATGTCCCTTTATGCACCTAGTCCAATGAATTTAACCATAAAATACTTAATATAAATAAAAAGACAGCTGGCATGCACGCGTCCTAACGTAATTTTCAGCGGCAAAATCGATGGGTTTTCAATTAAAACTATTTCAATTTCGATGTGCCGCCAATCAAAGCCACCGGAAAGGGTTAGCGCGTGCAGCCTGCACTCTAAAATGTTGTAATAAAATGAAAGAAACTCATTAACAACTGCTAGGCTTTACCCGCTTGGCCATGTGGCAATATAAAGTGTTGTCGCGTACATCTGGCGTGCGCGGCCAACGTGTCTAGCGCATGCGCAACATTCCAACTGCCTTAATGGCGCAACGCAATCTCAAGGGGAGCAAACAGCTGAGTGTTGCTAGCAATCAACCAAATACCTCTCACTTTCATGCTCAGTGTGTATGTGTGTATGAGTGTGTATTTAGAGACATGTAATTGATGATAAGGTGCAACGACTTGCGACCGACGTCCTAACCCTACTGCACCCTTTCGACCTTTTGTGCTCATCGAGCCGCGGCAAATGCAATTTCAAATAAAATTTTCAACATTTTCACTTAAAATAGATGAAATTTTTCACCTAAAGCAGTAGTGATATTTTGGGAAAATGTGGAAAAAGGTTACCAATAAGCAGCCATCCGTCCGTGCGTCATGCAACAAATCATTTGAACTCTGCACAATGGCAATAAAACACTAACAAACACACGCAGACTCACACGCATGTGTAAATAATCCGTAGTGTCACCCCGGCCATGTAACCCTTTCAACATGCCACAAAGCAGCCAACACACAACCAACACCCAACAGTCAACAGCAAAAGAGCACACAACCAACGAAGGTAAATTTTCCAATTTTTGGTTTAATGTGCATTTTTCCAACCGAAAGAGTTACACTATTGTTTTGTTCTGTTTTGTTTTTTCATTTACGTTGCGATTTTCAATTTTGCAATTTTGACATTTTTCGCACAAAATCGCGGGGAAATGTATTGCAATAACAGCAACAATAGATTATCACGATGCGGAATGGCGAAAAGGGTGCTGCAAAGTCCTAAATGTCACTAATCCGCGCACACACACGAGCTGTGACATACACACGCACATGTGGCGCGGCATGTAGGGTCAGGAGCAAATGTTGTTGTAGTTGGGTAAATAGAGGATAAAGGATTCGTCGTGCGTCAGCGTAATTTAAACACCAGAAAAACTATAAATCCAGCAAAAACAGTAGAAAACGATAAAAATCACCCAAACCAAACAACACATGCCAACACACGAGCAACAACAACAGCAACACGTACATATATGCATGTCGGCTCGGTGACAGTTTGGAAAATTAATGAATTGCCATTTTCCGAAATTTTTCGCAATTTTAGAGCATAAAAAACGAAAATTTATTTTAGACATTTTTTGTAAGAAAAAGTGATTTACACTTAGGGTGTGCGAAGCCCAACAACGCCGTGCCAACCATACTTACATACATACACGTGTATGTGACATGCCGCACTCGTAAGTATTTATGGCGTAGTGATACATTTTGAGTTTTGACACACATTCGGCGCTGGTTGTCCAATATTTTATTTAATTTTATTTCATTTTTCGTTATTTTTGCTCTTTGTAATTCGTAATTGGCAGTCGAAAGGGGTTAACGCACCAACTGAACCCATTAACGAGCGTTACAGACCTGTCATGTCACCGGGTCACTAGCCAGAGCAGCGACGCGAATTCTCCGTTGCGAAAGATTATACCTAATAGAGCATATTTCGGATTGGCGTATATTTGCCGGCATTGAACCGTAGCCCAACCCTTAAAAATTTATGTGATTTTGTTGTTTTGAGGAAATGCGAAAAATATGCGATTTTCTGCAGAATAAATACGCGAATTATGCTGTGTGTTTTTGTCCTTTTTCAGTAATCCTCTTAGCGCTTAGCTGGTTCACTAATTAGTAACGTAATGAAATGAAGTTTAAAGTTATCGAAGTTGAAGATATTCTGCAACGAAGCTGCATAAACATATTCATTTGGCAGCTGCAAATTTGCGGGAAGCCTCACTTGGTCAAAGGCAAGATTTGTAAATGAAAAATTGCAGACAGGAGAAGACCTAATTTGATCAGAATGCATAACTTTTTGGGCCGTTTCAGTTTATTACAGAAGTATGTAACGCCAACTAAGAACAGTTAATATATAAATTCTGGAAACGCGGCTTCGGGCATTGAGACTTATTTAGTCTATAGCGCTCGGCGCAGTTACAAACACTCCGATTAGCTTCTTTCGGTAAACTGTTTGTAGAAATGCTGTTTTAAGACTTTTAGTTTAAGGGGTTATAGACAGTTAGAAGGCCAAAAAAGCGTATTTTCCAGATTTTTTTAAAGAAAATTTTCAAATTTATTGATCCACAAATTTGTAAACATATTATGGTATATTTTTACTGTGTTTAAGGTTTAGTATTAGTAAAAATTTATTTGGAAAGAAAATACAGCTGATTGCCTGAAGCTGCTCAAAAAAAAGGTTTAACAGTGACCACTATATCTCTGAACTGGCTCGTCTGAAATTAAAAAAAAAAAACTAAACATATTTCGTTAAAGTAATGTTAAATGTAGAAATTAATCGAAGGAATGAGCAAAATAAAATTTTTTGACAAAAAAAAATCGATTTTTGACCAAAATTTCGGCCTTAAATTGTTTATAAAAAAAATATTTAATGTCGAGAAAAAATCTTTGATTAGTCAATAAAAAAAATGTATTTAAGAAGCTCTTGTTTTAGACTAATCGGTTCAGCCGTTTTTGGTTAATCTTGGTCACCGACTTACCGAAAATACTATTTTGAGAAAAACGCGTTTAAACTTTGGCCTTGTACTTCCAAGCACTCTGAACACCTTTTCAAATTTGAGTGTAATTCGAAAATAGTCACCGGAAAAATATGAAATTTACTGTGTGTATTCTTAAAAATATGTACATTAAGAAAATAATATGAAAAATCGATTTTTTTTATTTTGAAAATTCTGTTAAATTCTAACCCTTAAAGTATTCATAAAATTTGTTAAAAATTCTTGTTTAAAATTACATAAAGATTGTGGCAGATGATTTGAAAATTATTGTTTCTCACATTATATGAGTTTTCGTTATTTTCTCATTAAATTTGTTTATTAAAAAATTTTAAATTTTTTTATATCAAAAAAAAAAAAATCTTATAGAATTATTTTAAAAATTTAAAATAAAATTTTACAAAATTATTTTTTCAATTTTTTTTTCACTAAAAAATGAGCTAAAAATCAAAATTTTACTAGTTAGTAGTTAAGCATGAGCATGAAATCAAAATATTCACCCATTTGTCGTGATGGGTGTGAAAAAATCAAAATTATATATCTACATAAATACACACATATACATATATATGTACAACTAATATTTTCAATTAAAAAATGTCAAACGTTTACATTTACTAAATAAATTCGTTAAGAAATATACATAAATAAATGATAATTAAAATAGAGAATAAAAAAAATAAAAATATATAACAAAAAAACACAAAAACAAATAACAATACCAAAATGCTATACAAATACATAGGTTTATAGAAGCAAGGTGTAAAATTGCATGTGAAAGATATGTTTCCGAAGGACTCAACGAGATTCGGGACTAATTTATTCCGTAATATCTGAAAGAGAGAGTAAAAGAATTATTATCTTTTTGAGAATAACTTATTTGAAATAACGACAAATGGCGGCAATAATGTCGACGGCACAAAATCAAAAATAGCATAAGAAACAAAAAAAAAGGTTTTAGTCTTCAAACGTGTGGAAAATGTAAAATTTAAGCTTTTCGTTTATATTGTATATCGGTTTATATTCCAATGAAATATGTGTGAAATTTTTGAATGTTTAACTAAAATTTGTTTTCAGTGTTAACAATTGGAAGCTTAAATTTTATCAATCATATTTAATTAATTTAGTTTACTTACGTATTTGTATGTGTTGTCTCTAACTACAAAACCAAAAAACAATTTCATTGGAGAATAATATTTAAATATATTTAAATTGATAAAGAAATAATGCAAATTTTTAATGATCATTTTCTGTAACAAATTTAAGAAAATATTATAAATTGAAAAATTAATAAGGATTTAAGGATATCTACCTTGTATCCTGAATGTTGGTGAAAATAAATTATGTATAAAAAAATAAAGTTGTGTTTCGATACTTTCTTGGCGACCAGGTATGTACATATAGTAAATATATATATTCTTTAATAATATGTGACCTGGTCAATGAAAAGGGGGCATATATAAAAAAAAAAATAAAATAAAAAAAAAAAAAAATTGAAAAAAAAAATAAAAAAATTGATTTTTTGACACCTAAGCCCCCTTTTCGTAGACCAGGTCACATATATTACACACGGTTTGTAAACCCCGCGCAGTGGACGAAATGACCAATCCTGCACGGACTAATTAATAACCTCAGAATGAATAGAACAGTCACCGGTCTGTTTTTTCCTTTTAATAATGAAAAAGTAAGAGAAAATCTGTACTTTAAAATAATAAAATATTTTTTTTTTTTAGTGAAAAACAATTTAATTGGAGACAGTAGTATCGGAGCTAGAGTTGCGATAATGGCTATTTACGCCTCTGCGTCTATTTTAATATTCCTTTTTGCAAACTTTGATGATGTTGTGGATTTCGATGAGATTAGTATGTAGGTGTGAAGGGATCAGCTTTGGGAACAAAAGATTTTCCATTTGGGCTGACACATAAGTGCTGTCAAATTTTCCATTGTTATACTACCACCCAGTGCAGTTTCTAACTTTTCCCTTGAAACGAAAAATACGGACTGATGTCATTTTAATATTTGTATCAACAGCGTCTGAAGCACCCATCCCTTAAAATTTGGTCAGTTGGAAACTCAGGTCCATATGTATGTTGTCCCGTTATCCGTTATAATTCTGTAGATCCACCGTCCTATGTTTAAGGTCTACCACCGTTGCTGACATATAATTATGCTCTCCTTTCTCTACTCTCTAATAAAATATTTTATGTTTTGTATGATAAAAAAAAAATTTGAAAATGCATTTTTTTAGCCGAGGAAACCCATTTAACTTCTTAAAACGCTAATATCACCATAAATTTAATAAAAGTATCTATTTTCCACATATGTGTATGTACCCTTGTAACGTCGTAAGAGACGCCGTAAATCAACTATTAGCTAAGAGCTGTACGAATATAAAAAGAAAAACAAAACAAAAATGGTTAATGGTTGCAGTAATGTATTGTCCATTGAACAATACACATAAATCAGCGCAATTTAAAAATTGAAAATTTTAATTAATCCGTGCCCGATTAGTCACTTCGTCCACTGTGCGTCATTTAGAGAACGTAAAATAATATACGTTCTTTACTCTCTCTCTCTTATATCGTAAGAACGTAAAATCGGTCACAATTCACTTTTTCACGTTTGTGTCTCTACTAAGTGAAAGACCCGTTAGGTTTGCATCACCGATTAACCGTTTCACTCGCTAGTCAACAAAAGATGTCGCAATAGTCAGCTTTTCATCTGCTCATTTCAATCACACCGGACGTACGAAAACGGAAGTAGCTCAACCGGGCCACATGACTTCGCCAACAAACACGAGGTCTGACCGATTGCAGATAAAGAACAAACAACAATCGATAACGAATGCAACGCACTTTCGAATATGCTGGTATGTGCATAGATAATGATGTGATTTTATTGGTTAAAATTCATAAAATAAAAAATGTTTCTATAAACATATAATTTATTTGTTGTGCTTTACAAATTTATTAAGGAGCCAATGAGAAAATAAAGTTGTTTAGTTTCTATCATAACTGAGGTATGATGTGCACAAAACGGTGCTGGAATGCCGTTTTTCTATTACAGAGATATTTACAACTGTTCTAATGTGCATGAGTCACATGCAAATCACCCTTTCACTGCATCAGCAACAAGCGTTACCATACATACATACATATGTACATACATACACATAATTTGTATTTATGAATGAGTTCATTTTTAACGTAATGATAAGTCATCAATTCTTTTGAAATAGACTCACACGTACATAAGTATGTATGTGTGTGTGGATAGAGACTGGATTTTTGGCATTTCCGTTCTAAATTCGTTTGAAATGATTTTGTATCACCATTTGTCTACTAAGTAAATATATATGAATGTACACATACACCTTCAGCATAGTAACTCTACTATTGCTCGACTGTGATTGTTTCATTCCTAGCAAAATACGCGAAGTTTTTACGGCATTGATTGGATGTGGCTGTCCCAGCTCCGCATGCTATGATAGCGCTACCATATTCGATAGTCACATAAGAGCTTTACAATTGGACGAAGTACATTTTACCTTAGGTGATTCCATTTCAACCAAAGGGTTCTGGATTAAAAATACATTTATATTGATTGGTTGAGTACCCGTTTAAGAATAATTGAGTACTTGCTGGCGCACTTCATTCAATTTGTGAATGGCTCGCTTGTATGGAGCGCCACGAACGTACGAGCGTTACACATCTCTACAGAAGTGTCGAGTTTTGACGGCGGCTTTTCACGAACTCAGCTCGATGCGGCGCACAATTCATAACTTTTTGGATATGAATTGAATTTAATCGACGCACAAAGCCTTGTTCCAATAATATGTGTGTATATACATACATATGTATATATATATATATGTATGTGTGTATTTAGTGTGGGAATTACTTTTAAGGGCGAGACCTACTTTACCATACTCAATTGCTCAAATGCATGAGTATTTGGATGGGGTGTAGCTGGGCGCGCATTTGTTACAGTTTCAATGTGTCGGCAGAGTTTTTCCATTTTAAATTAAATAATGGAAAATTCATATTTCATAATTAAACAATTGAACGCCCGTGGCCACGATGCTTCACTTTTCTTTAATTTCTCTCTCTACATGTGTACATACATATATATATGTATACATACACTGAGCACAAATACTTATACAAATAAAATAAAATAAAATCTAATACCATTGGCTGTCTGTTGGTGATTTTTTTATTTTTGCAAAATCGAAAACGACAATAAACAGTTGTAGTTGTAATATTTTTATATGTGCAACGTGCCATACAATGGTGGAATCTGCGTTTCTCGATGAGAAAATTGTTTCTAACAAGATAGCTGGTACACTTATATATGCCTATCTCCATCCCGGAACAGCTTTATGTAAATTGACAGGTTTGCTTAGATGACAGATTTAACTGAATTTTCGAGAATATGTTTTTTGTTAAAAATACTCAAAAGAGTTTCAATACGAAAATACTTTTTCGACTACCCTATATTTTTTTGGAGTACCTTCTGAAAGTGTTCTTTTGTCACTATGGCTTCTCGAGCAAATATTTCCGTTATTTTTGCATAATTCAGAACAGCACAGGGCCTAAAAACGTAAAAAAAATATTATTTTAGTTTTTAGAACTTTGCAAGCTAGCGAACAGAAACCAAAATGGGGTAGTTGCAGATCAGTTAGGCATATAGCGACCGGTTTCTTCTTGTTTTCCATAATTAAAAAATAATGGAGAATCGTTGGAAAGAGAAATAATTTTTATTGCCGTCAAAATACGAATACCAAATTGAATATACTTGATATGTTTGTGTCCACATACATACAACGCCCATGTACACATACATATCCATATATATACATATACGTATGTATGGCTGTTCACTTAGCGTAGCTTCTTCAATATTAGCGGGGAATGCGCCGCAGACGAGCAATAAGTTTAAATTTATGCATACATACTCGCAGATCACATACATATGCATGTGTGTGTATGTGCATCCTCCCTTTTCGTAGCCTCCCATTCATTCTAGGGTGAAATTATAAATGCACACTTCCTATTAAGACACTCAATGTTCATTACGAATGCATCTCCACTGGCGGCGTGTTTTGGGCAATTTTAGGGTGCTTCAAATTCCTCTAAAGCATAATGTAAATTTATAGTAAGTGCATGTACAGTACATATATATATGTGTTTGCATATTTGTATATGTAGATATGTCTGTATATGAACTATGAATTTTTTTATTATCGTCCATCGTTTAATTGGCTCAGTAAGCAGCGCTTGCCGTATGAAATATTTGCAGCTGAGACGCATCTTCAGCACTTTCGAGTCGCCGAACCCGAACGTCTAAATAAATTCAAAATTCTGACGCGGCAAAAAGTGGGACCATATTATGTACCAGGACAGGACTACACTACTTTCCAATCAACACTAGTGACCGAAGTGTTCCAAACTTATGGAAAAATGGAAAGATATACATATGTAGTTACATTAACATAGCGATGTCATTGGACATGATCACATCTGGTCCAATGCTGTATAACATGGGACCGCAAACCAAACTACTTTGTTTAGTCCACCATACACTCTCTTTACTCTACTTACACTAGGCCATCAATTATGGTGGTATTATTACACCACGTTTTCGACTAGCGAAAAGTAACGAAATGAAACAATTGTTTCTATTGTCGTTGATTTTTTTTTATTATTATAAATTCTGTATGTAAATTAAACATATTGTACGTTATTTAAAGTAATTTATTTCTTCTAAGAGAAAATTATGTATGTAGCTGTTCCCCTCGCTTTGAGGTAGTTTCTCCAATTGTGCTAGATTGTTGTATTTTCTGAAGTCATTATTAGAGTTATTTAAATAAACAAATTTTCTATTATTAACGGAATAAACAATTTACATACATTTAAAATTCAGTAATTCACTTGAAGGGTTACCTGTATTTACGAGTTTCAAAAAATCGTTTTTTTTTTTATTTTATTATTTTTATCTTATTAAATTTTGCAACATCTCTAAAATATTGTGCTAAATTTTCGAGTTGATATGAGTAATAGTTTCGGAGATACAGCCTTGAGAACTTGTGCGCTCGAGGCTAGCTAGGCTAAATGCGCCGTTTTTAAACGCGTTTTTCTCGAAACTGTGTTTTTAAAGTACATTTGAAGGTCTTTGAGATATCATTCTTAAAGGCTTGGATGAAGGATTTCTTTTTTTCGATTACAACCATTTGAAAAAAAGTCCCGAAATTTTAATTGTTTTGCAAAAATGTCTGCCAAAAATTCAATTTTCATGTTTTTTTTCCTTCTTCGAAGTTCTAAGTTAAAGTTTTAACTAAAACATGTATTTTTTCACTTTAGGTGATTTTGTAAGGAGTTATCTTGCCAACGAGTATCGCACCTTTTTTCCGAGCGGTCAGTGGAAATGGCGTCGCAATGGCAAAGTTTAAATTTTCTTTTTTTTTTAAATTTCTGAATTTCTTTCTTAATACTGTATGTGTATAACAATGAATAATTCTTATAAAATATTTAATTTTTTCATTTGGAACAAAAATTGTTGGAAAAAGGCAGTTTTTTACCCGAGGAAACCCATGTAATTAACCCCTTAACAACAAATGATTAGGGGATTTCTGGTCTCTTCCGCAAAAGTTTACAAATTTTTCCACTTCTGATATTTTGGTTATTTTCCTACTCGTAGCATTTGAAAAAATAGTGAAAAACTTAAAAATCCAAAACTTCTTAATTTTTGTTTAGAAACAATATTTTAATTTGCCACATTCTATTCATTTTATGGTAGTATCATAACAACTAAAAATTATAACTAAAAAAATCAGGCTTAGTAATGTAATGAACTGCAACTGTCAGCAGATTTTTTATTTAATGAAGCGTTTCAAGCGGCTTTTTGAACACGGAATTCAATATGCTCACTAATCACTCAATAAATATTAAAATTAAACAAAGAATTAGCCGAATAATCACGAAAAAGACAATGTACAACTCTAGCTTCAACTTTTGGCTTGGTCCAGTGCAGCCTGACATGCGGTTAGGTATGTAACCAGGTCTGCTTCAAAACATGGTCCATTTGGACAACGTGGTCCTTAAATTTTTGCAGGGGAACAGCTGCTTTTCGCAAATGTGCCGAACAGGCCACCTAACGAAATGAGCGCGTATATGTGTGTGTGTGTATTCGTACAATACAAACACACGACGATGAATTAAAAAGGGAAAAAGTAAAATAAGAAATCCCATGCCGCTAATTTTGCAAATAAATAGTGCTTGGCAGCGACACCAGCACGGGCATCGCCAACGGCAGAGACGCTAGCGGGGTTGTTGCGTAGAAAATAAGAGAATGAAAATGGAAATAGGCTGTCTGAATGCCTTCGCAAATAACTGTGTCTATGAACTTTGTGGATGAATAGATGGGAAGATGTGCATTCCCTACCTACCTATCTACAAGTCAGACGAGTGTGTATCTAAGTATGTACGTCCGTGCGTAATTGCAAAGACGGGTATAATGATGCACGATTGTACAATACATACCATGTATATATATATACATACCTATATAGTATACTAGAGACGTGCGTATGTATTATATATATACTTGTATATCAATATAAACTTCAAGATTTGGAATTTTTTAATTATTAAAAAAGGTATTATTTTTCAATATTTATTTTGTCCCCTTCAAAGTAATCCCCACCATATCTAATACATTTATGCCAACGAGTTTTGCAGTTCCCGAAACACCTTTCATAAGCACTTTTTGAGATGGCCTTCAGCTTCTTCAGCGAATTTTGTTTTATCTTTTCGATCAACTAAAGGTGGGTTCCACGGAACGGCAATTTCAGTTTGAGGACAAGAAAAAATGACACGGTGCCAAATCTAGTGAATACGTTGGTTGATAGATTGTATTCTTTGCGTTTTTGGCTTTAAATTCTGGCACAATCGTGTCACTATGCGATGGTGCATTATCATCGTTTAAAATCCTTGAATTTCTCTTCCACAATTCCGGCCATTTTCGACGAATGTTCTCACGCTAACGCCTCCAAACGGTCTAATAGAACTCCTTATTGATGGCCTGTTCCTCCGGAAAAAATTGATGATGCACCAAATCATGAATATCGAAATAATTGGTTTTTGAGCGGCTTTGGCGTGGTTTTTTTTTTTGGTTTCGGCTCGTTTTTTTCCCTCCATTCCAATGATTTTTGACTTGTTTGTATGTCAAACTATAAACTCATGTGTTATCGACAGTAATAATGCTCTCCATGAATGTGGAATCGAAATGCACACCATCAAGCATGGCTAAAAAAACCTGTTTACGATACCCTTTTTGAAAAAAATTCAGCTTTATCCAAACGAGTCGAGAAATCATAGAAATATCCACAAAATCATGAAAGAAAGCCACTGTCGATGCTTCTCTTATGTTTCAGTAGATCACATTTTCCTCATGCATCATGACGTATTCCGAAAAGTTTCACTTCATCATACAAGGTAAGTAAGCAGAACTTTTTTAATCTAGCGTCCCCTGGTGACGCCATCCATATATCGACTAGTGCGTTAGAATTTGCTATCCTTATCGATTGTTCAGTGAGAATTTCATGACGTTTCATAGATTGGAAGTGAAGCTTTTGCGTTTTAAGTGTCAGTATGTTTGTGTTATCGGTGCGAAAATGAGCTTCTAACAAAGAGATAACATTAAATTCTATTTTAAAATTAGTAAAACTTTTACCGAAACGTTTCAATTGACGAAACAAGTTTATGGCGATGATTATCTATCCCATAGCAGAGTGCACGGGTGATTTCAACGTTTTCAAAGTGGTCATGAGGACATAAATGACGATCAACATGTGGGCCAATCAAAATCCGTGATCACCGGAAATTCCATCGAAACTGTGCGTGAATTCATCAAAAATCAGCCGGAATCATCATTGAAATTCATGGAAATGGAATTGAACCTCTCCAAAACATCAATTTATCGCATTTTCACAGAACTTTTGGACTTACGAAAGGTGTGTGCACGGTTTATTCCGCACAAATTGACTGATAATCAAAATTGCTCAGAATCCAACATTCGAAGGACGATTATTTGACCAAAAATCACTTTTTAACCATTAACCATACCCCGCATTCGCCTAATATGGCATCATGCGACTTCTTCTTTTTCGGAAAAATACATTTTCTTATGAAAGGAAAGCGTTTTGTAAACGTAGAGGCCATTCAAAAGGCTTGCACCGGCATACTGGCGGCCATACCGGCCAATGATGTCATATAAGAGCTAGGTCAAGTTATCGCCCACTTTGAT
This sequence comes from Bactrocera correcta, assembly GCA_027475135.1. Lineage (NCBI taxonomy): Eukaryota > Metazoa > Arthropoda > Insecta > Diptera > Tephritidae > Bactrocera > Bactrocera correcta. The sequence continues at coordinate 81,056,922 of CM050326.1, forward strand.
GCACAAAAATACTTTGTTATGAGTGAAACACGCTCTCTCATTTTCATTGAGATGACTCACATTTTGGCCGGCATATGGGGTATAAAGTCCCCCGGAAGTTCCAAAAGAGAAGTATTGACTCGATTCAAACGATTTTGATACTATTATCAGGAGAGCATTTCGCTCATTTTCTACACTTTCGAATGCTTTTCAACCAATTGTCGAACCACGTTTGCCACTCTTACTTCGGTGTATTCAAATCATGAGCTCTAAGCGCATCCACAACCTCTTAAGGTTTCCAAAAGCGTTGATTCTGAGTTTAATTTTTGCTTATGGGAATAAAACGACGACATTCGGTGCCAAGTCAGGACTATAAGATGAAGGAAGACTTATCAAATCGATGTTTTGAGTGCTCAAACGATCATAAGAATGTGAGAACTGGACCAAATTAGTCGAATGCTTAGTTATGACACTTTATACGTTTTCGGTTAATGGCCTTTTGTAAGCGTGACAGCGGTCCGATTACGCCCATTTAATAACTTCGCCTTAGCTTTTTTGCCAAAAAACATGTGTTTCAAGTTTCGACAAGATATATTAACTTTTACTCCACTTATAGCTTGTACGGACGGACGGCCGGATTTCAACACGTCTCGTCATCCTGATCATTTATATATGTAACCCTGCATCTATCTCGCTTAGTTTTAGATGATACATACAACTGCTAGATGAACAAAACTATTATACTCTGTCGTAATAGGTAGTCTAAAAAAGTTACTAATGCCCCACTATATCACACGAAGACCCCAGCTAACCTCAGCTCCAGAAAGTGTAGTAAAGTCGAATATTTGGAGACTGCAGCGAGTCCAAAAAAAGTGTGAAATCGACTTGTAAAGCCGCCGCTTGTTCAAGAAACAACGAAAAACAACGTTGACTAGCTAGTTGATTAAATGCACCAGCGAAAGTCGACACTCGCCCCCCGCCCCACTGAGCCAACCACAACGAATCAGCGCGACTCGCTGTGGCATCCACGGTTCCGTGGCGTCACAGCAAGTGAGTTTATCAGCAAGAAAGTGACGAAAACAAAACACTAACAACGGTATTAGTATTAGTGCAGCGCTATGAGTAGTGGTACTGGCATTAACAATAACGACAACAACAGCGAAACCTAATTTAAAATGTAATGAAAACATTTCACCATGCCGGATACGCACTGGAATGCGGCGGTCCGGTTGGGCCAATGAAATTCGACGCCGAATTCAAGCGTTAGCTCAAAATTTATAAGCTCTTACACATAGTGCAGACAAATATCTACATATATACTCACACATAACATATATCATATTAAGCTAGTTGCATGCCTACCGTGTTTGAGGTGCATTGCTGAGAATTTCCGAACCAATTGATTGGTTTCGTAGCGGCATCCTTGAAGCTGTTCGAAGGAAGTATTTGAGGAGAAAAGGTTATAATACATTAATTTCTCGAGGGTTGATAAATCAATCCTCTCATGGATGAACTTGGTGCTTTTATAATGTAGAAATCAAGACGGCAGCAACTCGAATTTTCTGTCAAAATTTGTAGTTAGTTAGTAGACATAAGAATTTCCCGAAACTCTTTCATATTAGATCACACTGTTTCCGCACTCACGTTTAAATAATGTACACTACTGAGTTTATGTTGTTTCTCGCATGTGATCCCTTTACGAGGGTTGCCTTTTAAATTTCGTTATTAGCGACAAAGACAAATATGAATGATCGGAAATCACTTTATTGCTTTTCAAAATTTCCAATTGAGATCTATATACATTCGGATGCGTTTGAACCAATTATCGAGGCACGTTTGCCACTCTGGTTGACGTATATCCAAAATATGCGTTCTGAGTGTAACAACCAGCGTTTAAAGTGTCGAGAAACTTACACACTAATACCTTTGGTTATCTGAATCTCACAATAGGTTACGTGACGATTTTGCAATATCAATTTGTGCACAGTGTCAATAATTTCTGGAACAACAACTGATTTTGGACGGCCTTTATTAAATTCGTTTTGGAATGATATACCACCTCGATTGAATTCACCTTACCATCAATAAACGCTGATCTTCAATGGAGGTTTATAGTCAAAAATTGATTTCAGTTCATCGATGTACTCTTGATGGATTAATCCACGGCGAAAGTTGAAAAAAAATTATCGCGCAAAATCACATTTTTTTTGCCGAGTTGCGATACTGTAAACAACACACTTTTGTCCAAGGTGTTTGGTCTAGAAGGCTTTTTGGAAGCCGGTATCAAATGGGTGTAGCATCGCTCACCTTTAGGTGAAAATCCATATCTCGGGACCTATTGGACCGATATTAAACAAATTCGGTAAGTAACATTCCTATAATATGTCACAGAGCAAAGTTGGGAAAATCGGACCACGTTGAAGGCATGCTCCGTTCTGGACTACATTCGATCTTTTCATCTAATGAAAATATTAAAAAAGGGAAGAATATGGTGCTTGAAAATCGTCAAGAAAGTGGAAAAGATGGCAAAGAGCTCGACATCTCTCGCGATTCGCATGATTTTAGTAGATATGTTGGGTATGAAAAGCGTCCTTTCTCGACTCGTCCCGATAAAGTTGATTTTTTTAAAGAGTGCCGTAAGCAGGTCTATTTGGATATGCTTGATCGTGCGCATTCCGCCCCACATTCATGGAGGGCATTATAGCAGTCGATGAGACATGAGGCTTATGAGTTTGTCGTGTAAACAAGTCAATAATCATCGGAATGAAGAGAAAAAACGATGCGAAACCACAGGGATCACGCCAAAGCGGCTTAAAAATCAAGGTGATGTTCCTAGTTTTTTTCGATATTCGTGGGTTTGTGCATCATGAAATATTCCCGGAAGGACAGATGGTCAATAAGGAGTTCTATTTGGCCGTATTGAGGCGTTTGCGTGACCTCATTAGACGCTATTTAGCCGACTGTCACCGTGTGTGGATCAACTACTTTCTAAGATATGGCTATGAAGCCAGTCTAGCTCAGGGTTAAAGACTGAAAGGACCTAATCCAAATAGCGAACAAAACTTAGAATCCGTAAGCATTTCTTCATATTGAACCCTTAGGATGATGGGTTCACTGTAGACTAACTATTCAAGTGCCCGACACTTATTTATTTAGATAGAATCAATTATGTGGAAAGAAGTGCGTTGCTGGATAAACAGAAATCTGTGCACACATGATTACATTTGAATGTGAAAGCCTTATCCAAGCACACACATTCACTTCCCACAAAAATTTGGAATGACATATTTCGTTTTTAAGCGTATACTTCGTGTTTACGACACAGGCATGCTATAAATGTACATAGGTATGTTTGCGTCTGCATCTATGTACATACATATGTATATATGTTAAGTGAAAGCTTAACGCATGCGCAACGGCCCAAACCAAAAAAGCATCAAATAAAAACCTTTTCTTATATTCTAAATTTTTTCCATTAACAGTATGCGCATTGCTATGCATTGTTTTGCGCCTATTTGTATGTTATGTGTGAGTGATTGTGTGTCAATTTAATCAACGTAATAAACGCTCGGAATGCTCGGAATGCGGTTTTGTTTGTTTAGAAAATTCACCTTGATCACTGACACACTCGCGCACACATCTATATGTATGTAAATATGTATGATCTATAGACATACATGCATACATATAGCACATTCCAACATAAGCTCTCACCTACAAATGTGAGGAGGTAGTTGCCACGTTTGTGGGCTTCTACAGACTCTTCGATCGTGAGCCCCACGCATTAACTTTAATTTCGTCACATTTTTGTTTTTTTTTTTTGCTTTTTTCTTTTTTCACAACGCATGTCATCATTACTTCTTCTTCGTTTGCTTTGTGTAACGCCGCACGTTGTAAGTTATTCTTTGCCTTCCTTTGCCTTCTGTTTTCGTCAAAAGCCTTGTTTTTATGTTTTATTGATGAAGGCGATAAGTTAATTCTAAGAAATAATGTTCAAGAACTTTTTCAGAAGTCAGTTTTATAATAAGACTCATATATATTCGTCTTTAGTTCTAAATTTAAACTAAGTTGTGGTTTTGTGATAACTTTAACCCAGTTGTGAGTTGGGATTACTTGTGCACACCCGTCCATATTCGAATATGGTAAAAATAACAATATTTTCAACTAGCACCCAACAAAATTGTTAGAAGTTTCAACTTTTAACTTCATTTATCAACATGGATTCATTTAAAGTAGATGAACCGTTAAATATCATTCTAAATTTTGTATTGGTTTTTGTCTGCGGTATTAAACTGGAAGCAGTCTCAACTGATTTCCAGCAACAAATCGCCAAAGTTCGGCACACAATCTTAATAATTCAGTGGGTGGATATGGACAATAGCTATGTTTTTGTTTTGAAAAAATGCTTATCTCCCACATCCCATTTTTCCGATCGACGTTATTATCAATGAGAATTTGTAACTTAGGTGCGCTTGTCGGCAAAAACTTTACACACAAATCCAGAATTATTGCTGTGATGTACGAGTATTCTATTCCTTGGTTGAGGGACTATGCAATTTGAGCTATTAAGGGTCGATTATTATATCAATATTAATAATCCGACTACTTCTATATCACTCCTAGTTTTCTGTGACATTATGCAAAGCCCTCTCTACCAGAAAATATTTGCTACAAAATTCCTAACAGAGTTTTCGGAATAATGCCATTTTTTCTTAATAACCGAACCTTAAATGGCTTTAACTGCACTAGTTTTGTGAATATCTTAAATTCTACTGCTCTAGATTTTTATTTGCAAGAAACTATTTTGCATTCTTCATAGATATAATATTAAGATCATATACTAATGTGATTAAATTGAATTTTCCATTTCATCTCCTTCAAAATAATCCCCTCCCGCTGCAGTACACTTATGTCAACGTTATCATAGCACTTGGAAAAATCCTCCGTCGTGTTGGCCATCAGAGCCTTCTCCGATTCAGCTTTTATATTCTCAATTGAGTCAAAACGGTGTCCTCGGAGTGGTTATGTGAATTTACTGAATAGCCAAACGTTACACGAAGGTAAATCAGGCGAATGCGGTGATTGTGGTACGATATTTGTTGAAAATGTGGCGAAATGATCACGAATGACCAGTGCAGTATGAGATGGTGCATTATCGCACTTCTTTGTTCAATAAATTCAGACATAGTAAAAGTATTACATACCAACTTACACAAAAAAAAATTACCGGTTCGAAAAACACACGAAGTATAAATTATAAATTCACCTTTCAATTGGATAATATTTTGTATTTTATAGATTACTGCATATTAAGTAAACCATAAAGAAATTGATTCAGCCAATGTCAATAGCAAGACCCTTCTAATTTCCAGGAACCGAAAAGGTTTAAAAGTAGTTTTAACAATATTGCTGGAGAAACTTGTAAATCAAAAACCAGGACTGTAGCAATTATATGTGATTAAATTATACAGAGTCCTTAATATTTAATTTTCTTAACGGAATCACTTCGTAATCACTTGTACGGTGGCTAAGAAGACCCCTTACCAAATATAACACAAGCACGAAAAAACGTATTTTAGCAATTTAAGTAGAAACTAATGAAAATGCTTAAATTTTTTACGTTTCAGAAATGAGTAAATGTTAGTGGAACCCTGTTTTTCAGATTAAGGGTTTACATGGGTTTTACGATTACAAAAGAAAGTATATTTTATTATCTTATTTAATACTATAACATCTCTAGAATATTGTTCTAAGTTCTCAAGCTGATCCGAGAAACAGTTTTAGAGATATGGCCCTGAAAAGCTGCACGCTCAAAGTAAGATACATATGTACATATGTATATAGTCATTTAAAACATTTAAAACTTAAAACGTGTTTTTCTCGAAATTATGTTTTCAAAGTCAGTGGTCAAGATTTGACGCGAACAACCGATGACAACCGATCTTAATAAAACTTAAAGCAGGTCTTCAAGATGTAATTTGCAAAGACTTGAACAAAAATGTCGGGAAATTATCGCCAATATTTCACAAGTTTTTTGTAAAACGTCTGCGGGAAACCCATATTTCCCTTTTTGTTGCTTTTTTCGTTCAATACCGAGTTTTTGGTCTTAATTTAAGTCCGTATATTTCCTTTTCGCTTTCGGTGCCTTGTAAGAACTTCCTGCCAGAAATGAACACGTAATGTTCGAGTTATACATATCCTACTTTGAAATTTGCAAAATCTTTGTAAAATAAATATAATATAATGGGTTGTCAAAAAAGTCTTGCGGCATTTTTATTGAAATAAAACTAGAACTACGCGCTTTCAGCGCCAACTAGCGAAAATACGCAAGACTTTTTTGACAACAATATATAATGCAATAATACAAATTTTTAATAAAATATTTAATTTTTCTTTTCATATGCATATTCATATTCATATTCACATTAAAAATATGCCGCTTTTGCTTGACTTAAGCCTTATAAACTCTTAAAAAAGGAAATTGTACGAGTTTAGATGACCGCCACTGTAAATTCACACACAAATACTTAACCGAAAATTTCTCAATGTTTTGTCGGCTGAAGTTCAAAGTTTTACATTCCCATTTTTGTTGTTGTCTATTCTCTTTGTCTTAGCTATATGAGCTTTATCAAAGCTATTGACGCCAACGGTTAGCGTTTGCTGCCGCCGACATTAAAAATACCAACAATTGTTAGGCGCGCAACTAGGCATGGTCTTTGTAGTACCGTTATGTATGCAACAAATACATACATATATACATATGTAGCACAATCGTATATTATGTTCACAATCATATAATTAATTATAATATAGTTGGGGGTTATTAATGTTGAATTCATTGACAAAATCAGCTTTCAAAATGATCTCACTTGTTGAAGAAACAGCCAAATCAAATCGAAAACCGGTTTTGTGTTCAAATCAAATCGCATATGAAATCAGTTCAGATCACATCAAACAATCGAACCACACACCAGCAGGCATATGTTCACTTTAAATGTGTGTAATCACATTCTCCGCAGTATTTACGCACTTTATTTATGTGTATGTATGCATGTATGCATGTGTGTGTTTGTGTATATATAAGGTTGTACAAACGCGGGCGATTGGCATTTATAGGCAAAGACAGCTTCCGAGTAAGCTCGATTGATGTAGCGCATCGAAGCGAATCGAAAATGTATTCACCTCCAATCAAATGCCCATACACACATACGTACATACATACTTACATAGATATATATATACTTATGTAAATCAATTTGTACCACGATTTTATGTTGCCGATTTCGGTTTTTTAATTTTAATAAATTAGACTTAATTTAATTATTTTATTGTTTTCATGTTATTATTCGTTTTGTTTTGTTTTTCTTTTTATTTTAAGCACACGCTTTCGAAGATGTGCGTGATTTTATGTTTTCATTAACTCTGTTATGTTTTAGTTGATTCACCTTTTTTGTTTGTGATTCGTAATTTTATGTAGTTCACGCGCATTTCTTATTTTACAATAAGATTCTTGAGTGAGATGGCACTTTTTCACGGTTTCGGTTGCGCATTTGTATGAGTTTCCCTCGAATAGAGTCGATTTATTCTTTAACAAATTATAGTATTCCTTTTCAAATGGTCGATTATAGTCATAAGTTTCTAAATTTTCAACTATTCGAGCCATCTCGAAACTGTTTTTACAGGGTTGCCAATCAGCTGAAAAAAAATAATAAGTTTATAAAATCAGGAAATCTTCTTCATCAGAAAAGTTTTATCACAGTTCCATAATTATGTACATATTTAGAATATGTATAACAAGTATCTACAAATTTATGTGTTGCTTGGGCCCATACAAACCAAATAATGATCCACAATAGGAATTCGAACGGTAAACGCAAATCTCATATGTGGGAGTTCCGTGGCGCTAGCGCCAACTGCGCCCAGTCACTTAAACAAAATAATAATTATGAAGCAGCAACTGCAATTACTCACACACACATACACATACACGCAGACACTCAAGGAGCAGTGTTGCAGGCAATATTAAGTGATTCACGGAAACAATATAAAAGCATCAAATAACAATACCAACAACATAAAAGAATTAAAGCAAACATCATCGAAACGTGCTTGTAAACAAACATACCAACAATGTGAGAGATGAGAATTTCAACGGCGGAAGCTACTTAGCGCAGCAACAGCAACAATACTGAGTTGCGATATTTGCTCCAAGAGTCCATTCTCAGACGAAAAGAAAGCTACAAATGACGACTGCGGTCAGGAGAGCGGTGCACGAGTCACACACACACTCGCACGCCCACATACACACTCATGCACATGCACAGAGCATGAAATTAAATGCAATTTTTGTAATAAAAAGTCTAGTAACATGCCGCCAGTGAAGAGGCGCATGCAACATGCTTGCAACACGTCAGTGAGAAGTCTGCCAATGGCTGAAGAGTATTTGTTGGCTTATACCACATGTCCGCTTGCCGGGTCGCATTGAAGGTGAGAAACTGGATTTGCCACATTCCAGAACGCGCCCCATTTATGCAATTGCAATCAACACAAAATATGCAGCAAAAACAACTGCAACAACAACGATCGGTGGACAGCGATAAGAACGCCGTGCTGGTGCCGACTGTTGGCTCATTGCAGCGCATGCAAAAAATGTGTCTGTGCACGTGTCTGTGCAACGAATATTATTAGTCGTTGAACGCAGTGAGCACGTTCGTTTCGCTGCACATAAGACCGGGTGCAATGGTGTTACTTGAAATGGACTTTGCAGCAACGGAGTAACTAAAATGCCATTGCGGTGCATATCGTTTGTTGTTGCAATGTTTTCAGCTGTCAATTTTACTTTTCCATATAGACCTCTTACTAAGGAGCCCAAACCAATTTTTTGACACACAACAAGTGCTCAGTTGGACCATAGCTGTAGGTGTTCTAGAAGGTATCAAGTCGTTCAACCTTGAATGTTTCGAATGTAAAGACGATTCATAGGCGCTGAGGCATGCAGAAAGTGGCCATTTTAGGAGCTTTTGAGAAATCTAAGGTACCTGGATCGCTTTCTTAGAAATTCTTAGTACAAAGACTAAGTATATGGTAAAGCTGCAGTTTAGAACCTGATTGTATGACAATTAAATTTTAGTGGAACAAATATTTATAATTACTTTTAATTTTTGTCATTTTTCATGGGATGGCGGGTAATTTTACGTAGCGGGTCCCAAACCCATCGCATCGCCTTTTCAAAAACGAATGTAAGTGTAAAGCGACGATACGATTAAAGGCAACATCAGGATAGCATACGGTTGCATTTTTAAAGTAATAGATCATGGTGTTGCCACAGTACTCCCCTCCTAGTGAGTCGTTTGAGGTGTGATGAAAGCGGTCACCAATTAAAGGCTTTTACAATGTAGTGATCCTTACTCGTTGACGGGTTTTTACAGAAGAAAGCATAAACTCAAAGTTGCAGTGTTTGATGCCTTGCCTACCCTGGGAAGGGGATGTTCTTTGGCTACCCAGAGGATACTTGGTCTAGGACCGGAAGTTCTGCGCAGCTTGAGTCATATACAAAAGAATCGTTTCTGACCACTCCCAAGTGAATGGCAATCAGAGAACTTTCCTCACCACGTGAACTTCTACATATGCCTCCATCCTCCAAGGTGAAACCAAAAATGTACAGAAGTTGGTGGCAAGGGTTACAGGGAAGTAAAGTAAAGTGAAGTTCATAACATAACTAATAATAATATAACAGTTATGGAGCAAAGGATTTTTTTTAAATTTCTTATTCCATTGCTGTTTTCTCTTGTAAGTTGTAGATATGTCACGTTTCTCAAAGCACCAAACAATTCAAAATATGCAATTATGCTGAACACTGTCATTTAGTCGCACATGAAGATGAAGTCGTGATATCGAAGTAAAAATCGAATAAGTGAGAAAGAACTGACACATTCCAATCCTAATTGCTGCTGAGTCATTTTGGAAAGCTACAAAAACCGATTTTCCCACAACCCAAATTGTTGTTATATAAATGCTCCAATGTTTGAAAGTTAATATTATTTAATGTGTACAAGTTTACTTACATACATACCGCCGCTAACGAGTTCATAAAATTGGGCCTGCGTGTGTGTGGTGCGTGCATGTGAGCTGGCGCTGCCGCTGCCGAGTGCGCATCAGTAAAATATTTAAGTAGGTCAGTCGCCGACGTCGGCACGTGGGGCTGCTTCCAGACGGCGAGTGGTTATGCGATCGTCAATGCTATGTCTTAAAGTCTTGCACACACACCCATACACACTTATGCATATACTTGTATGGCACTTGTATTTGTACAACAAAAGTCACACATCCTCAATCATATCATAAGTTTGCTCAAAAATACACTTTTATTTCTAACCACAATCCTACATTTGTACGAATTATTATGTAGACGAGTACATATGCTAATCAAGCACTTAGCACAACACTTTGTTCACATAAGGCGAAAAACAAAGAAAAAAAAGCACTGATATTCGCGAAATTTGAAAGATTGAGCAGCAGAAAGAAAGTTTAGCGAAAAAATTTAAATACTTCGGCGGTGTCTGCTTTATTTTTACGTCTTTGTTATTTATTTTTTTTTTTTTATTTTTGTTTTTTGTTTGTGAAACAGGCTGTCGGCTGTTGGCTGTCACAGCTAAGAAAACCGCTCGCAATGTTCGGAAGCACAGCTCCAACTGTGGATCGTGTCAATCCAATAAAAATAAAAAAGTGTCTAATGAAAACATTTCATTTCTTCATTTCTATCGCTTACATACATGTGTGTGTGCGTGTGTCTGGCTGTGTATGGGTGTATGGGTACTCAAACATATATTGATTGCTGTTGTTGCCTCTTTCACTGTGTCTTATTCAAACAACAATCACAATAGCAAGCGCATAGCGTTCGTGTGTGATGATATGCTTGCTGGCTGTGTGTGTGTGCGCGCGTGTGTGTGGGTATGCGCTCTAAGATATTTGTTTCGTTTTCTGCTTCTTCTTGGTTCGCCTGTGTAAGTATGAGTGTATTTTCGCTTTTTTATTTCGCCACATAGCTGTTGTTGTAGTTGCTCGGAAAAGATCTGCGTGCGCTCACAAAGGGGTGACGGAAGGTGTCGCTTCACATGTACGTGTGTGTGTGTGTGTCAATACATATGTATATATGTTAAGCTTACCAATCGATGATAGCGCCGCCGCATGAAAGTAACAACAACAAGCCACTAAACGGCAACAAGTGAGACCAACAAGCAACAAGCACACATCAAATGAAGCTAGAAATAAAAAAGAAATGTGTGTAAAATAAACATATAAACGAAATTAGGTCAACATTCTTTCATTCATTTATTCATTCACTCATCTACTATCTATCTGTCCGTTCATTCGCATATTTCATTTTATTACTGCGCGTTGCTGCCACCAGCTCAGACTTATACATTAATACACACACACACATAAACACATGGCGGCGGCAAATGCATGTGTTCGTGTGAATCTGTGTGCCTTAGCATACAAACGCACACACATGCAGCGGACTTATATCTAGGTGCAGCACAGCTTAATTGACTGAAGTTGCAACAGTTTCCCAGTTATGGACGTGCACTTGGCACACTGCTAGTAAATAATTTCGATCTTATATGCTTAATAAGTGATATAAATTACCTTGCCGCACGCAATTTTATTTTTTTCAAATCTTCGCTAGCCTCCTGAATTACAAATAGCACAATACGTCGGCTAAAGCGCCACAAACTATGCAACAGTTTTCGAGAAACGTCAAAATTGAGCTGAGTTTTGCTCTCTATATAGAATACACACATTAGATTTCAATTTAAGAAAAATTAATTGAATTAATTCACGATACTAAATATGCTGGTATTGAATTTCTGGTGTTCCTTTCCATTTTTAAATGCTCTAAAATTTCAGAACCAAAATGCAGTAAATTATATTAAAGATATTTTCAGGATATTTTATCCTCCGCGATTTATAGAAATCTGCCGAGAGCTGCTTGGATAATATATATACCCATAAGGGTGTAAACGTCCGCATCTGAGCTCTCGCATAGCCCGGAATTTGTTACAAATTGCATAGCAAGAAAGCTTAATTCCCCGTCTGAATACACATTTCTTTGTTGCCTGATATTCAATAATAATAAAATTATAAATTACTGTAATTGGTCACATGGCATAGCCCGCTCAGCAAGTAACAAAAGCCAGTTACAGTTTTTATGCTTCCCCTCCACAATTTTTGTTTTTGAGTATTTTACGTTTCAAGTTGCATGCCATTGATTAAGTGCTTACTTTACCGTTACTCTGCCAGCCATCGAGTGTATGTATGTATGTGCCGCATTTGTGTTTGATTATGCCATCGCCAACATCAATTGACTTCATTCTGCTGACGTTATCAATTTTGTGGTCGCCACTCACTGTTAACTTCACTTTATTTCTACACATGGACACAACCACACACACACACACACACTTATTTATGACTTAGTTCATTTTCATTAACCCAAGAAAGTAGAACTTGTGTAAGTTTGTCCAAACATTCCAATAAAAGCCGCCGCCGCTGACGCCGCCACCTCCTCTACTTCACCTATCTCATAGACCAGCAGCTACGAGCGTCGTTTTTAACTCGTTCCGTTCGACTGCTTACGGTTTGCCTTTTAGTTAGTTGTAGTCATTGGTCTTTTCAACGTATCGTCTGTGTGTTCGACGTTTTTTCGTCTGTAATGTTGTTGTTATTTTCATTCTTTCTCATAATCTGGTTTTGGTATGTAAGTAGCACAAATATTTGAGTGCGCGCATGAGTGTATGTGTGTGTGTGTGTGTGCAGCAGTAAACAAGTCCGTTTGTTGACTCTTATTGGCTTGCCATTTCGTCTCCACTACTTATACTAACATACCGATCTACCTGCCCCCCTCACCCCCTTCTCCTACCAGTTTAGAGTTATTCGCCTTGACTCGCTGCTTAGGGACTCGACTTGACTTTCAATTCAATGCGGTGGCATTCCATACTGGTGATTGACTTTTGCTGTTTCTGTTTCCATATCTCTTTCGGTCAGTGCGCGCATTGCTGCATTGTAAACTGTTATTCCACCGAGCAGACATATCGATTACTTTGATTTCTTTGAAATCAATACCCTTAACCGGTGTAACTACACACATATTTATATATGTTACATATTATACATACATACATACATACATCAAACACTTCCCTCACATATTAATAGATTGGATTGTGAGCTGGTTATTTCAAGCATATTTATAATTTTAAATATAACTATTTGTGACAAATTTATGCTGGCATTCAGCAAATTCAAGAGAAGAGTGGGCGAATACTTGCCAAAATCCATTTAACAAAATACAATTGTAGTCTTGTTTATTTTGGTGGAAGCAGAAAAAGATTTCAGATTTGATCTGGTGAAAATGTTTTAATAAAATAAAAAATAAAAATAAAATTTAAAGATTAGGATTTGCTACATCATATGGCAATCTGGCATCTTTGTATCAGTTAATTCTACATACTTGTACAATTATAAATCTAATAAGTTTGAACGAAAATGACGCTTGAGAGTTTCCCTAACAGATGAGTAATGGACAAGTCACATCAACAACTTTGGGAAACACGAATCATCACTTAAAGCTTTCAAATTCCAATTCATTTCAAAAGAACTTATTATTACATAAGTGATCAGAACTAACATGATGAAAGACGACTTCTGTGAGTCAAAGTTTTTCCCTTTTGCGCTAATTACAAACGAAAGTCTAGAGGTCTTAAACAGATCCCACAAACCATTGATTTGAAAAGCTTTTCCAAATGCCAAGCTTAGAAAGACTTTCTTTTTTTTTCAGTTGTAACGATTGTACCCCACCGCATTAAAACTAATAAAGCATTCAATATTCATTGAGTACATGCGAAGTTAGCATTTATGCATGTGGCAGTAATGAGAAGCACAAGGCTGCATAATAAAAATTCCAATTCATTTGGCTTCATCATCAGCACCATTATTCACCTCAATCATCTGAGGGGGCCGCAGCAGCAGCAGCAGCAGCAGTGAGTGAACAGCGGCAGCAACAACTGCAACAACAACGATAAGCACATTCCATTACTTACAGCATCATATTGATTGTTCTGCACTGGCTGACTCTTGTTTGATTGCGCTTGGGTCTGCGCACTGCTGCCAGCAACATGGCAACACATGCATAGCTGGCTAGAAAACTGGCTAGAGATGGTTCGGTGGTGACTCACGAGTCAGGAATGTTCAATCAATTTCATTCTGCACACCAACACACACTCGCAGACGAGAATTCACACATCAGCAACACACAAGCACACACGCTAGTAACTGGAGAGCCGCGCTGCATACTAACAACCAGCAGAACTGGCTAGGCAACTACAAGTCAGCGAGTCAGCAAGATCAGTCTCTTTGCATGCCTGCCAGCCAGCCTTACTGTCTGTCCATCGTACTGTCGTGCCACGAGCTGCTGCTACAAACATGTATGTATATATATATGAGTGCGTTTATGTGTCTGTCTGACGCAGTCGTCAGTCCGCCTGCGTACTGTTTTAGACTGTCAGTTTTATATAGAATGGCATGCTTTCGTTGATGTTGGCATTGTTGTTTTGCAGTCGTTGTGCTCGCAAGAATGCAACTGGCAGCCAGCAGCCAGCAACCAGTTCAAGTCACGGTGGCAACAAAATAAACAAAAACAACAATTACGCCTAGCAGTGGTCAATGAATGCCGAAGCGTCTACAATAACCACACACGAGCGCGCTCATAACTGTGCAATAAAAGGCGCAAGATCAACGACGACAACAACGACGACAACGAGCAGCAAGAAGCAATACACGCCGTCAGAAGCTACGTGGTGTTGAGCTGAAACAGCAAGATGAATGAGAACTCTTGAAGCAGCATTTCTGCCAGACAGCAACAAAGCAACAACAGCATGCAAGAGCCGAGTAGCCGCAGCATCCGTGAGATGGAAGTAGCAGCGACGGAACAACATTCCAGTGTTTTATTGCCAGCAAAGTGACTACAAGAACAACAACAACGCTATGCAACGTATTGAGTCGGACGCGCTCTTAATAGGCACGAATGTGTGTGCACGCTTTATATATTTATATATAATAGGTGTGTATTAGGATGCGTCTGAAATTATAAAAACTGTGCAATAGCTGTTCCTAAAACTTTTTGATTGATGCACAACCTTTTTTATATAATTTTATTTTTAATATCTTTTATAAAAGTTTCAAAAGTGTAGACGCAAAACACGTTTAATCAAGTATTATGCAAATAAATTTGTTTGTTTTTGTTCTTTTCATTATGTTAAGCGCATTCTAAGATTTTATTTTGGTATCTTAAGTTTTAAGTTTTCCCTGTCAACATAAATTTGTGCCAAAGTCCTAGAATCTACGCATTTATAGCTGTCTAACATAAATACAATTTAATATTCCAGAGAAATTAGTTTTGCGATTTCAAATTTTTTCCCGGTTTTTTTTTTTTAATTTTTTTCCTTTTTTTTAATTTTTTTTCCTTTTTAATTTTTTTCCTTTTTTTAATTTTACCGTTTTTTTAATTTTTTACCGTTATTTTATCAATTTTTGGCACACGAAATTAACAACCTTGGCTCCAACCCCTTCCGAAACTTTCTTTATTGGCAGCCACACATTCTTCGAGCCGCTTTCACCGTTACTCTCGTTGTCCAAATGCTGAAATAGCAATAAAGCTAAAACTAAATCTAAAAATTTCTCCAATCACACAAACATACCAACATATGTACATATGTAAGTGAGTTAGTAAGTATGTATGTATGTGTGTAGACAAAGCGGTCAAGTAACATTGTAGCGGGTTGGAGTGGCAGCAGACTAGATATAGCCAAGCGAAATCGGAATCCAATGCTATGTTTTACCACATGCGTCACGCCTAGAGTCTTATTCAGCTGAGAATCGGCATTGTAGTGTCTTAATGGCGAGATACCTTAACCTTTCTACGTCGTTTTCGTTCACTTATCGTCCACTTATTCATATGACCGCAGCTCAAGTAAGATATTGTTGATGTTGCTATTGTTGCTGTTGCTGTTGCTGCTGTCTTAGTTGCTAATTTTCAAGCGCTTGTTTGTATTTCTGTTCAAGTTGGTCGGTTTGTTTGTTTCTTTGTAAGTTTGTGGAATGCTGTCAAGCAAGATCGCAGATTTATTTTCACACAAGCGCACAGCCACACATACAAAGACTTGCGCAAACATATTGCACTTACATATGGACGACTTTAGATACACTTTCAAGGCATCCTCAAGCTTGTTGAACTCTTACGTAACACACAGGCTCACCAAAAATATGTTAATATCGTAGAAAATTAGCAATTACTAAATATTTATGCAAAACCAAGCAAAGGAAAAGAAAAAAATCTTAACTATTGTAATTAATTGCCGTTAAAATCCAATTATTTCAGCATAACTTTAACGGTATTTTTCAATATAGTAAGTTCACACCTTGCACGCTTCTGTTCACATATCACAACATTACCCAGCACTTATGCACGCCATGTTACAGCTGTAGTCCTCATGCATCCTGTTTCCTGCGCAGCTTGCTCACGTACAACTAACCACACACATATTTACATTTTACATACTTATAAGCAATACATACATGTTCAATTCGCACTTCCTCAAATGCAGTCAGAGTGACATGTGCGAAGTTTTCACTAACAACTGCATGCTGGTTCATTTCTAGGCACATTTGTGTCGGTATTTAGTGCATTTCGTTTTAGAAATCCAAACGTCACGTTCATTTAACACCACTCACCACCACTCAACACTTGCTGTTCTTGCATTATAATTTCTTTAGATCTCAAAGTATGCGAGTGTATAATTTAAGACGTTGTTATTACGACACAGTTCATTCTGTAACTGTTAAGTGCTGTTGGTGTTAGCGTCGGCTGTGGCCAGTATGTTCCACGCTGCAGCAACAACTGAATTTTTACTGAATGAAAATGTTTATTTTCTTTCATTCAATCATTCTTTGTCCGTGTGCTCTTTTCAATATCATTCGCTCAATATACTGTTTCATCGCGTATTTGCCCATGCCCATGCGTTGTCTACAACACAACACACTCTGTGTTTGCGCTTGAACACTCGTGGTGTCTCAGTTCTCAACTCCTCATATCCATTACATACAGCACATACACAGGCGCATACTTTTATACAAATAAAACGTTGGTCTTCGACTTTATGCCTTCTTCCAAAGCGACACAAACTCTTTCAGGTTTTACTCTCAACGTATCTCTCACATTCTCACACTGTGTCTCACCCTCTCTTTTCAGAAATCTTGAAGGTAAACCTGACTTTTATCAAATGACGCATCGCTTTGCCTCAATCTGCCTTACAAGATACACAAGAGAGCAGTAACACCAAGCCAGACTTTTCACAGAGAGTCAAACTTGAGGGGCGGTTTTCAAGTTCAGTTCACTTTGCAGTTACATTCGATATTCGGTTTTTGAGCGACTAATGACAGACAACACATTGATATAAAGATTATAATTAAACATTTAAATCACGTAAAATAAATAATAATTGGAAATAGTCCGATTAGAATGTGATTATTCGTTGAATTCTGTAACGAAATCAGTACAAATTTGTATGTATTCACGAATATCGCTGACATTTTTGCTGATAATAAGCAACTCATCAGTTACATTAGCTTAACTGGAGCCAGCCACTCGAAAAATCCGATATAGTAACACCGAATATATTTATGGTAAGATCGCTTTGGGGAAGAGGAGGGAGTAGGAGTATGTGATAGCTAACGGTCAGTCGAATGGACAATTGCAGAAGACACCACACGAACCAAGCATGGAAGGTAAAATGCAAAACATGAAGACGGGAAAATATCCGCTCTTTCTATCTACACACTCTCACATGAATACCTAAGTGACTTTCTCTCTGCTCTTCAGTCGCCTGCACAATGTCTCGGTTGCCATGATGGTGGATAGCCTTCGACATTCGACGTTTTAACCGTTTTACTTGAGAAATTCATTTTAGAAGTTACAAAACCGCATTCCACAGCGAATGCGCCTGCCAGATATACGCACACACACACACAGACATTGGGGTTTACATGAAGCGTTTGTGCAAAGCGTACATACAGACAAAGCGGTATTTAGGTAATATGTGGATGTGGTGGAAGTGTATATGGTCTATGCGTTGGACGAATTTATGAATTAATATTTGAAATGCCTCAAATGTGTGTATGTATGTGTAGTGGTGTCTACTTATTTGGTACATATACTATATGCACATGCCCATGCATATGGTATGTATGTATGTATGTATGTATGTATGTATATGACATGATTTTGTTATTTGGTTCGGCTTCATTTTTGTGTCTCTTTCCTTGTTTTTGTCTTTGTTGTTGTTTTTGTTCGTACTATCAACGTTTGGCGACGGGCTTATTGTGAACATTTTCAAGTGATGACGCTGTTATCGTAAGCGTTTTGGAATTTCATGTTTGTAATCACATTTTACACTGTTGTAAAGCGTTTTTTATTTCACAGTACCTTCATGCCTACATACATGTATGTACATATGTATGTCCATATGTTTATATGTGTATACTAAATGTAAATATGTGTACACACACGGCCAGGTATGCGTTTGGTTTCTCTGAAATAGTGGAATTTGTCATTTAATATAAAAAAATGTGGATTTTTTGTTTTTAAATCTTACAAAATAAACATAAAATCAACTTTATGTAGGTTTGATTGCTTGTCATTGCGGCATTTGTTTCTCATTATAAAGGCATGCCACCTTTGTTGTTGGCCAGCATGGAGGTCATCGTCAGTCTAAATCAATTGTAGTGATGTCAAACGTATGCACGTATGTATGTGCATATGTGTGTACCGAAATGGAAGCATACGATTAGACACGAAATGATGTGTAGTCATGTGAAATGTATGTATTTATGTGTGCTGTGTTACATAATCATGCTTATTTAGAACACATTATCTACGCTAGATAATATTTGTGCACAAGCACTTGACGGATGTACATACATAGATCTATATATATGAATTTGTTCCTTCACTTGCGCTGCCTTATGCCTTTCATAACTGTAGAAACGATGCTGCCTTGTAGCATACAACTGCCTTTAAGCAGATGTATGCATTGGGAGCAGCATGCAATGATTCCAGGTTATTGGGCCAAATCTTGGATTTGCGTTCCTTGTCAAAAGTTATGCAAAAATTTTAGTTTCGATTAAAACATCATCACCAGAAATATTATTTATTACATTAAAAAAGCAATTTTTCTCAGAATTTGAGAAAAAAAGAATGTTGTAATGCCTAACATGCTAGCAGCGTTTATTTTAAGTAAGATAACGGTATCTCATGCCGTTTCCAAATATAATTTGGTATATTCCGTGGATTTTCCATAAGCAGTTGAGCAGGTTTGAGGCTGCGCGAAAACTTTGTGAAATCACTCATACGCCCCCTACCCCGCAAACGATTGTGTATATGTATGCATGTTTACTGGGTTGCCGCAAACATTTATAGAGTTAACGGTTAAGAAACATTTTTCATATTCTACAAAAATCACAGTAAGTATTTATATATGTACTCATATGACTTTCTATTAGTTTAATAATCATCCCACCTCATACTGTACAATGACATTTGGCCAAAAATTAAATGCCATTACTTGAATACTTCGAAAAACTATTGTTATTACGTTCGTTTTAGAGCAGAAAAATATGAACAAATATTTTATATACTATGCAAGCGTGTATGTGTGTAGCGATAGATATGCACGTCAATAGACTTAACTGACAGTAATCGCATTTCTTAAGTACCTGTGGCGCCAACAAGAAATATGTCTGCTCTGCCGTATCTGTGTGTGTGTGGGCGCCTAGATAGCAATGTTTGCATGTTGGTAATAATAATTGGCAGAAAGGCATTTTCACTCGAAATCTTATCTGCGTATGCTTTACTTTTGTGTAGCGGTTCGGACTTCATTGTCAAATGACCGCTTTGCCACGCAACTCAAGCGCGTCTCATGTGACAAGAATGTTATAAATTTGCAAGTGATTGCGGATTGGGGGTGTGATCGGTTAGTGCCGTTTAATCAGCAGGCAAGATATTTGTTGATTCATTTGATTTACGTAAAATATATACAGCGGACGAGCATGAAATGCGTGAAGTAAGCTTGCGATATCTTAACGGTATTGAGGGCATTAAAGTCTTATATATATGTATATTGGTTGGAGACTAAAAAAGGCATAAGTATGTGTGTATATTGAAAGGTGTTATACAAAATAGCTGATAATCACACGCGCAGAACTTCAAATGGCAGGTATTTTAAAAGCAGTAAACCAAATACACATTAACACCGACACTGTGTAATATTCTATTATAACCTGAAGTTATTGAAAATAAGCCAAACATACTACGGTCGAAAATAACCGTTAGCTTCACTCAACTGATTCAACTAACGTTACTTCGGTGTGCAGTGCTCAGGGCCATGCCGCAGTCGTTCACTCGAAATGGACCGCCATAATTTATGCTCACCAAAGGCGGAAAATGTTAAAAGGGTATTACGCCAATTATGCCCTCTGCAATTTTATGCATGACAGCTCCATCGGGTACAATAGCGCATGCACGCGCCGGTGCCAGCATATGCACTAGTGTGCATGTGAGTATGCAAATTGTAGTAATGAAATGTATTTTCACCAAAATATGAGTAGCTCTGTACAAAAAATTCATTAGCTGGTTTACTGTAATAACTGGATTTATGTAAATATGTATATACATATGTTTGGACAAAGCCGAAGTGAAGCGTTGAAATATTATTGAAATATTATTTTATTATTGTATTATCCAGGATTATTTAAACAGGCAACGATTGTGTGTAGACGAACGAGGTAAAATGTGCCACCCGGCGTATGAGTGACTTTATAATTGTTCAAATGCGTATCCTTTACGTCTGTATAATAAATGAAGACATATTTATTTACTTTTTGCAATTAAAATCTTTAGAAATTTTTTTATGACTATATATACCAAACACTGCGCGTTTGTGTGTGCACATTTTACATTGAATAAATTTTCTTACATGCTTACCAGACAGACTAATGTTTAGCAACAATGGCAGCGACAATAATAAAAACAAAATCAAAATAATCGTGCGCAATAACCAAACAAGGTCTGAGAATTTTATCTAACAGCACAGAGAAGCACCGCAATGAAATGCCTTCGAAGTGAGCGTAAATGTGCGCCAGTGTTTGTATGTATGTAATTATAGCGGATATGAAGTGCAGTGATGATGACGTTGGTGTTGTTGGAGCAATAATGGCAATGCCAGCGGTGACGTCGCCATGCATGCAATGCCTGCTGCTGATAGTCGTGCTCGTGACGATGAATGCACCGATGACGGCAATGACGCCGATAACGATGACAGTGTGCACTTTGCATGGCGCACAAACACACACACACACAATTGCTTGCAATTGTTTGGTTAATATTTTATTCATATGAAACGAGGGCAATGGAAATTTGCAAAAATGTTTTTGAAAAATATTTAATGAGGAAATATTTAATTAATTTTATATTATAGCGAAGAGCTTCTTCCTTTTTTGAATTTCAAAAAAAAAAAAACAAAACATAAATAAAATTTAAAAAAATAAAGAAATATAAAATAAAATTGTATGCTTACCTTAAGAATTTTAAGTCATCATCCACATTTGCTTCGCATAAATGGATTTTAACTCTTCTAATGTTCTCAGGGTTGATATTCGTGAGGTTGTCTTGTAAGAACTGCAATTTGTTAGGATTTCCAGTTTGCTGTGAATATAAAAAAAAAATATTTTTCACATAAACAGATATAGATGGCAGTGTCATTTGTAATATTAAGAGCAAATCACGCCAGCGCCAAAAAGACGATGTTAACCACATGCACAATGAGAGCTAAGAATTCTTTCATTCGAATTAACTGTTTGTGGCGCTCCATTGCACTGTGCGGTTTGTGCAGACGTCTGGCAATTGTCGGCCAACGTGCAGTTGACTGCTCTCCGCCACTGTGTGGGTGCACATATCGGCAACTACAACAAATGCGCAAGTATTGGTTCAATAATTGTCCATATAGAGAACAGAAATGGTGTACTATATAGCTTAGCTTCACACAAAGCCATAATGCAGTGCTACCTACATACATACACACATACCTAATTATTAAGTATTCATTATGCACCATAATCGGTAACAACAACCGACTACAATAACAATGTTAACAATGTTAGCTTTATGTGCGAAGTATGAATGAAACGTTTGGCTACATATGTATATACATATATGTATTAAGGTCTGTCTGTTTATATATTGCAAATGGAATATATGTATATACGAGTGTGCGCAGACATGCATGCAAAACATACATACCTTCATGTGAATGCGATCACGTACACACGCTCGCTACATATGCGCATAGAGCTAAAGCTTGGTTCATTGAACTCGCGTGAATTTCATTCATAAAAATTTTTACACGATTCCATAATTCGCCAACTAACGAAGTCACCAAACATACAAACAAGTCCACTTCCCACTCACTCATTTTCACAGAATGTAAACTTGTGTGCGTGCAACTATGCATATACATATGTATGTATGTATGTATGTACATATGTACATACAGCTATGGACACACATTTAGCGCACTTTCTTATTGTGAGTGGCAATACTTAATAATGTCACATTTAAAGAAAGTTAAACTGTTATTTTGCACAAAAACTATTTATTACTTCACTAAAAACTAAAAAAGTTCAAGCACTTACAAATGGTTGGTTAAGTTTACATTATATAGTCAAAATTGACTTGGACAAGTATTTAACGCACTTAGAAGATCTGTAAGTAAAACATATATTTCTTGACATTCTACAAGTTTTCACTTTAGATCATCCCTTTACTGGCCAATTGAGAACTGGATTTTTTTCTTGTGCAAGGCAGTTTTATACCAATTTTGCTGTGTGCTTACTATGGCTAACGTGCTAAAGATCCAATCAATTCCTCAGTATACCACGATATACACAGTATCAATATTCCCTTCTATCTTTACTACAACATAATCCCATGTACAACTCCGAAAGGTTTGGCCGCAAAAGTAGCTATTAGACTCAAAGAATCTGGGTTCTTAAAAGCACGCGTATCTGAACACTCTGATATCCTCACACAATTTGACTGCATACCGGATCATCTAAATCATGGAGTCTTCAAACCGAACTCTTACGGCGCCTTCTCTGCCCATATGCCGAGAAGAGTGCTATGGGTGGGAAGAAGTCGTTCGAGGAGAGGGGCAGTGAGCTTCTTTACGGATGGGTTCGCTATCGAGTGTCTTTGTGATAAGACTGGGGCCGAGCCATAGCGGAATCGCAGATAATTGCAAAGCTAATGAGCTAGTAATGAAAGGAACCCTAGAACCACGATCGGTAGAACGGGAGCGGGTCGGTGTTCTCACATCCTCTTGTGTTCTACTACTGGATAGCTGGGCTTCGCAGAAGCTTGACCAATGCTTGGCCACCATCGGTACTTGCGCAGTCGCAAAAGCCTTCTGGCCCAAGATTGATCGCAGGATAGCGATCTCTTTGTCCTCAGTAAGGCTAGCCTCTCCCTAGTGGTGGGGCTTTTAATAGGCCATTGCTCTTTTGGTGTACATGCTCTAAGGTTGGGAATCTTAGCAGACACTGTATGCAGCAGCTGTTTGGAAGAAGATAAGGTAGAAACAACTCAACACTTTCTTCTTGCTTGTTCCGCGTTCGGGAGGTCAAGACTTACCTTCAGACATTCCACCGGGCCGGCTGTGTTGAAATTAAGCGGCATTGCAAATTTGTTTTGGCTATCAAGCATTTTGCCAATTTGTAATTCCGAACACAGGCACTTTTATTGTCTACGGCTTCACAAAGGACTACATATACCAGTCCACGTGCGATCATTGATCAGCCTTCTAACCTAACCTAACCTCTTGTCATTGTCCAATGAATTTATGACGAAATTTTACAAAATCAAATAATTAAATTTGGAACAAAAATGACAACGGTTATTTTTCAACGCTTTTACGTATATTATTTACTAATAATAAATTCAAAGAAATATCGCTTTCTTATAAATTCCAGTAATATTTCTAATTATGAATGCAAGTGCGCTAAATCTCTGCCCATAGCTGTATGTATGCATATATGTATGTGCATATAGCTACAATATTCGTCCGATAAGTAAGTGGTTGGCAGCAAATGTGCGAATTATATGCTCATAACATTTTGCAGCTACTTACATTAGCACGAACATACAGACATGTGCGTGTTTGCATTGTTATAAGCTTTTACGCTGTTGCTGTCTTCTATTACTGCAATTACTTCAACTGCTTTCACTGACATCATCCGCGTATACAAGCACGCACATATGCTCGCATACAAACACCTTTAAGTTGGACTACTTTTGGAAGCAGCTGACTTCACCAACGAACAGCTGATGCAAATAGTCACACACACACACGCACATACCGAGCATGCATGTGCGCTGATTCACGCCATTGTTTATCTATAGAGCACAATGCCCCACCTGCCAGGAGGTTAATTACGAACACCGCCAACAGATCAATGCATCCGGCGTCTTTACCGGTGGTCTTCGTTTTCATTTCATTTTGAAGTTTTCGAAAAGTGCAATCATAACAAACAGCAGGTGCATTGTAATCAAAGCGAATACTTTGATCTGAGTGAGGAGTATACCATATAAATTATGTGAGATATAAATGGCGCTGCAGGCAACTCTTCTTCTATGGCCAAACAAACTGTAATTGCAATTAGTTTGTAGCAAGTGCCCTTAAGCATGAAGGTGTCAAATAAATTGACGCATTAGGTGGTTACTGACGATTGTATGCTGATTTGCGCTGTGTTGAGAGACAACCAACGTATAAATAAATGTTATTAAATTTTAATATGATTAAAATGTTTACTTAAATATAAATATGTCTCAATGGGTAAGAGCGCTGTTGGCATAGAGCCTCGTTAACATTGTACGTTTTTATTTAACATTAAAAGGTTCTCAACATGTTATCTAAAGCAACCTCTTAATTTTCTGCTTAATATTCCTAATTATTTATTTCAACTTTAACTAATATTTTTAGAGAACAATTTTAAGTATTTTTCGCCCACGATCTCGGTTTAGGAAACGGTCCATATATGTATGTATGTGGTGAAATCTAAAAATCAAGAAGATTTTTTTCACTTTACATGTGCTGTATATATTTACATAGATAAATGTATGCATATTAATAAGTAAGGAAAGGCTCAGTTCGGGTGGGACCGCACATTTTATACTCTTGCAACTTGCAAAGATCATAGACCGGGATATTCTTTCAGGTGCTGGCAAAACTTTATATTGAGTATGAATACCACATACTACTAAATGCTAAAAATGTTCCTTGGATTTCATAAAGTGCCTTATGGGGGTATTCTAGTCTAGAAATTTAAAAAATCGATTTTTTTTATATTTTCGAAGTTTAACTATTCAAGAATATGTGTACAAGAGGATTTTTCAAAATTCAAATTATTTTCGGAGATATAGGCATTTTTCTGACCCGGCATCCAAACTGGTTCGGCCGGAACGCGAAACTTTAAACACGTTTCTCTCAAAACTGACTTTTTCGGAACGATGCCCACGATTTCTCAGGTTCTACTGGACCGATTTACTTGAAATTTTTATAGAGTCTTCTTTATAGGCTTGTCTATGGTTGAAACTAGCCACATCCCAAATTTTTATTTTTATTATTTTTAAAAAATTCGAAATTGTCAGAAAAAGTGATCCAAAAATTTTTTTTAGGCAGTCGCCATTTTGTGAAAAGTTTTTTTCACACTTTTTCGTAGTTCCGGCCATTGCGACATTATTCTAGATTAATATATTTTTTTCTTTTTGGTTTCAGATAACTAGGAGGGTTGAAATCATGGGTATGGTCACGTGGAATTCCCCCCTTCGTCAGCTCACAATTTTTGAAATTTTTTTACTTTTTTTAGTTTTTAATTTTTTTCTCTACTCTTTTAAAATTAAAAAATAACTAGTAAAAAAATAGAAAGTAAAAATATTAACTGACTTTTTTTATGACACTTTAAAAATTACCTTAAATTCATGCTTCTAGACTAGAATACCCCCTTGTATACAATTACCAATCGTAGTCACGTGGAAGTTCGTAAATTCTGATTTTAGTTATAGGTTAGGTCTAGGTTTCGCTCCATTTTATCTATTTTATGTACAAAGATACTCAGATTTACTTCACACAAAACACACTCTCTTACACACATATTGCCGATATATGCAGTATAAAATCACCCGGAATCTCGAAAATCCTTATATTGGGTATATGAGAGTGGATTTTTATATACTACTATCAGGGAAAGATTATCTCTGAATTTCAATTATACACATTGAACTATATTTTCGGTAAAAAGTCGGCTATAACCACTGGCTCCACATGGGCAGCAATTTTGGTTGAATTGTAAAATTTATATCATAAATATAAAATCATTATTCCTCCAAATTTTTATCCCGTTATATTATATTGGAAAGCGAGAGATTCGAATGAAATTTAAAATTACGGTATAGGAACGTGAGAAGAATTTCACGGACTAAATTTAGCCGAAATCGATAGGGTGAGTCTCGAGATATGTGATTTCACCTAAAGCTGGGCGGTGTCACGCTTAATAAACTTAAACCTATATCCATCTCAATTAACTTAAGATGATAGATACAACCGTTAAGTGAACAAAACTATTGTACTCTATAGCAGCATGTTGCAAGAGTATAAAAAAGTGAACATTTAGCTCATTTAAAATTGTGCTCCACAAATCCGTAACTCTTACTTGCAGGCGCATTCTTTTGGCAAATAAAATGAAGCAATGTGTTAGTATAAGTATAAATACTACATTTATACCTCTGTGTTGTTGTGCTCGCTTTACTCTTCGCTTGCAATTACTCTTCATTGAAAAAACTTAAAGAGCATTCAAACTCATACAAATGTGGACTTAGATGCACATAAACATCTCCTACACACACGCAGATGCACATAGGCATGAATACAAACAGATGCTAATGTGTTTGCATGTGTAGGTGGCGCTTCGGGCTTTCAATCGCCACACACAGCACTTTGCTTGCACTGTTGGCGCTTTGCGATCACTCACACTTCTATGGATGCAAGCGAGTGCATGTGTACACATGTGCGCATATGCATTTACACGAATGCTTTCATTCATAAAATTTAACCCACATCCACAGCACCACACACAAGCGCACATACTCACACAATCAACTGTCTTCATAAATACACATTTGTACTTGCATGAATATGTGCATATGTGTGTATATGGCTGCTGTACAGATGCAGCCACACAAATAGCGCAAATGAATCTCCGGCAACAGACACAGGCCGAACTCATTAACTGTTTTCCATTCATTCGAGCTCCACGCCCTAGCCGCCTCCTGAGTAGCTTTGCATTTATGGTACCCACGCTATCGCTGTGTCTAGTAGATATCTTTGCCTAATGCTCCTATTGTAGCGCATCGACGATCTAATCAAGCGTTGCATTGTGTTGCTGGCGCCTGCGCTTCCACCGATACGTCCCATTGGTCGTTTTGTATGTATAGCTGTACTTCTTTAGCGCTGCGCTAAGTGCTCATACAGATTGACTTACAGACAAACACATGCACATACTTACATAAGTATGAGTATATGAGCTGTAGATAATCCCAAATCTACAATAACGACGCTACGCTATTTGAAATGCTTCAAAGGTACAAAATGCCGAGTCAGAGTTGCATTTGTGTTTGCAACAGATATCACCTTTAATCGCAGTTGCAGCTCGGTGCATTTTCCCACAGCGGCATCGTTTGTATCTTATTATTCTGCAGCATCGGTAAAGCATCTAGAGAGTTCATACGGACCGGAAAGCGGTCAAAGCATGACATAATCAAGGGCACAATAGACCTTAAGTCGCAGGGCAATCCTCATAATTTAACTATGACCTAATCATATTGCGCAAACAAAAACTTCATATAAAAACAACAATATATAATATAATACATGCATTCCGAGGGACCAAAATTTATGAATCCATTGCCGATATTGCCTAATACAAATTATATACCAGGGAGAAGCTATCATCATCATATGACAAGCTAAAAGAATAAAAAAAAAATCATCAGTCGACCGCATTCGGAGCCAGAAACGGTCAAATTTCTGAACTAATACACAATCTGCCCAAACTCTCATAAAATCAGGAAATATACCTAATATTTAATATTAACACCCTTATTTATCATTTCACACCTATAACCCCGAATAAACCAATAGCATAATCCAAAACTTACATACCCATCGGGAATATTAACTATTCACGGTCTGGTGGCGACTCACGGCCGCGGAATGGCGCTGACAGAACTAGAAGACTACACGAAATGTCTATAGCAGGGCACCAGGGAAACAATGGAGCATCTCTTGTGAACTTATCCCGCATTGACCTTGACAAGATTACGCTGTAAGCGTCTGGGGTCCCCACGGTATGATACTTGGGATCCCATGGTATGATATTTGAGGTCATTTAAGGGGTTACTTGCGTTTACGGTTTTCAAAAAACTGAATTTTTTTACAGTCTTATTAAATTCTACAATACCTCTAGAATATTGTCTTAAACTTGCAAGTTGATCCGAGTTTTAGTTTCGGAGATACAGCCTTGAAAACTTGTGCGGTTGACAATATTTCTTGAAATCTACTCAATCGAGATCTTTGAGATACAATTTTTGAAGACTTTTTAGATATTTTGTTTACAAACATTTTTAAATTTGTTTGTTAATAGTGTAACTTGTAACAACAAAAAAAAAGTTCTAGTAAAATATTTAATTTTTTGTTTGAGAAAAAATTGTTGGAAAAATGCTGTATTTTATCTTAAGAAACCCTTGTTAAAAATATATAATTTACATACTTATGTATGTACTCGCATCATACGATTGACAGCAGCCATTCGTCACCAACGAATTGTTCTAATGATTTTTGCAGTGGAAGCATTTTTAGTCGTTAATGAATAGGCAAACTTCGAAATTATATAAAGGATCTCGAAACTTAGAGAACTTCATATGGGGGATCTAAACAATTACAAACATACCCTTAATGAACTAATATATGCGTAACCATGTCTGTGCGTTCACGTTAAAAGTCCACGAGGACGCGTGATTAGCAGCCGATGATTTTTTAATTGTTTTCACTTTGGTTTTTGTGTTTCAGTGGTTTCAACGTGTGGACATTCCACTCATTTTTCATGCGCCTTTACCGCTTCAGACGGTGTCGGCAAAGGCGTCTGTGGTCGCGTCAATGACGTTTGTCCTACATTTTCAGACTGTTTCAGTCGCAGATATGCGGCTATCTACAGCGCAGACGAAATGAAACATTTTTAGTCTTAAAATACCTAAAATATACATACATACATACATACTTGCGTGTGTAAGCGAAAGAAAATTCTATGCTCGAAATATCCATTTTAACTAATTGGGCGAATAAACCAAAATTGTTGCAAAATCAAAACGTATGAGTATGTACATATGGTAGACGATTCTGAGTATTCATGTTTCCATTAATAAATGCGGCATGTCAAAATATTTGAGCAACATAGCTTAGTATGAATATTTAGCTTATAAATACAGTTAAATAGTTATTAACGGTTGGATTTTGAAATATGTCAAAATGTTCGAAATACCGTTTTTGGTTCAAGACCTGAATTGTCTGAATATTTTCAAAAATATGAAAAAACGTTAATTTCGGCTGCACCGAAGCTATTATACCCTGCACAGAAGCATTTTTATAGGAACTCTATTTATTCATAAATCTGAAAACGTAACCGGCCAACGGACAAACTTTTGCTAATTCTCTCTACACACTTTGTTTGGTATAAACCATTTCAAGTCGACTTCAGTTTACCTAATAAAGAAAAAAACATATTTTATGAAGATCTTTATTCTGATTACTATCAGTCATTTGTATGGTAGCTATGTACTACAGTAGCGCTCAAGGCTTGCTAGATTAAGTGCGCCGACTTTAAACGCGTTCTTCTCGAAACTGTATTCTTGAAGTCGGTTGGCAAAATATCATCAGAACTACTTAACCGATTTTAGTGAAATTTTACACAGGTCTTTAAGATACAATTCCTAAAGACTTGGACGAAGGATTTTTTTGCGATCCCAACTATTTGAAAAAAATGTTGGGAAATTTTCTTTTTTTTTTATAAAAATGTCTGCCAAAAATCCAACTTTCAGTTATTTTATCCTATGTCCAAGTTCTAAGTTAAGGTTTTAACTAAAACACATATATTTTTCACTTTAAATGATCCTGTAAGGAGAAGAAATGGTGTCGCAATGGTTGAGTTTAAAATATTTTTTTCCAAAAATTTCAGAATTTCTTTGTTAACATTGTATGTTTATAACAATAAAAAAATCTTAATAATATATTTCATTTTTTATATGAGAAAAAATAGGGTGTTTTTTACCTGAGGAAACCCATGTAAGCCTTTTATATACCCTGCCCAATATTTGGAAATTTTTTTCTGATATGAAACAACAGAAAACTATACGAAGCCAATATATTGTCCTTGGATGTAAGCTTACCTGATAAATATATCCATTTTATTATATTTTTTGACAAAAAAACCAAAACAATTTTCAAACCATAAATCTCACTCTAAATTGAACCACACAACAAAATATGACCGGGTCAAGCAGCTGCCCTGCCTTTAGGAAAATATGGTCGTTCTTAATTAAATTCTTTAAGCAAAGCTATTACAAACAGTTTCTTTCACAGCATGATCCGAATGAGCGTTGATATTTATATAGGTACATGTGTATTAGTGCTTGCACTTCGTTATGTGCAAAGAGACCACATAAGCGGCGAATAAGTAATTCATTCATACTTTTTAAGCACGCGCATGAAACGGAAGCAAAAACGCAGCACATAATAATATCTGTACGCATGTTTGTGTGTGTGTATGTATGTATGTATGTAAGTACGAATTATGTGTAAATGTATAGTGAAATCTAAAAATACTTTAACACCGGAAGTGGTGGCACACTCACCCAGCCATTTGAAAAAACAACAACAACGGCATAAAAACCCCGACGATGATGGGGTATGGGGTAATCAACTGTCCGGAGGAGCATTGGGTGCTACCACGAGTATTGACCCGGAGTGTTCTGGCTGCAGATGGTGACGGAACAGCGTGTGAGTACCTTCAGCTTATCAGCTGCGCTTTGCTTCCACAATGTTTGTTTTCATTTTGAAAATTTCCAGTTTTTTTCGGTTTCTGTTTTCGTTTTGGGGTGCTTGCTTGCAGCTCCATACAATATCTGTTTATGGCGATGTACTTATCCCATTCAATAAACGCAAAAGCGGCGAAGCGAATTCGTAAAACGGTGTCATCGCTGTTTATATGTATGTGTGAGTGTTCGATTTTCATGTGGATTGGTGTCGAGTCGGTGTAGATCGCGGTTTACAGATAAGAGTGCACTAAAATGAAACGAAAGCAAACATAAATGTTATGTGTAAGGCAAACAGTTCATGTACATATGTATGTATGTATGCATGGATGGTATGTGTGTCCATAATTGCCAATTCACACGCAGACTCTTTTGTCGCCCAAAGTGGATTTTTGTGAGAGAGGGGGGACTACGTGAAAAGACGAAAGAACCGTGCCTTTCGTGCTCGGATGTCAGGCTTTGTGTTTTTTCTCGTGACAATTCGTTGCTAGAGAGTAACAAGATTGCGGGCTTTTAATACTACCCAAAGAGTCGGAGACGCCCGTCATAAATTTGGCATTGAAAATATTAATAGCGCATTCTGACGGATTAGGGAATTTCCGACTCAAGTATTTCTATGAAAATATTATTAGCGGGTATTATACATATTCTTCTCCTTCACTTTTATAATTCCTTTTAAATAAAACATGAGGCCAACATAAAATGTACAACACTGTAAGTGTCGCGTTGCCGAACTGCACAAAAATGTGAGAAAGTTTTATGAAAAGGAAGATATAAAAAATCGACTCCAGTTGCTGCACACTTTTTCCTCGTGTGAACGCATAGAGTGATACCAAAAAAGTATTTGCCGATAATGAGCAACAAAAGAGTCCCCATGTAAACGCCATCTAAGTATGTACGCATAGGAAGTACGAATGAGCACAATCAATATCTGGCATTCATATTGTGGGAAAAGTGCAATTGTGAATGAATTCATTGAGTAAATAACAATTTAATACAAAATAAGCGCGTATGTATGTGTGTCTTGCAAGCATGATTGCAGCAATCAAACGTGAGTACACGCTTATGAACAAACATATACCATAACGACTTAACGACAATTTCTTCACCAAATTTGACACTTTCAGTAAGACTAGCACTACGTGCAACGCTTATCATCATCGCTTGTTTGCTAACCCAATTAATAAATGCATGATGTCGAAATATCTACGTAAAAGTCTACCTCGCCCTAGGAGCAAATATATGAATCAACTCACCCTTTCGTTTAACTTCCATTTTAATTATGAATGGGCGACCGACGAGTTCGTTTTATCACTGTGTCAGTCAAAATTCTGATATTATCTGATCCCACCACTGAGGGGAATATTTTGGAATTTTCAGTGATTACGCTGTGTAAACATTTCATTATGGTCTTCGACACATTTATTAGATTAAATATTATTGCACTTCATTCCCAAAAAATCACGTAGGCATTAGACTGAATGCACTTATGCAATTAGATATGCCTTCGCTATCTTTGCCGTATTGCAGCCATTTCCAAACGCCAACCGCAGTTTGCATTCTAATGTTTACAGCTGGCACATATTCGCCACATTTTAGAACTACCCTAATGCGTATACATATGCGAGTACTTATAAACACGGAGGTGCCAGTAATCAGACACCAATCCAGTCGCGACGCTCCGCTTTATCAATGGAGACGGCGAAATATGAATTCATGAATGAATTAAACAACAAACAAATTCACATACATAGCTACACACACACACACACAAATCGATTGGAACACCTACAAGCAACTACTTATGAACGTTTATGCATAAATGTACATACATACATACAAATGCACATCTACATATATAGTGGAGCATTTGTGTGTATTTGTACTTGAAGGCCCCATAATCCGGCAAGCAATGATAGCAAACCGATCACAACAACGACCAAAGCAACACGACGGCAATAAAATCGGCAACGGAAGTGAACTCTGCCACCAGTGCGGTACACTGTACACTGCTGCAATAACAACAGCAACGGACGCCGTGTCAACAACAAGCGGCATGCCCGCGGGGAAGGCACACGCTGTTTACAGTTCGCGGAGAAATGAAGCGCGAAAGGAAGTGGCCTCCTCCGTCGTCACCACTCATGGAGGCAAAATGAAAATACTCACACACAACTGCTCAGATGGTGGGAAGCAAGCAAACTGCAGCCAGCACCTCGGCGCGTCGCATGAAATCCAAGTGCTCGCGCAGCACTGCGGCTCAGCGCTTCACTGCCGCTACCACTGGTGGCCATGGTTGTACTCGTAGTAAATATGGTACACACAATTCATGGAGACGAGTGTTGTCACAAATGCTGGCATTTACATGGGTGACTATGAAGTTTATATAAATATATCGGCGCTACGTCTGTATGTGTGTTGAGCATTTGGTTGCACACGCATGCTTGCAATTGGAATGCACTGCAAGTTACGTAATATACGCGCATACGGTACGTACAGCTGTGACAGCCAACAAACCCACACAAACAAAATCATATACATAATATGTATATAAGTGTGTGTGAGTGCGCTCTTGGTTTTCTGTAGTTATTTGTGACGAAAAGAAGCGAAATGGAAGCGGAGCAACAGATGCATTTAAGGCAAAGCAAGCAGTTTGGGAAGTGGAAGCGCGAATGCGCTGCAAATAGAAATAGAAACAGAAGCCGAAACGAAAAGTAAAGCAAAGTGAAAATGTAAGTAGGTGCAACATACGCATGCGCATACACTCATATCGGACAAAGCACACTCTTTCAAGTAAATTTTTTGCTATTTCACAGGAAGGAAGTTGCCCAACAACAATAGCTAGCTCGATATGGGAACAAATTGCCCATAAAAAGTGTAGCAACAACAACAACAATCGCTTTTCAACCGCACAAGTAATTGAAATTACGAATACAATTCCGGCAAAGTAACACAACGAGTACGATTTTTATAGTTAGTTTTCTTAATTTGTGCATGTTTGCAGAAGAAACACCGCTGCCGGACATGGGTTTCAACTGCCAACGCACACAACGCCCGTATATATTTTATATATGTATGTACACACTTACATACACATACTTATATGCATGTGAGTGCGTAATCGGAACATTAGCGGACTTCCACTTCCGCCGCAGCATGTTTTTTTACGTGATTAAGAGAAGACTTTAGACAGAACAGTTATATTTGCGAGAAATTCATATTTGCGACAAAACTCATGAGATAAAACAATAACGGTATATAAAACAATCGAACAATATAAATATATGTCGCAACATATTAATGCTTTAAAGTGGATTCTGGGACGGAAATGCAAAACCTCATCACCTCATTCTCGTTTATCTCGTTTCATAAGATGATAAAAGTTTTATGACCGGAGATCTATTATTCCTTATTTCGCTAATATCCTTAGCATCGTAACAGTTGTTGAAGTTCTCGTGCTCCGAAAACCGTTTTTTCAATAAGAGCGCTACAAAAGTACGCTTTGGGATATCAATAAAATTATGTATTCCCGTGAAAGTGCATTCGACGTTATTCTGTATGGAACTCGATTTCTTTTGCATGACCAACACTTGCACGGTTGCAGAAGACCTGACGCTGAACCCAATTTTTGATGGTTTTCAAACATAAATCGATCGATACTGCTGCAATTTCACATTCGATATTCGTACGAAGTTCATCAATCGTCGTTACCTTGTTAGCATAGGCCACAGGCTTAGCCACACAGGAAATAGTCTAATGGCACCAGAACGTGCGACCGAGACGGCGAATTGACTGGACCATTTCGTGAGATAATACGTTTACCAATTTTAGTTTTCAATAAATCGATTCTAATATTCGCTGTGTAGCTTGTGGCGCCGTCCCGTTGGAACCACATATTGCTCAAGTCCATATCATACAATGCGGGCCAAAAATATTCGGTTATCATTGAGCGGTAGCGATTCCCATTCACAGAAACGTGCCGGTCTTGATCATTACACCACACGACGAAACCATTCAGCCAGAAATGAGTCTCATCGCTGAAGCTGATTTTTCGATAAAAATCCGGTTCAATTTCACTACGACGATTTGGTGGTCAAGCGGCTTCAGTTCTTGCGTCAATTTGAACTTGTAGGGATGTAGGCCAAGATCTTTTTGTAAAGTTCGCCACAACGACGTCACATATATGCTCAACGCTTGAAAACGATATGTGAGAGACTGATTTGGGTCTTCCTCAATTGATGCGTTAGCGGCAGCAACATTCCCGACACTACGGGCACTTCTTTGTCTTACTGTCACGAGAACATTTTGTATTGTGCCTGTGGATTCAAATTTTTCCACTAAACGCTCAATTGTTGATAATGACGATTATGACGACCATAAATTGGACGTAGCGCCATTAAAGTTCGAAAGTCCGAATTTCGGTTGTAAATTTAATAATTTTGACTCATTGTGTAATCGTGTATCTTTCCGTAATGAAATGGCAAACCTTACTGAAGAAAGATGTCAAAAAAACCGGAAAGATATGGCGTCGTTTGCTGTCCTTATCGGTCTACTTTTGTAACTTCCACATTGAAAACTCATTATAAAGTCCAAATATAACCGCTGTATCTTAGTTCCAAACTGAATTAGTATCTACACATTCATACCTGACTTTAGTTCTTTCCCACAGCGCTCAAACAATTAGATAAATCTGTCAAAAACGGCGATACGAGCTTTTCAGGTATGCCAAGAAGACTGTCTGTGTTTGTTGGCACTTATTGACAGTTCTCAATTTTCTTCCATTCATACCATGAATAATACATTTTTAGCTTCACAAACCAATATGTATACCATAAATACGCCGGAGCACAAGTGAATTGTTTAGCATTTTCACCTGTTTATAAATAAATCTCGACAAATCGGAACACCATACTTCCATTGTAACTTTTTCGGCTCTACTCCTGGCGTTGGATATACAGATATTTATATAAATAAATACGTATATACATATGTATGTGAATGTTTATCTGTTGCTTACATTTGCACTTATTTACATTGAAATTTTGTATTTGCCTCCCATCTTCATTTTCCGCCTCAGGGTCGATATTATAAAAGGTGAAATTTCACATAAAAAGTGCAAAAGTCTCAATGAAATGACGTCAAAACATTACAAGGCTGTCTCTTGATACGTGCGTCATCAAAGTGGAGGAATTAAATTTGTATGGCAAATTGAAGGGAAGCGAAATAAACAGTACGAAAAAAATTCAATACTAAAAAAGCAACAAATGCCATATATAAGTGGTTAAAATACGAATTTTAATGCAATAATAAACAAAACAAAAGTTCGGTTAATCCTATTGCGTCAGTAGTACATATGTATGTAAGTTTATATACTTATGCGATTAGTAACTGTAATTTGTAGCCTTAGCTTACTTTCAAACTTCACTTTCAAATTCAGAGTAAAACTCAACTCTTTTTTAAGTCTTAAAGGCAATGAAAATAGTCAATGAATTTGTGTTATCATTGATATGGCAAAGTATTTGCGGAGAAAATGAATTGAATTGCCATGCCATTGAGATTAAGCAGCGTTGAATATCCGCCTTTAAACAAAAGCACCGGCGGATGATCGTTATTAGAAATTACTTATGGGTGATTCACATTCAACTTTTGCTACGCTTTGTTTCAGACTTTCGCATTGACAGTTAAGTTTGATGTATGCTTTTATGAGAGGCAACTCTGAACTTTTTACACTTTGCCAAGCAGCAGTCGACAAGCAAAGCGCTCTTTCTGGCAAAACCGATGCTTTCTTCACTTCGTTGTTAAAATAGAAACTGTCAAGCAAAACGTGAAAACTGGCAATTTGAAACACCCAAACACGACAATACACCTAAAAGTATGCAATACCTTAATCTTACAGTTATTCCACTTTCCATTAAGAAAATATTCAAAGGAATTTTCCAAATAACGTTTCCTCCTAAAAGTATGCAATAGTCTTACAGTTATTTTTCCACCATTTGCTTTAAAAACTAATTTTCAAAAGTATTTTCCAAATGATGTTTGCTGTAATCAGCGGCCTTTGAAGAAAATGCAATAAATCTACCAAGGGCAACCCTTCTTCAGTTTTGTATTAAATCAAATGTAACTGTAAATCTATTAGTATAACTGGAAGGTGTACAGCAGATATGCATGCTTATTATGTAGAGTTTTAATTTTTTGAGTGTTTTCATATGCAAAAAGCTTACTGCGCATTTAAATTTTGCGACAATGGGCAAATATATTATATGCATATATAAAAATATGCAAACATATGGACGTAGAAACGAGTCAGCCATCATCGAGAGTAGATTCGCTCGAGGCATTTGAACGTTTGCTCCACATTTCGCTCTAAAGCTCTGCCACGCATATTTACATACAAACATAGACAAAGTAAGGCTAATATGCATACACATATGTATATACAAACGCACATACATATGTACGAGCACTTAGTATTATTGAAATTGCCAAAATTGTTGAAATTGTTCAATCTGGTTTCTCAACGTATGTAAGTATTTCTATATAATCATGTGTATATACATATGTATATGCTTGTATATATGTATGTAGGCAAGTACGCCCATCCTGTTGAGTTAACGATTTTGTGCAATGAACACATTGAGATACCGAGATACATCTATTTCTATACATACATATTTTTATCCATGAGTTTGTATGTATTGTATATATGTATGTATTAAGAAATCATTATTTAGTGCTCAAGCGAAAATTTCCCTACTATTGGCTCACATATTACTTATAGTACGTATCAGTGGATCCGAAGCGCTTGGAATAACATAAAGTTCGTAAAAGGTCTAAGGTTTCAAAATAGTATTTTCTTAATACGCCTAAAAGTATGCTTCAAGAATAATACTTCAAAAAAAGTAAATACGTCAACAATCGTTAATCTTTTGCTTTTCCTTCAATGAGTTTACAAGTTTCGCATTCTATATTTATAATTGTATGTAAAGTTCCACGGAACCACACATAAAAATTGTTGAGATTTTAAGATTTGGAAACCGTTTAAGCGTGATCTTCTTCCTATATATTTACGCTAATTAATCTATTGGACTCCCTTGTAAATCGATCGATAACATTGAGTGCTCAAGAGAAATTGAATCGAATTGAGGAGCCGCTGTTTTTATTATGATGCCAAGTGAAGTATTATTTTAGTAGATCTGGCAACATCGCTCAAACCACACACCAACACAGTTATTATCTCGCTCGCACTCATTCGCCCATTGTCATTGGGACACTCTCCCAGTATTACCTCTACAACATAAGTACATATGTACTCTCAAGTGTGCAACACACTGGCATTTGAGTTCATACATGTCTTTAATTGTATGTGTGTCATATACACTGCGTAATCATATTTAACGCATATCGTTTTTCTTAAGTAGCGAGACATTTAATTAATTCATTCATCTGCACGCAAACAAAGCAATGTTTGATTTACACAGATATCTTCAGATGTATGTGTAGCTGTATGTGAGCTTATAATTTTCATGTTGCTCTTATATTTATATGCTCGAAGGCATGATTAGGCATTGAATGGTATGTATGTTTGTATGTGCATATTATATATGAAATAAAAGGTTTGATTATCTCACTGCTGATGCATGGCCGCCACTGCATGCCTTTGGACAACTGAAAAATCTGACGATAAAACTTCGCACAATTTAAAGAAGCCGATTGGCAAATTCAATCATATTTTAATTCGAAAAAGCAATATATTTTAAATAGTCTGTCGTCCATGCATTGGTCACATGCCTCTCAATGAGCTTATCACAATGCTCTTTGTATTTTGCGGCACTTGACTTGAGCTTGAAGAAAGCTCATTTTATTTGTATATGCATATGTATGTATGTATGTCAACCATATAGGCAAGTAATTTCTCTTTGAGGATACAGTTTTGCTCCCAACAAAGCTGCTGAGAGCAGAAATTTCTAATTTTTATGCACCTTGGGGAATCCCCCTCAACTTAACAGCTGATTGGATTACATCACATATAAGCTTATATACAATATATCTATGTACTATGTTGGAACTTATAAAAATGGCTAAAATCGTCTTCCCGGGTAGTCTATTTTAGGCTGCAAGCGTACTCGTATTATTTGTATTATTGATAATGCCTGTATGCGGTATGAATGCAGGCCGTGATATATGTATATTTAATAATATATAGTTTTCATATATGCTATATATGTATATGTATTTTATGTAAGCATTTCTTATTTTATATACAGTACTGCTCTTCACACTTTAAACTCTTTAAATTATATAATAAGCGCACGCATTTTTGTCAGATAAGACAATGGAATGATTTTGTCACCAACGCCAATATCACAAAATCGTTTACACCTTCTCCGTCGTCCACCAACCTAACGTAAACAACACCTCAGTCAACGTCGCCCTCCTACAACAACCAATCTCGAGTGGTTCGCAAATTGGACCAATATACTTTCAAACATATAAAATGCATACATATTCATATATACATACAGCTACCTATATATGTATATGCATGAGCGTAATTAAGTATATATGCAAACATAGCTAAGGATGGCGTATACTTTAGAAACACACATTTAGAAACATACACTTATTGTTGAGAACTCACCTCACTCCCGTGTCAGTCTCAGGCTCCGTTTCATGCCATTCCATTCGGCTACAAACAAAGACAGTCTCAGTCGTTCTTCATTATTATTAATAATATTATTATTTTGTTTTTTTTTTTTGGGAAGACGAGACGTTGCTAGTAAGTTACGGACTGTTGCTGCTCGTTGATTTCTGATTGTAGAGTACTTCGTTCGCTGTTCACTGTTCCGCTGCTCACTTACTTAGAACCGCTTACGTTTTCATACAAGCACGATTTTGGCCATGCATGTGTGCATGTCCGTGTGTTTATATCTATTCTTTTTTTAAATAGGTGCATATATTTGCGTAGAAGTCGGTTGGCGTCGATATAACTCAACACTTTCCATAAAAATATATATACACGCCGTAAAAAGTGGAAAATAGTTCAATGTTCTCGACGCTCGTGCCATTGAAAATTGGTGCAAAGTCTGTTTTAGTTTCATTTGCTCGTAGTACTCATTGTGACGGAAGTGTTTTCGCTGAAGTGGTTGCTGTCGTTGTTATTGTCGTTGTCTGGGCTTTTCAATTTCCATTTCATTTGCAAAGCGGTGATGGCGTTTCTGCTTCCGCTCTCCCCTTTTCTATATTATTTGTACGACTACATTTGTGTTACTTTTGATTGCTTAATTTCCTCTGATTGTTTATTATTGTTGTTGTTGTTTGGCATTTGAGCTTGCTATCGCATTTAAGCTTCTTTATACTCTCTATTATCATGTTTACAAATTATTTAAATTTGTACGCATTGTCGTCACAGCCCCAACAGGAAATCTTTGCGTGTTCTTTACTAACGCATTCCCAGCAGATATTTACAAGTATGTAAGAATATATGTATATAAAATACGTCATATCACCATGTTACTAGTATACGTTAGACAACCTCTAAACCAGGAAAGCACTTTCCAGTTGTCCACTTCTAGACCTGATCACTGATGTTTGCATTACAGTTAGTTGCGTGGCACCGTCGCACTCAAAAACGATTGTCATTGATCCAGTTTAAGATTGTCATTGCTTTCGGTGTTATACCAACAATGTATGTATGTATGTAAATATATGTATGCTCGTGTTTAATTCATCCAAATATAATCCACTGCTCCGTTTCGTCTTTTTAATACATACATATATGTATGTATGTGTGTGTGCATGTGTCGGGCCTCTTAAATTGGTTAGAAAAATCATTTGTTTCAAAGTTCACATTTTCACTTTATTGTCTTAGCCTCATGTATTGTTGTTACGAATATTATTGTCGTCATTGTTGTTCTTCTTATTGCTATTCTGCTTGTTGTTATTGCTTTCGCCCTAAATTAGTTGTTCAAGTGGCGCAAGTGGCGCTATAAAGTCGTCAACCATACCGACGAGGTTGGCCTTCTCGCCAACTACAAATACAAATACAAAAACACTAACAATAATAATAATAATAACAATTAAAGAAGAACTTAAGTTTCGGCGACATTACTCGTTGTCGTTAAATTCCGAATCCGCCTCGGTTTTCGGTAGCGCATTCGTACAGCGAACAACAATTCGGTAGAACGAATAGTTTTCGTGTGCCCACATAACGAAACGACGAAACATAGATACGACAACTGAGGCGCTGACACTTCTTGCGCCAGTAGCATAAAACACCAAAAGCTCCACGGGAAGGCATTTGAGCTGAAGTCAGGCTTTTTTTTTTTTTTTGCTATGAGCTGCACTCTATTACTGTCAACACTATCGGTATGAACAGCATGATCGGCGAATTCCTCCCCAACGACACTAGCTGAGCACTCGCCAAGCTCCATGGCCGCGTCGTAGCTAGTTGGTCAACTGCGTAGTTCGCAAACATTTTTAGTTATTAATTATATGCGTTTATTTCCAGTTTTATTTCGCACTTTTACATTTTAGATGTTATTTCTCATTACAAGCACTTTTTCGCCTTTTTCGTCGTACCATTATTTTATTTGTGTAAATCGGAAAATCGCACAGTTTTCGAACTACGTACAAATGTCTAAATATTAATTTATTTATCTACGTATATTCGCATACTTGAAAATTAACAGTAAATAATGTCGAATATTTTCAGAATATTAGCTTCCATTATCGGTTACTTTTTTATTGATTCTGTTGTAATTCCACTCATTTGCGCTAATTATTGATAGTAATGCGCAGTCGTTTCAGTACCTTGTTCACTTCAAATGCACAAACACGACACAGCACCACAGCACAGCACGTCAAGCTGGCAACCGACCATCCAACAACTGAACGGCAGAATTCATCAGCACACCACCTAGAAACGGCCAAAGGCCAACGAACGACGAAAAACTATGAGCAGCCGTCGCTTACACCAACCATTGAGCGCTCAATCAACACGTCACACACAGTACGGTACACCAGCGACCAGCGACCAGCGACCATCGCATATTCCAGCTGCTGTTGGCCGCCTAGCTGACTTCTGCTGCCTCTTGGCTTTGCGTCTTGTCGACACTTCTACGATCTGCTGTTACTCACAGTCCCTAACCATCTGATTGTAAGTGTTCGTGTCTCGTAGCGCGCAAGGTCAGAAAATCTTACATAGTATGTAGACAGAGCGCACATACACACGCAAAGTGCAATATCTAATACCAAAATGAACAGAAATATTCTTTCGTTTAAACATTGCCCATTCATATATATATATGTATATATGTACACACACGCACCTATAAACACAAATACCAACACCATATGAGCGCGTATGAGTGCGCCGTTTTCCGTTCCCACAGTTCGACAACACCAAAACATTCTTTACAATTTTCTCTTCTCCACCACACTGCACCAGTATTACGTGTACATACACTCACCCTCTAACCAAAACATCACCAACAAAGTGCTCAATGAATGGCACATTTTTACACTCACAATTGCTTTCGACTTGCGCTTGCCTCTTTTGTGAACGAGTAGGCATGGCGCAATCATCTCTCATCTCATCTCTCGCGTGGCAAACTCACTATATGTTAGATTTGAGCCTCAATGGCTTACGAGTATGTATGTATGTATGTATTTGCTGTTGGCGCTTCCAGTACATGTGAGAAATCGCGACGTAAACGTATGCGAGCATTACTATGTGACTGCGTACGCTTCATTCGTTCATTATTTGTTATGGTTTGACGCCAGCTTATTCCTATTGCTGTCGTGCACTCATTGACAAACTTAACTGGTTGACTGCCCGGCTCCTGGCAAACTGACAAATATACCAGCGTAGTCACTTTCTGGGTGGCTTACTCTGATACAAGCTAATTCCTAAAGTGCAATATTCATGTATATTTGTATATATGTACATACGTATTTACGAAATCATGCTTAAGGAACCCTATAACTTCTGTTAAAACAGTGAAAACGCCATTAGTACTATTAGGTCAAAACAGAACAGAAAATATACTTAGCCAACATTGTAGTCCCTGAAGTGAATGTACTCAATGGCCATCTATATTAACTTGACTAAGGCACATTACATTGTTCAGAATTTACATACAAGTAAGTAAAATATTCGATAAAGTATTTGAGAAGTGTTTGCTGGGATTAGTTTCTTGCATTTCTTCGCAGATATCAGCTTTTGTTTCTCAAAGAGACACTAAAGGTGAGCCAAACGCATCCCAAAGGGTCGTAGGAGATATGATGCATAGTTTTTTAGACCTAACTTCTGATCATATGTATGTCGTTGTATAGAGAAGATGTGTGTTTGTATTCCATCTTCGAAACCTAAAGTGCCACACATGGAGATTTGGATGTGAATGCAACAACAATAATTTGATCTTGAGAGATCTCAGGATCAATTTATTTTGACCACTTTTTATATCTACCACAGTTCAATCCCGAATTTTCGGCGACCTTTACAAAAATCTGTGTAGAGATCACTCTTGGACCAGGCCTCTACGCTTTCCTTAAGTTGCTAATTTGATTATGTGAAAACAATTTGACATCCTTAAAGCGTCAATTTAGTG
The DNA here is from genome assembly GCA_027475135.1 of Bactrocera correcta. Lineage (NCBI taxonomy): Eukaryota > Metazoa > Arthropoda > Insecta > Diptera > Tephritidae > Bactrocera > Bactrocera correcta. The sequence goes on from CM050326.1 coordinate 81,100,815, forward strand.
CGTAAAATTTTTGTTACGTATTCTTGTATTTAATTTAACCCTGAGAAGGTAAACAAATTTTACGGTTCAATAACCTTTGGGGGTTTGAATAAAACTCTTATCTGCATTCTCGATTTTTTCAGTTTTCAAACACACATTTATTAAAATGTATGCATATACATACATACATACATGGGCACGCATAGTGCCCCCACATTCGCGTTACACACTCTCTCCCTCTCCGTGGAGGGCACTTTGTGCTTCTTCGTGGTAGTGTCGTAGTGGGGCGCTGGGGCCCGTAATCGTACAAGTATACCGATGTACGCAAAAGCTTTCGCCGATTTTGATATTATTGTCAACACAAGTTACTGTTATTAGCTAGTGTGTGAGCAGAAATAATACCATATCCACACACTATAAACGGCACCACGAATTCCTCAACAAGTTGCCAGCTACTTTTTTTCCCGCTTGTCTAGCAATCGTCTGCCAGCGGCAATAATAGCGACAAATATACGGTCATTTCTTTCCGGCCCACAGTGGGGCGTATATCTCACGCACACAATTATAGATGTGACACACTCAAATAAGCAAACGTACAGAATGCTGAATGCTCAGTTCAGTTGGCGCATCTGTGTCTGTGAGAATTTCGGTCAAGCATGTGATCATGATGTACGCTTTAATGAATAGACGCATACACAGGCAACACAACAAGCAAGCTTGCGGGCATACACACATACATACACACAAGGGTACAAAGTTATTATTGGTGGTAGTGAGCGAACAGTTGAACTGTATAAATTTTTATGACCAAAGTGGCTGACGTGAACTTTTGTAGTCAAATATATGTACGTAGCTGTATGTACACACGTTTGTGCAATTGACATGCAACATGTTGTTGCCAGCAGGGACCGACATTGTCAATGATAAAGGCAGCTAAAGAGCAGAAGCAAAGATAACCCACGGAATAAAGCCACAAATATTTATAAATGGAACATGTGTGCTGCCGAGGGTGCCACGGCATCGAGAAGTGAGCAGACAGCAACTGTCAGACGAGGGAGCTGCATTGCCGCACTAAATTGAATGAGGCAACAAACACCACCGTGTGCAGTGCGGCATGTCACGCAAGCGTACCGCTACTCTAAATGGTGTAATGGAATTATCAGCTGCAGCGAAGGCAGCCACGAGATCGCAAGGATAGCGAGTAATCTGCATTCATATCCAGCTTTTGGGGTATGAATGGGTAATGTTGCTGACGCCTCAAACATCGCCGATACCAATTGGATATTTTTGTAAATGAAATTACTAATCGTTGCATCTTTTTTTCAAATGTAGCGGTAATATAAATCATTTGTAGTTCTGTATTATTGGAAAGCTCGTGGCCAGCGATTACCGATCTATCGTTCCGCAAGTACTTTCTACCAACTTTGTCATGCTACAACATACATGCCTCAGATCTTATTCTTTATACAAATAATTCGCAAAATTTGTAACGCTATCTACATATATCCCAAACACTGGAAAAGCCCAACGCAACGGATTTAAGACTTCAATAATAGTAATTGTAGCAATGGACGATTGTTTAACAAATTAAGAAAGATTTCTGTCTTCAGTTTCATTGGTCTAGGTTTTCAATTATAAGGGAAAAGCTGAGAACCACCCTAGGAGTTGATCGCATAGTGGAAAATTTTATTGCACTTATGTGCGAATCCTCTTTAAAATAGAAATTATGACAAGACTGAGATATTTACAACAGATTAGGCGTCAGTCAATCTGTACAATAGAAGAGACTTAAATGACTTCTTCTCTCCCATGAAGTAATACTTTGTCCCGTAGTACCGTGGGAGAGACAAGAGATGGGAGTAGGTTACCCTCCTCTTCTTCTTTACTGGCGTAGACACCGCGATTATAGCCGAGTCAACAACAGCGCGCCAGTCGTTTCTTCTTTTCACTAAGTGGCGCCAATTGGATATTCCAAGCGAAGCCAGGTCCTTCTCTACTTGGTCCTTCCAACGGAGTGGAGGTCTTCCTCTTCCTCTGCTTCCCCCCGGGCGGGTACTTTGGGGGGTTTTGAACAACATGACCTAGCCAGCGTAGCCGCTGTCTTTTTAATTCGTTGCACTATGTCAATGTCGTCGTATATCTCGCACAGCTCATCGTTCATCGAATGCGATATTCGCCGTGGCCAACGCGCAAAGGACCATAAATCTTTCGCAGAACCTTTCTCTCGAAAACTCGTAACGTCGCCTCATCGTTTGTGGTCATCGTCCAAGCCTCTGCACCATATAGCAGGACGGGAATTATGAGCGACTTATAGAGTTTGGCTTTTGTTCGTCGAGAGAGGACTTTACTTTTCAATTGCCGAAGTAGCACCTGTTGGCAAGAGTAATCCTGCGTTGTATTTCCAGGCTGACGTTGTTGGTGGTGTTTACGCTGGTTCCAAGATGGACGAAATTATCTACAACTTCAAAGTTATGACTGTCAACAGTGACGTGAGAGCCAAGTCGCGAGTGTGACGACTGTTTGTTTGATGACAGGAGATATTTCGTCTTGCCCTCGCTCACTGCCAGATCCATTTGCGTTGCTTCCTTGTTAAGTCTGGAGAAAGCAGAACTAGCGGCGCGGGTGTTGAGGCCGATGATATCAATATCGGCTCGGAGAGGTCCTTCCCGATCCTAAGGGAGCTTTGAGTGTTGCTCAACGTCAGACGTTGAGTAGGTTACCCTAGGCCTGATAAAATCCGAGTCAATTCCGGATGACCAATAAGACGTATAAACCTCATTAGCATCTTTAGTACAGCTTGAACATTCATATCATGATATAACCTACCCAAATTTAATTTGAAATATTCTTAAAGGTTTTAACCCCAATTATACCCATATAAGTTCCACACAGTAGTAGCATTCGATCAGCTCTGTATAGCCTTTTACGAGTACATCACGAAGGCGTCTCACTTGTGGATTAAAGTGTTCAAAGCATTCAGTATTTAATTTATTTTAACCAGACAAATACGATGTGTGCTTTCACTTCTACTTAATTATTTAAAATGCTTTAGATTTCAACTGTTTTGAAGTCCTGAAATATTTGCAATGTCTAGACTCCGAGTTAACGAACTACGGCATAGAAGAACCACTGACACAGTCGCTGAGCTGTAATTAGGTGCTTAGGTATGTCAACTAATGAAATCGAGAACATTCCTCGAAACTGTTAGTCTTCTCTTGTGTCGAGAGGAATACCTTTCGCTTACCTTTTTGTCACTTTCGAGTTATGTATTCTAAATAAATATATATCATATGGAAGATTGGAGTAGCCAGAGACCCAGAAGTGGTGACAGCACAACCACTTCGAAGCAGGTACTAACATCTCTATATTTAACAAGTACGTGTCACGTTGTTTGTCCGCGATGGACTCCTAAACTACTGAACCGATTTTAGTAAAATTTAGCACACTGTGTCCAGTTCGAAACAACTTAGAAGATAGGATAGTAAAAAAAATCAGAAATAAAGAATATAGAGAAAGTTATATTAAATGGACGTCCTATTAAGCGGACAGCTCCATTAACCATGCACATTGTTAATGTTTATTAAGTACAATCTATTAAGCGGACAGCTCCATTAACTAGACAGAAAGGCTAGTAACCAGACATTGAAAAAGCAGCCTTAAATTCGTTATTTTTTCCAATGAAATTTATTTTTATGAACATAATCAAAATTAAAACTCAAGTACAATCCATTGGATTCCTATACCGACAAAAACGTTTTCGCCTTTATTCGTAAATGAAATTTTCACTGTATTGAATAGTTTATTATATCATTAATAGTATAAAATATATACCACAGCAACATGTGGCCGGATCCCCTAATACCTTTATGAAAAGCGTATACCATATTAAGGAAGAAATTTGAAAGAATCAATGAAGAACTTCGAGCATATTTAAAGTTTTCCGTTATTGGGCAACTAGAAAAGCTCCCATTAACCATAGATTAATACTAGAATTGTGTACGGTGATACCGTCACAAGTCTCAAAATTTGGAATTTTAAATTAGAGAAAACTTTTGGAACTTAAGACGATTTTGCAGTTCAGTACTCGAGAGTTACGAAAATCTCTTAATTGAAAACGAGCAGGTCTAATCAGCTGTTACCTGATTTATTTAGAAAAAATGAAATTTTCTATAACACCGTCAAAAAACATAAATACCAACAAAACTAATAATATAAGTTGAATTTGTTTCAGAATACTTCCGAAATACATATATGTATATGAAATTGATTTATTTTTAACTTTTTCGTGTTTCAGTTACAAAATATAAAAAAACGAAAATCGATTAATATCTATGATGATCTCTTTAAGTAAAGTGTCAATATATTGAAAATGGCAAACAAGAGTTCTTTTTAGTTTTGTGATCTGCTAACCATGAAGTGAGACAATATTTTGTGACTAAAGGCTAGAGACTTTGTGGTGAATAATAACTTCTCACAAACTGAGACTTTAATTCAAAATGTTTTCAGTAGTGACTAGAGACATCTGGTACTGATTTGCACTATACATGGTTTCATTAAAAATATTCTTAGCCTCAGTTCATTTAGAGCAACTCTAAATTACTCACTCCTGACTTCCTTCCGCTATAAGTTGAAGCATTACTGCTTAGCTTCTACTAATAAAAATGGAACATAAGTACTTACATATGTATATAAATCCGTTTGTACAAACACCCTAGAACTACGAGTTATAAAATGTATGTATTTATGGGCTGGAGAACTCTGAGTTAGCGCGGAGCTTTTGCTATGCAGCCCTCGTGTTGCAGATTGCGGTCACCGTGCCCATTACTTGCATATTATATGTACAGATATTTTATATATATATAGTATATATGAACGTAATTGTTTGTTCAGGAGCTTATTGTGTTCAATTGCCCATTTATCTTGTGCTCGCATACTCCACGTGCTTTCTTCGACATAAGGGTAGGGGCGTGTACAACTTTCGACAACGAAATGAAAACGAAAACCAATACACATACAAAACTTATGGTCACTCATACAATGACAATATACATGCTCACATACACACTGATAACGCCTAGATAGCTGTCTACTGACACTAATGCATTAACCCTCAGCAGTGCACCACCATCACACTTATTCACTAAGATACTACATGGACATAAATGAGTGCCCTTGTATGTGTATGTGGAAGGCATAGCCACGCTCGAACTTAGAGAACTAACTGATCATCGTCATCGCCCCAAATTGTAGGCTCTTTTCACATGTGCGATATTTTTAATTGCACTACTCAGCGGTAGCGATCGCTGTTTCAGGCCGCAACCACCTCTCCCCTTGGCATAGCTGCTTTGCTAAGTGCTCGGTGGTGTATTAAAATATACACGTACTATATAGTAGTATGAAATGTATATGCGTGTGTATTGTATTTATTTATATATGTACATACACACATATCTTGTGGACGTGTGGATTTTATCACGTGTACGACGAATGTCAATCTAGAAACTCCACTAAATGATCCAATGTTCATAATATAGAATTTAGTAAAATTCGTAATATTTACAAAAAATAGCAAATCATGCAGTCGTGGCGTTTACAACTGCAAAGTACATACATATGTATGTATGTATGTATAATACATATTAGTAGACGAAATTTCCATAATAGTTTAATACTTTCACTATATATTCGCCATATTGATTAAAATCATTTTTCATTCTTAATTATTAGATTTTAGTCATGTTCTTGTTTCACTTGCGTTCCTTTCCCTATCAGTTATTTCACCTAAAAGCTTATCAGAAATTATAATCGACACATTCAAGTGACAAATACAGACATATGTACATACATACATACATACATGTGAACTTAGAACAGTCTATGTACGCGAAATGTGCTGTTCGTTGCCAATAACAACAAACAAAATGGTCTACCTAATCTGGCAAGTAAAAGCTTTATGCTAGTGCTAAATAACGTTATACTTCCAAAATGGCGGACAAGCCTCGTGCGCCACATGCGCTCTTATTTGTCCGAAATTCTTTACGTCAAAAACTGAAATCACGAAATTTCACAATCGATTGAATAAGAACTGCAAATTTAAAGAAAAATGTTAAATTATGCACATTTTTTTATTGGAGGGCCCACCTTTCTAACATTATAGTTAATATTTATAAAAATAATAATATTTTTTTTTTTTTAATTTTTAATTTTACGACAACTTGGTTAAGTTTTAAAGCCAACTATATTTTGAGTTCTTTACAAGAAAGTTTCCAAACTTACCTTTACAAAGGGCTTAATTTCTCAGGCTGCCTTTAAATATTTCGTTAATAGTTCCACCTACAGTGAATTTGGAATTGGAGAAAAGGTTAGAGGTGCAATCTATGGTTACGAAGTGTTGCAGATGACGGCAAACTTTCGAAGATATTTGCGCCAAGAAAACACTGCTTACAAAATTGCTTTAGTATCTCAAAGCGAACCGTGACGGATTATAACTGTTCAATCCCTTCATTTGCCAACGGCATCTAAGAAGAGGAAAAGCTCGTCCAAACATTTAGCAAACCTACGAGAGGTTATTGTATGTGCAAATTACTGATACCAAATAAAACTCAATGCTCTTACAACCGATGCCGCAAAACGTATCCTTCATTTTTATTTGCGTTTTTACAAGTACAAGTCATTCTTCCTTCTCGCTTAGCGTCATTTCTTTCTCTGCTTTCCCCGGCAGGTACTGCGTCGAATAGTCTATTTTCCTTCATTCGGAAGACATGACCTAGCCAGCGAAGCCACTGTCTATTAACCTTAGACGGTCATCCTTCGTCAAAATGACTAGGAACTATTTTATTTTCATTGTAAATATGTTTTTAATTGTTCGTGTTTATCTCCGCTTTCGTACAGCGATATAAGTTTTCCTCTTTATTTTTGACTTGTATTTATTAATAATGAAATAAATAAAAAAAAAAATAAAACGCGTTCATTATTTTGACTCACACCCTACTGAAAATGGATTTGAAATAAGTCGCCGTCATATTGACGAAGGATGACGTTAATGTTTCAAAAAAAAAGGATGACCGTCAGGGTTAATTCGCTGAACTATGGCAATGTCGTCGAATTTGTCGTACAGCTTATCATTTTAATTTTTGGAATGCGCAAAGGCTCATAAATCTTCCACAGAACCTTTCTCTCGAAAGCTCGTAACGCTGAAACATCGGATGTTGTCATCCTTCATACCTCTGCACCATATAGTAGGGCGGGGATGATGAGTGACTTATAGAGTTTGGTATTTGTTCGTCGAGAGAAGAATTTACTTCTCAATTGCCTACTCAGTCCAAAATAGCACCTTTTGGTAAGAGTTATTCTGCGTTGGATTTCGAGGCTAACAATGTTGTTGCTGTTAATGCTCATTCCAAGATAGACGAAATTATCTACGACTTCGAAGTTATGACTGTCAGCAGTGATGTGGAAGCCAAGTCGCTAGTACGATAACTGTTTATTTGATGACAGGAGATATTTCTTGTTGTCCTCGTTCACAACCAGACCTATACGCTTCGCTTCCTTATCCAGTCTGGAGAAAGCAGAACTAACAGTGCGGTTGTTGAGGCCAGTGAATATCAATATAATTTTTTCCATCAGTATATTGAAGAAGTCACACCTAAGGGAATCGCCTGGTCTGAAACCTCGTTTGGTATCGAACGACTCGGATAAGTCCTTCCCGATCCTGACTAAGCTTTTGGTATTGCTCAGCGTCAGTTTACACAGCAGTTTTGAAATCCACGAGGAGGTGGTGTGTGTGGATCCTTTCTTCACGCGTCTTTTTCAAGATTTGGCGTATGGTGAATATCTGCTTAGTTGTTATTTTTCCAGGCCCCAAGCCACATTGATAAAGTCCAATCAGTTTGTTGACTGTGGGCTTTAATCTTTCACACAGTATACTCGATAGAACCTAATGATGAATCCATAATATTTCCGGTAATTCGATCTTGCGGCATTCTTAGTTACATAACAAAAATTGCAAGAAGTTTCGCATTCGCGGCAACTACGGCCACAAATAGTCAACTTGACCTCAACTGAAGCATTGGCAATGCTAAGTTGCAACTGTGGAATGCAATGTTCGGGCAGTTTTCATTCATTTGTTTGTATACATACATACATACTATCTGGCAGGTGTGTATGTGTTTTACTTGTTCATAATGATAGCTTGACGCTATGAGGGCCTAATGGCATAACCTAACCATGTCTATTAGCACTGCCACTCAAACTCTACCAGCAAACGTACATGCAGAGCTAACTTCAAAAACAAAAAAAAAACAATAAAAAGCGCGTTCTGGAATTTGAACTGAAACTGCTATTGCCAGTGCCAAGTACATGACGGTGTGCGTTTTGTTTACAAACTGCATTCCAACGTACCACGAATAGCAGATATCACCTTGAAACCCCGTTACATACCACATTTTTACTTGTATTTTCGAAATTGTTCATTAGTCGTGTTATTTTGGTTCTTTGTTTGGTTGCCTTTGCTTGATGTAAAAATGACAAATTTTGTAGTAATTCGTATTTGTAAATGCGTTCAATTGTTTGTGAGTGTTTGGAATTATTCGAAAAAAAGCGGCGATCTCTGATTATCCCCAACACCGATCATGTTACTACTTAGCTGAGTAACAAATCCAGTTTCTCATATATGTAGCTGTAAGTAGTACGTTCAAATTTCATTAGATAACGAAAACCTTAACCTTTTAACGCATATATGTACATGATTTAAGGACTAGTCTTGTCAACAAGATGATCCTTTGGTCACAGATAGAGGCTTAAGTTAGTTATAGTACCGAAAAAGATCCATTAAAACATAGGTATTCCGAGCTTAAAGTAGGTGATTTCAAAAATATATTTGGTAGTCGAAAAAGTCTTTTCGTATTTTGTGTCATACCATATAGTGTTGGAAAGGTAAGATTCTAAGCTTCATTTAACCAAAAAAATTGAATTCGGGGAAGCACATCACTAAGGAACTTCAAATTCATCACCAAACGGTTGAAATGTTTAAAAAATGCTTCTACAAAAAGAAGCTCATCAAGAAGAAGCTCAAGTGCCAAATCGAAAGAGTATGCTGAGATGTTTGGTGAGTTTGGAAAGGAATCACTATGAGCTACTTCAGTCTGGTCGAACGATTGATTCTACATTTCACTGTCAACAATTAATAAGATTGAAGCAAGCAATAAAAAAAAAAACAAAAAACGGCCAGAACTGATCATCAGAAAAGGCTTCGTCTTCCTTCAAAAACAGGGAGATCTAAGCTCGGAAGTTTTTAGGCATCCATCATATAGCCCTGAACTTGTACCATCGGACTACCATTTGTTTCGGTCAATGCAGAACTCCTTTAATGGAGTAAAGTTAACTTCAAGAGAATCCTGTGAAAATTACTTGTCGCTGATTTCGCCGAGAAACCAGAAAAGTTTTACACTGATGGAATAATGTCTCAAGCGGAAAAATGATCGAACAAAATGGTAAATATATGGTTTATTAAAGTTCTTTATATACTTAAAAAATATATGTTGAAGTTTGACTAGAAGTACGGACAGACCCAATGTATTTGATATCCACTCTAGTCCATCCCTTCAGTTAACTGATTTGTATATATGCATCTTATCTCACTAGTAAGCACAGATTCGTTGGATATATTTACTGGCTTCATAGTAGTGGTGACTCCAAACGCACATTCACGCACACACCTTTCACACAAGAAACGAACCCGGACTACCACCTAAAAGCCTTCGCCGCCCAACCAATCCCGCGCAAACAATCCTAACTCTGCAACATTCCGACTAGTGGAGATCACAGCGTAAACAGGTAAACGTCCATCAGTCCAGCTAATCCTCATACCCCAAGATTTCTGATGTACGAGACAGACAACAGACCTGGTATAATCAACTCAGATTGTCACACTCACCATTTATGTATATTTATAGGGGTGTTACAAACTTCGCAGCCAAATTTTCCCTTAAAATTAAAAGTCCTGCTCGGTATCTGGTTATAATTGCTTAAAATTTGCCAACAAAATGGCTGCCGGTATCGGTTAAATTGTTATTGAAAGAAAGGATAATTAACTACATTTCATTAAAGTTCGATTGAGCAACTGAGTTCTGATAGATATCGATATTTTTGTCTGCTGTTATTTGCGTATGGTCAAACTATAGTATTTGGAAAGCGAATTTCTTTTTAGTTTTTGAAGAAAGTTTTTGTTGTAATTTTGTTGTAGATATACAAAAATTTGACCCAGGCTAAAAATTAAGTGAAGCTCGGAATGTCAAGGAACACCCAAAAGTATCCGATGTCACTATCGTCAAGAAATTGAAGAAAGCTAGCTTTGCAAATTTCCACTTCAAACTCTACTGAACATCTTAGTTTCACCTTATTTTAGAAACGTCAACAACACGAAACAAGTCACACTTATCGAAAAGAAATATTGCGAAACGTTTACGATGCAATTTAATTAGTTTTTGAAATAGTTCATGTATCAAAAATAATAAAAATAAAACAATTTTTAACAGAAATTCATTTCATGTTTACATTTAATAAAAAATTTTGTAGATAAAAGCAATTACCCTCTGAAGTCAAGCAAAAAACGGCGGGTGCTCGATGACGTTTATGAGTTGAAAAAAGCTGTCAAATATCTTGCAAACCAAAACTTTTTTGGAAATTTGTTTTATTTTTTTTTCAGCATCAGCTTCTTTGTAAAATATGGTCGGACTAAAGCATGCCCAACGATTGGAATTTAAGTGTGCTCTGCCCAATCCAGAAAGAAGGAAACCCCACAATTTTCAATATCGCGTATAAGGTTCTATCGAGCATATTTTGTGAAAAATTAAAGCTCACCGTCAACAAATTAATTAGACCTTATCGGAGTAATTTTATACCTGGCAAATCAACAACCGACCAGATATTCGCCATGCGCCACATTTTGAAAAAGATCCGTGAAAGGAGAATCGACACATATCACCTCTTTGTCGATTTCAAAACTGCTTTCGATTGCATGAAAAGGAGCTGCCTTTATGCCGTGATGCCTGAATTTGGTATCCCCACGTTGAGCAACACCAAAAGCTCCGTCAGGATCGGGAAGGACATCTCTGAGCCGTTCGATACCAAACGGGGTTTCAGACAAGGCGACTCCCTGTCGTGCGACTTCTTCAATCTGCTGCTGGAGAAAATAATTGGAGCTGCAGAACCTAATCGAGCAGGTACAATATTTTATAAGAGTGTACAGCAGCTGGCGTATGCCGATGATATTGATATCAATCGGCCTCAACACCCGCGCCATTAGTTCTGCTTTCTCTAGATTGAACAAGGAAGCAAAGCAAATGGGTCTGGCAGTGAACGAGAGCAATACAAAATATATCCTGTCATCAAACAAACAGCCGTCGCACTCAGTGTTGATAGTCATAACTTTGAAGTCGTAGATAATTTCGTCTATCTTGGAACCAGTATTAACACCATCAACAATGTCAGCCTGGAAATCCAACGCAGGATAACTTTTGACAACAGGTGCTACTTTGGACTGAGAAGGCAATTGTGAAGTAAAGTCCTCTCTCGACGAACAAAACCCTAACTATATAAGTCACTCATTATTCCCGTCCTGCTTTATGGTGCAGAGGCTTGTACGATGACAACAACTGATAAGTCGACGTTACGAGTTTTTGAGAAAAAGGTTCTGCGAAATGTTTATGGTCCTTTGCGCGTTGTGCACGGCCAACCCATTCGATGGAACGATGACCTGTATGAGATGTACGACGCAGGCTAGGGAATGTTGTTCGAATGGACGAAAACACTCCAGCTCTGAAAGTATAAAACGCAGTACCCACAGGAGGAAGCAGTAAAAGAGAAAGGCCTCAACTCCGTTGGAAAGACTAAGTGGAGAAGGACCAAGTTTCATTGTATCAGAAGATACAAGTTTCATTTTTTTCTGCAAAACTGGGGTCATTCTCGATTTTTAAACTCTCTGTCGAAACTGAATTTTTCAAAATTTATTTTCTGAAAATTAATAAAACGACCTCTCTTTTGGATGAAACTCAAAATTATGTCATAATAATTCCATTTCAAATTACACGAATACGCATTTCAGGAAGCAACCCAAACTACCAATGTCCCCAACACAAGTTCATCATGCACTAAGAAATGGAAATTATGATTTGTTTTGCTATAGAAATAATCCGTAGAAGTGCACGGAGTGATTAATTGCATTTGGAATACATTTGGAATGCCACACACGCATGTATGTGTTTATAACATAACTTAAGTAAATAAAGTAATTACAAAATGTCGCCCTTGTTAGGTTGACATTTTGTGGCACGAAGTAATTAAAAGCCATTGAGGTCTTTCATATTACAACTCGCTGCCGTACACCTTACAGATGATGCTATTTACTAGCTTGATTGTATTACAACTTTTTACCTGTATTTAGAGATACAAATATTTTATAATTAAGAAACAAATTATTAATATGTTTTATATTTCATGTGTTGGTAAGACAACCATGTCATTTAAGAAATATGATTTTGATTACACCCAGAAAAAAATAATACTAATTAAACTGATAGACGTTAATCCTCCCTAACGAAACAATTGTTAAAGTCTTGTCTTCAATAGACTCAAATCAGTTTCCCGGAGCGGTCCTTTGAGTTTGTTGAATAACCAAAAGTCACATGCAGCTAAATCAGGCGAATCGGTGGTTGCAACACGATATTGGTTGAAATTTTAGCGAAAAACTTACAAGGAATCAATGCAGCATGTAACATTGCATTATCCTGATGCACAAACCAAGTTGTCGGTAAAGTTCTGTCCTTTTTTACGAATAGCTCCGCGATAACAACGCCTAACGTTCAAGTAGTAGTCCCTGTTGACAGTTTGGCCGGTCTGAAGGAGTGAGAGGTGTACCACAACTCGATAATCGAAGAAAACTGTCAACATAACCTTGGTTTATGACCTGCTATGACGTTGTTTTTTCGACTTCGACTCACCTTTGTCACGATATACGGCCGATTGATCGTCTATTCCCGGATCGTAGGTATAAATCCGAGACTCATCGCCAGTAATAATACGATCCATAATACCCTGGTAGTCGGAAAGCATTGTTTCACAGGCGTTAACGCCTCGCTGTTTTTCGGGAAATTTGAGTGATTTTGAAACCAATCGTGTTTTCACTTTTCTTAGCACAAAAGGTATTTGCTGACTTCCTTTTCCAAAATTCTGAACGTTTCGAGATCAGAAATTTGATTGCGCACACAAAATTTAATGGATATTCTTTGTAGAATAATTTTACTCTTCGTAAAAATCGCCTATTGCACTTCATGTTCTGCAGAAAAACAAAAAAGGATTATTAAGAAATGCTGACTTTACGAATATTTTTTTAGATCTCTTTAACTTAACTTCAATATTTTTATGTACGTGTTTTTTTTTTTTTAATTTAGCCAAGAAATGAGGTCCTGAACACTTTAAGATACTTTTATCCATATGACAGCAAAAAAGATTTTGTATCGACGATTTACTGAAGAAAAAATATCTTCCCCGACTCATGAGTTCTTGCATAATGATGAATGAATCATAAGAATATGATAAAAAACTAGTGCACTTATAACCAGTTAAGATATCGAGCTTTTCACTGCTGGGGAAGGGCGCAACTTAATGAAAACGTGATGAAAAGAAAATTCTTTGGCCACCGACTTAGGTTCTGAGGTACGCTGATGAGGCGTTAAAATAGTTTTACCGCACAAATAAAAAGGCAATCGATCGACATTCGACGATTGGCATTGATGTACATACAAACGCACACACTCATGCATATGAAGATAACATAAATGTACACATTTCCATGTGCATCGGTATTACATACATACATACATAGTGATAGAGAGATATTGTGTAAGTAAACTAATCTCTACACACAAATATACTACATGCATATGTAAGCCCGTCTGTATGTATATTCGGTAACTGTTATCAAGTGTGCCGTGTAAATTCCATGACCGGCATCTCTATACAGAGACCCCCGACTAGGGGCTTAGGATTTTCCAGGAATTTCTTGTTCTTAATTAAAAAAATGTAAAAAAAGAACAAACAAAAATGAGATAAACGTTTGGAATACAGACACTCTGTACAATGCACCACACAAATACATCTAGACACACACATACAACCATTTGTGAACACTAGGGTGAGGTTTATATGACTTTTTACTCTTACTTGTTGCCATTCGGGATACAATGAAGAAAATAAAAAAAAACAGGCCCAATATGGTTGGTTATGCCAGTAAATGATTTTCCTAATATGACCGAAGGCACCTCGGTGAGCACATTCCTCTCTTCTTCTTTATTGCTGCAGACACTCCTTATGCGCTTAAAGCCGAGTTTACAACAACACGCCAATCGTTCTTCCTCCCCGCTGTTTGGCGCCAATGGGATATTCCAAGTGTACCCAGGTCCTTCTCCACCTGGTATTTGTAACGGAGTGAAAGTCTTCCTCTTTCCCTGCTCCCACAGCGGGTCCTGCGTCGAATACCTTCAGAGCTGGAGGTTTTCATCCATTCGGACGACATGACCTCGTCAGCGTAACCGCTGTCTCTTAATTCGCTGAACTATGTCAATTCCGTCGAATCTCTCATACAGCTCATCGTTCCATCGGATGCGACATTCGCCGTTGCCAATGCGCAAAATACCATAAATCTTCCGTCGACTCATCAGATGTTGTTATCGTCCATGCCGCTGCACCGTATGACAGGACGAGAATAATGAAAGACTTATAGAGTTTGGTCTTTGTTCGTCGAGAGAGGACCTTACTTCTCAGTTGCCTACTCGATCCGAAGTAGCACGAGTTGGCACGAGTTATTCTGCGTTGGATTTCGAGGCTGACATTGTTGTTGGGGTTAATACTGGTTCTAAGATAGTCGAAATTAACTACGACTTCGAAGTTATGACTGCCAACAGCGACGTGGGAGCCAACTCGCAAGGGTCATTACCTATTACTAGTTATAATAATTTATTGGCTTAATCTAATATTCTCAAACATCACATCGGTGTATATCGTTATTTAATGGTTTGGTTTGGTTCAGTTCTCCAATCGCAACGGAGCCTGAACACTGAAGGTTTCAAGGAAGTTTATTTTTTCCAAGGTCTTTCAAATGACACCCTAAAGTGTACCTATGCAATTATACATATGTATGTAAGTATATGTATGTCTGCAACAGAACTTAAAACTCGTTATTACAAATGTGTGCATCTGTGAGAGTGTGTCGCCACGCAAAATGAAAAACAGTAAATTTTAATAAAATAGCTAAATGACATTGGATGCTGATAAATACCAAGCTCAATAGCTTCACATACGAACGAGTATCTTTAACTAGATGTTTGAGGCGTCCTCAACAGCATCTATCACAGACTCGCATACATACAAACAAATTATCCGCGTACGTGTGTAATTCGAATGAGCGCATCGCTATTGAGGGCGATTGAATTTAATACTGTGGTTCATTTTGATAATTAGTGGACTCAAACTATTATTCGTGTGAAGGTCATGTGTCTCATCGTCGGGAGGAATGCCTTTAGAAACCAAAATTTCAAATTTCTCTCCAAAATTCGTCAATTATTTGGATTATAGTCCCTGTACAATACAACTCCTTATGAAGGATGTTGTCCTTCACTAATACTAATATAACAAGTTGAGCCACAAACCTCAGATTCAAAATGGAGCTACAAAATACAAAACTGCAAATAGTTAAATCACATTTTTGAAGAAATACCATAATTAATCACGATCAAAAATTTTCTCCAACTGGTCTTTCCAACGGAGTGGATTTTCTTCCTCTTCCTCTGCTTCCCTCGGCGGGTACTGCGCGAATATTTCAGAGCTAGATGTTTTCGTCCATTCGGAGACATGACCTAGCCAGCGTAGACACTGCCTCTCAATTCACTGAACATTCAGTATATCGTTATTCGCCGTGGCCAACGCGCAAAGTACCATAAATATTCTTAAAAACCTTTCTATCGCAAACCCGTAACGTCGACTCAGCGGTTGTTGCCATCGTCCATGCCCATGCACCATATAGCAGGACGGGAAAAATGAGTGACTTATAGAGTTTGGTTTTTGTTCGCCGAGAGAGGACTTTACTTCTCAATTGCCTACTTACTCCGAAGTAGTACCTGTTGGCGAGAGTTCTTCTGCGTTGGATTTCGAGGCTGACATTGTTGGTGTTGATACCGGTTCCAAGATAAACGAAATTATCTACGACTTCAAAGTTATTATCTATCATAAGTGATGTGGGAGATTCTCTAATGAAATTTAAAAGGGGTGGGAGTTGAGGAAAACTTTATGAAATTTCACCAATTAGGCTGAGTTAAAAATCCTAAAAACCACTTTCGATACACTGTGCGAAGATCGGTTGGTCATGGCCGCAGCCAAGAAATGCAACAAGAGAGAACAGCAACGTACAACCTTAAGAGTAATCAGAATAGTGAATTGGTAGGCTAGCACTGGCAACGGAATAGAAATTGTCATTAAAAGCCTCAGCGATTTAGGCAATTGCATTCGGCCTGCCAGCGTTGTTGCCGTTCTTTCGAATACTGTTATACCGCCGGTGTTAGTTATTTGTATAATGGAATATGAATTTGATGACAGTGTTCAATAGGAGAGCAAGATTAAAAAAATCAACGAGAGAATTTAACTCATAACATATATTCATACAAACATATGTGCACACACTACCGTAATGCCAATGGTCTGTCGGTAAAGTGTTAAACAACAACACGTTGTGGTTTGTTCAGGTTTGTTCAGAGCAATATTCATTCATTTGATCGCACCGACGAGAACAACAGCGATAACAATAAAGCAAAAACAGACGATACCTACAGCTATAGTGGCGCTGTTGGCAGCGCTAACTAACAACAAGCGCACCGGAATGATAGCAACAACAAAACAAGCTGAATCGTCAACAACGATGCATGCAACAATGATTGCTGCAACACGACCAAAGTATACACGTTTATGTGATGTTTTGGTCAAGCAGCTTTGGCTATGCGGACTTCATTTAAGGCGAAGGAGGAGTGACGAAGTGGAGCCGAACTTGACGGTCTTAGGCTTACTACAGCAACATGTCTGTGTGTTGGTGCAAATGTAGCTGTAGGTTCCGATAGATTATGCGGCAAGCATGGCAAGTGGCACGGCGTCATTATCAACAAGGTAATGAACCGAGCTTGTATGCGAGTTTGCTACCAACAACAACAACAATACTAAATTGAAATTTAAATTAACAGTGAAAAAACTCTTTGTGAAGAAAGAAATTATTAACAGTGTTGTAAAAATGAGGCATGATATACACACAGAAAAATCTTACAAAAATATTTACAAAAGAGTTGACCGAACATTAATGGCGCAGTGCAAAAATGCGGTTAACAGTACTCCCAACGGATAAAAATATAAGGTAACGACGTAAACGCTAAATATAGCCCGCAATACTTTGTTATTTATTCTTTTCAAGTCAAGAAATTTTAATTCACATCCTACCACCTTTCTTACCAAAAACCAAAAAACGTCCGATAGAAAGCAAAAACAAAATTATATAACTAAAGTTGGTTTGGACCACATTCTATAACTGTCTTCACAAATATAACTTTTTGTGAAGTGCAGTACGGCAGGAAGCCGAGAGGAAGAACAGAACAGTAGCACTTTAATCTATATTAGATGGGGAATGTGGCAAAACCCTAGAATATACAGGGTTTGTCCGTAAAGTAATAGGACTGATGTTCTTCAGCCACGACTGTACTTCGGAGCCTGCGTACATCGACTGGATTCGGTATAGTGCGTTCCTAGCTAACGAACGAGCGGCTGGTCAGTTGTAACTGAATATCTGGAGACTCAGAACAAACATTTTCGCGCGATGTGAGTGGTATAAGCCGAAAATGCAACGTTCGCAGAGGAACGCGATTACATTCTGTGTGAATCTCGGCAAATCTGCTACAGAGACGTTTGATATGATCAAGCAGGCTTACACTGATGTTGCTTTAGCAAGAAGTGACGGGTTTCGGTGGCACCAGGCCTTTATGGAGACCGCGAAGAGGTCGCAGATGAAGACCATGCTGGGAAACCTATGACTTCGACAAACACCGACAATGTAACTCGTTTGCGCAAAGTTTTGAACTCAGACCCGATCAATCGGGTCCAAAAAATATCCCAGTCGATTGGAAGTTACACCACATAAACGCCCTGGCTCATACCGCCTTTCTTGTGAGCAGCTACCTAACCAAGGCCGGCATCCAAAGCTTCCGCAGCCGTCCTACAACCCAGATGTGGCCCCCGGACTTTTTTTGTTTCCTTGCCTGAAAAGGCCGATGAAAGACAAGCATTTTGAGACGACAGGAAGGGGTCCAAGCAGCATACACCTCGGCTCTCAAAGCTATTCCGGAGAATGCCTTCCGTGACGCCATCAATGCTTGGAAATCTCGCTGGCAGCGCTGCATTGACGCAGAAGGAAAATATATAGTATATGAAGATTTTAATGAATTATAACGATTGGTTCTCATAAATTTTTTCTTAAATCGACTTTTTAGTTCCTATTACTTGCCGGACAAACCCTGTATACGTCTAACATATTAATGCATTGACTTTCTACAAGGGGTTACCAAAAAGAGTTTTTTTTCTCGCACCAAAGCCAATAACAGTTATGCGTCTTGGTTGGAATTTAACTGGTTCTCGATTGTATCAGAAAGGTTTGGTGGTTTTGCAATTGACTCCCACCAAAACACTTAAATACACATACACATGTATGAGCAAATACATGCATATATGTACATATGTAAGTATGTGTGAATGCTGGCGCATTGCTGTTAAGTACCTAAACGAATCAATCAATTTCCCTTTTATTAAAAATTTTCCCATTGCACCATTGCACGTGCGCCGCGCCGACTCCTTATTTCGCTCTTATCTGCTTTTTTTCTTTTTTCACAGTGCATACAGTCCACGCATTCACTCATGGATTCGACGTTGATGGGAAAGGGAATGTGGATTTTTAGCTGCTGGCATCGACTTCGGTCCGGTCAGAAGTGCACAAGCGTGCTATGTCGGGGTGCGGATAGCGGCGTTAGTGATGCGACGGTGCGACGTTGAGCGCAGAGCTCTTTTTAATGTATTGCAATTCCAAGAATTTAGGAAGAGGAACGTGAGAAACTTTGTTTTTGTTTTCTTTACTTATTTTTCATTTCTTCATTTCCCCATTTTAAATGCCTTGTAAGCCCAGTGTGTGTGGGTTCATTCTTTACCTTACGTACATACATATGTACGTTCATGCATGCAAGCATTCACCTACGTTCGCTTCTATATGTATGCATGTAGATATGGGTACACACTCATATGTACATAAGGTATAACTAAATTCTTGAGGAATTTCGTACAGCGCCAACATTAATGCACACAGGCACACCGACATTCACACACAAACTTGCAGACTTTGCAACAGCGAAAGTCGCCGAAAGCCCAAGCGGGCAGCCGTGTCTGCTTGTCCGTAAGGTTAAATGGGAGTTGAAGTTTGGGATGGAGATGCAGTCGGACGTTGGACGAGCCGCAGTGTTCAAAGTGCGTCTGCCAGTTTTTGATATAAACTGCACGGCTGGCTGATGGCTGCCCGCCCCCGCCGATTGTTGCCTCACCAGCCTATGTATGCATGCGAGCCAGCCAACCGATCGCGATGAAAAGAGAAAGCCAAATTCCAATCTGAGCAATCGAGGTATGAATTTTATATGTGTAATGCTTGCTTTCAAGCTTATTTTGGTTTTTACCTTTCTTTTTGTGTGACTTTACTTTTATACACACTTCTCATATTTCTTTTTTAATGCCTTTCTAGTATCGCAATAACTTCTACAGCGGCAGCTAATGGTTTGATTTAAGGTATGCGTCGCAAGTTTTTGGATCATTTCGATATTCGAACTAAATATACAGGAATGACCAAAGGTGAGCTTTCAGGGTATGTCGCTTTTCATGGGGCGGCGGTCTTACAATGAATCAGTTAGACAGAAGACAGTTCTTGGATGATTCAGATCTATTATTCATATTCTTTGTGGGCTTCGAAGGTTACGATCCAACAGCCTTGCTGAGTCCCTTATCCTCTTCTACAGGTTACTCAGAGCTCTCTGAAGTCTTTGAAAGCCTCTAGTCTACATAACGTCCCAACACTGTAGGAAACTTAATCAGAAGTAATTAGCCAATTAGCAGATAGTATCTTCTTTCACATAATGGAATAACTGATTGATCCACGGAATTTAGATAAAAATGCTTCAGTCGTTTGGGCTTTTTTAAAAGAAACCACGCAAGATAAAGTTAAGACGCACGGAATTTTCTTAATGAGAATACTTTGGCGGTCAATTTGCTCCATCGTCTATATTTGCTGTTCTGCTTTTGGCAAGTCCTTACGAAAACATGATTTATGTATGGTCTCATTTGCAATGAAAATATTGTTACATGATTTATCCAAGCCGAAAAAAACGAGTTCAACCACTTTTCCCAAAAGGGGTTCACAGTATCCAATGCCTCCTTGCAGAAATAAACAAGTTTCAACACGATTATTTTTACAATTCAAAATTTCAAAAAAGAGGTACAGGCACGGAAGCTTGTTGCTCACACTCATCTAGTCTATTAACAAGTTTTTTTCTTTATTTTTTGTATATATTTTTGTAACTTACTTGTTTCTTTTTAATGTTTCGTCTCAGTGTACACAAGACCACACTCCATTTGTCTCCGCAGCAAGGATTATAAGAAAAATCCCGTTTTCCCAGAATTCTTAATTATATCAATATCCACTTCCTGCACAGAAGAGGGTTGGACAAATGAACTAAAAAAAAAAACAACAATAAAGGATAAAAGAAAACGCCGAAAATCAATGCAAAGCGCACAAAACATAGTCAGCAAATTGTGGGAAAAAGAAAGGACAAAGCCGCTCCGATGATGGTCTGGCACACTATTCCCAATGTGCATTTGTTTGCTTGTAGCTGTATGTACATGTGTGAGTATTTGTTTTGTGTCACACACGCACACAATACCCATACATATACACACACAGAAATACCACATATGTAGGCACAAGACTGGAACTACAACGAGTTCAAGTGCGTACGTCGTCAAATGCTGATAAAGGACGAAGATGATTAGTTTTCTGGAATTGTCCATTGTCTCTGTGTGAGGTTTTTAAAGTCAGGGTGTAATGAGATTTCGACGAACTATAAAATATTTATTATCTATTGATATGTGTATTGGTTTGAAATGAATTCACAACGGAAAGTGATAATAAGTTGAACATATCGTCACCTTTTCGTCGTTAACACGAAACTCCTTCTAAGATATTCACCGATTTAAAAAGCAATAGAAAGTATCTTTAACGGAAAATAACGAAAATGTGAAGTTAAACGGTTTTGAGGAATGATTGGTTTTAAGTGAGTAAAAAAACTTTAGATTTATGTAACAGTAGGTCAACATAGACCATCAAATGTTCTGGCTGAAGACAGAATTAAACCCAATCATAATTATACTTTGAATTTTTGAAAACTTGGTGCCGTCTCCAACAGAAAATTTAACATGACTCGCATTTCCCTTAACTAAGAAGCAAAGCGAACGATCTGCATACGAACGTTGATGCGAGAAACAAGTAAGAAAGAGCAAAGTTCGGGTATAACCGAACAATTTATACTCTTGCAACCTGCAAGGATTAAAGTCAGGGAAGTACCTTCAGGTACATAAGGCTTGTTAGTTATATGGGGATAGGACGAGTTTTCCCCCGATTTTATTCATTTTAAGCACAAATATGCACCGTTATAAGAAAACACGCTTGCTCCATTTTATTAAGATAACTCACATATTGGGTGATGCGTGCGGTATAAAGTTACCTGGAAGTTTGAAAATCTTTACATTAGGTATGTAAATGGAGGCTAAGGAAGTAATGACCCATTTTTGACACACGGATAGACTGCTATCAGGAAGAGATTCTCTCTGAATTTCAGTTATTTATCTCACACATTAACTGATAATTTCGGTAAAAAGTCAACTATAAGCGCTGAGTCCACCAATTCAATGCCTAGGGACTTGGGCAATTTTGTTTCTATCTAGCCATTTTTTAGTCATAAAATAGCAAACCTCAAATGAACTATTCCTGCAAGGTGTTAATCTGATAAAATCATTCATTCTTGATTTCTTTACTGGAAAAACAAAATTTCAAATGGAATTTAAATTTGTATCATATGGGAAGTAGGCGTGGCTGTAGACCACACACACACTCTAACATAGGAATGGTAGAGGAATGTTCTTATGATATTTGCGCTAGGCGAATTTGGTGCTTGAACCGTTAGTTGTTTAGGAGATATGTATGTACATTAAACTTATTGGAGGGCGATTTCCTGTGCCAAATTAGAGTCTTATATCTTAATTTAATACTTTGTTATGGTACTTTACACGTTTTCGATTAATGGCGTGTTGTGAGCGTGGCAGTGGATTACGGCTATTTACGCACTTGTACTTTTTTTTGCCAAGGAACTCACATACCAATTTTCAGCAAAATATTATAATTTTTACATAATTTTTACAGTTTGCACTGACGGACGAACAGACAGACAGTCGCGCTGATTTCAACTCGTCTCATCATCCTGATCATTTAAATATCTATAACTCTATATCGGATCAGTTTTAAGGAATATAAAAAACTGTTAGGTAAAAAAAATTAGTAAACTCTCTAAGCATTGATCATGACTAAATCAGGTTAGGTCTTTTAGACATGAATATCACATAAGATGGAACGATGAGCTTTTTAAACTATACACGTCGTCAGATGGTGTATGCAAAAGATCCAGCTTTGAGACCTTGACTACATTGGAAAGGATCCAGAAAGAATTGGTTTCATTTGGTGTTTCAAATTAAGCGTCTTACGAACAAAGTCGTAACTGACACGTCAATCGCTTAAGACTACATACATACATACATATGTATATAAAGACAATCGAGTTGGGCGCATGTACAGTGCAAATTTTTTAGAAATAAAGTCAGCATCCTTGAAAACGAAACGTATTGAAGAGATGAAAATTTTTGCCATTGTTTTCCATTTCTCAAGTATATTTCTTACATTATTGCTATTCATATTTGCAATAACATTACAAACGAATTAATGTAAAATTCATTATAGTACTTACATATGTACTTATATGATATACCATATATGCATACGTATGTATAGTATAAATGTTTAATTGCGCATTTTGTCCATATTCCATAATCTAATCAGAAAAGTTTTCAGAGCCGCCATTATTATTTTCGCACACTCCTCCCACCGCCGTCGTCCGCTAACCCAGCACATATACGCTGACAACAACTATTTGAAAGAATTCAACAATACTACACAGCATCATCACATATAACAAATAGACACACACACACCCAAGCAGACGCACATTCATTTTATTACGAATACGAACACAATTCATTGAAATCACCTACTGTTAGAAAAAGAGCAACCAAAAAGCGAGAATTACTCACCAACACAATCGCACAGCGGAGAACGGTACACACACACACTAGCAAGAGGAAGAAACTGTCATCAACTCACACACACATACAAAGTGTAGGCACAGTTGCCACATGGCCAAAATGGCACAACAAATACGAGTTGGCGCTAAGTCATGAGAATTGTCAATAAAAAGTTTTCAAAATATGCAGAAGCGTTTTTTAATTTTTGGCTACGTACGTAATTAAAGTTCAGCAAACAATTTAAGCTTTGAGATAACTTTTAGCAAACTTAACTTGCGATTCCAATCGATCAGCACTGATTGGACATTAAGTTCGAAATTGTTGGTTATTTGCATAAATTCTCAAAATGGCAACCACGATTGTTTTTCTCTACACACACATACATGGCAGGCACGCAAAGTATGCCTCAGCTCCGGTATTCATCACACCTATTAAGAATCTCACCAACACAATGAGGCATGATCGTGAGAAATGCCTACAAACACAACAGAATTCCGCATTTGCACGAGTGGGCATGAGCCGAATGCGCCTCCAACAACAAAACATAAAGCGTTATCTACGACAATCATCAATAGTGGCGAAAAGTACATACAAACAAACAACATAGTTTAAACAATAACAAAATCAAAAAATGAGAAACTTCCACTCTGGCATCTTCGGCTGGGTCTAGTTGCTATCTCACCAATCCACATTCCTTGCCCAACCATACACAGGAACCGTTTCATTCACAACTTGGCCGCTCTGGTCGCTAGGCCGCTTCGCTTGCTGCTTATTTTCACAGCACGAGCGAGCATTAGCGCAAACTTAACCACAAACGCCATCACCAATACCACCGTCATCAACAGTATTAATGATTTTAATTACGCAGAGGCTTCTTAAAATATCGCCACATACATACATAGCATACAGAGCAATTCGATAGAGAATGTAACCCAGTCGTCCGGGGAGATGAAACTAAGTCTCATCTCGCTTGGTTTAAATGTAGCTTAATGGCTCCGTACCCAAAATAAAGATTTACCATTTCATTAAGCTGAATTACTCTTTAGAAATGACTTTATAGGTACAGATCGTGTATATATGTATGTATTATATGCGGAAAATTGCAATGACAGCTATATTTTGAAAATTTTGTGTATAAAAAGGGAAGAATGCCACGCAAGCCACCAATGAAATTTTTGAAGTTTACAGAGATGATGCCGTATCAGTTCGTGTAGCACAACAATGGTGCGCACGCTTCCATTCCGAAAATTTCGATGTGAAAGATGCACCCCACTCTGTTCGACCTATCGTTAAAAAGTCGATGAAATTATGGAAAATATTAACCAGGACCGTTAAATAAGCAGCCATGACGTCGCTAAGGAACTTAAAATTCATCATCAAACGATTTTGAAGCATTTAAAAAAGGCAGTCTACAAAAAAAGCTCGATGTTTGGGTACCACACGAATTGTCTGTGAAAAATTTAATGGACCGAATTAACATTTGCAATTCTTTGCTGAAACGAAATGAAATTGAACCATTTCTAAAGCGTATGGTAACAGGAGACGAAAAATGGGTCAAATAGGACTATAATATGCGAAAAAGATCATGGCCCCAGCGTGGTGAAGCTCAGCAAATGGTCGCAAAGCCAGGTTTGACGCCTCGTAAGGTTATGTTGAGTGTTTGGTGGGATTGGAAAGGAATCATCCACTACTCCAGCTTAGTCGAACAGAAAAGATTCGTCTTCCATCAGGACCACGCTTGACCACGCACATCTTTGATGACTCAGCAAAAACTGTGAAAGCTGTGATGCATCCGCCATATAGCCCAGATCTTGCACCTTCGGACTGTCATTTGTTTCGGTCAATGTAGAACACCGTTAATGGAGTAAAGTTTGCTACAAGAGAAGCCTGTGGAAATTACTTGTCGCAGATTTCGTCGAGAAACCAGAAAAGCTTTATACTGATGGAATAATGTCTCTAGCGGAAAAAATGGCAAAAATTGGTAAACCAAAATGGTACCTATTTGGTTCCGTAAAGTTTATTATAAATATAAAAAAACAAATAAGTTGAAGTTTGCTTAGAAATACGAAAAGACTTTTTCGACTACCCTATTTTTGCAACATACTTACATACATATGTACATGTGTACACGTTTTTTACGTATTAATTTTAGAAATTCTGCTAACTGTACCAAATGTTGTTTTTGGTTTAATTGTCTGCTGGACATTGTCACGCGGCAAAGTCAGCTCGAGGAAGTCAATGGCTTTTGCGGAATTCCATTATATGAATCTTCTAGATAGGTGCAAAATCTTAGACATATTTGCTTTATTTTCACGTACATGTGCTTAGCAGTTTGTTTTGTTGTTGCTTAAAATGCTATTTATCCGTTTTGAACTTGTTTGACGCATTTCCACTGCGTTAATAAATAATCGTAAGGACAAGTTGGAGGCAGACAGCATTAGTTAGTGGCAGGCAACAGAAGCTAGTGGCTCTGTGCGTTACCTTGCGCTGTTGCCTGCCACTTGGAAGCTATATACAAGGAATATTTGACGGAGCAGCAACAACAAACATTTGGTATGTGTGTACAAATGCGCAGGTAAATGTTTGCAGTGTTTTTAAGAGTCCGCCACGCCGATAAAGTGGCAACTTTCGCAAGAGCATGCCTACGCACGCGAATGTTGCATACAACGGACATATCTACACAAGTAACTACTATAGGTACCATACACATGGTATGTGTGTTGCACTGGCTCAGAAGCCGACAGCAAGTGGAATGCGCGCCACTGACCATAGAACGCGTACAGCGCAACGCGGCGATGGGTCGCACCACAAAATCTGCGTTCGTGCTACTCTCAGCCAAGTTTAGTATAGTGATGTTTGCGAGTGTTTTTGGGATTGCGAATATTGTATACCTGATCTTCCTTATTAGTTCATGCATTCTTTGATTCGTAGCTGCGGCCTGTGGCCTGCTTCACTTCGCAGATTCTATTCGAATTTATTTTTATTGGACACAATTTCCTGGAAGAATTCTTTGAACTTTTCGTTCACCTTGTTGTCCCTTTGAATTAATGTTTTCAACGGTAGTTAATGAAGTAAGCCGACTAGCGAAATGAACAGTCCAAGTTTGTAAATTTATGTATGTTTGTATATAGTTAGGAGGTAAATATGTATGTATATGTTTGTACGAAGAGGGATATGAGGCTATGACGATGAGGGAGGATCATCATTTTACACAATGCGAATATAATAGAAAGATATTTTAATTGAGTGCGATCTAAAGCAATTAGTATCCTGGAATTTTACATTTGTGTATAATTGAAAATTAGAGTATTGAAGGATAAAATCCTTTTTATCATCGCTAAAATGGGAATAGTAAAAAGTCAAACTTAATGTCAGTGTCCATATTAGTAGCTATAGTTGTTTTCTGCATGGTCCCTGATACTAAGCGAAGCTAGTTAGCAATTCTATAAATTCTCTAATTTTTTATTTGTATTAGATTAATTAAGGAGACAGGGGTCGTTAAATAATCAAATTGAAGCTACTTACTTTTCAGAAAACGGAAGCATACACAGTTTACAAGACAACAAACATTTCAGCAGTCATTTTAGCTTAAGCCGTGATTCATCAAGAGAATGCTATAAGTTTCAAAAGAGTTAGAGTCGTCGGCCGATATGGCTGTTTATCAATTTTGGCATACAGGTAGGGAATATAAAATTTTTAATTTCACATAATACGTTTTTATCTTATAGACATGCACAATCGCAGATGTGCCCATTTGTTTTTGTTTCCATGCCGTTTTACAACCAACAACAACATTTCATCTTCACTCGAAAATAAACTGATTGGAACCGGATCGTTTTCAGGTGTCTGCAAAATTTTGTTACATGTTATAGTAAGTTAATTCCTATACTATTTACATATATTAAGGCTAAGAAAAACTCTAAGGCCGTATCAGCAAGCTTTGCACCAATGAAATTTTATGACAAACTGATTAATATTCAACCAAAAGATCCAAAATCATTACATTAGATATATAGAGGCTAAGAGAAATACTTAATATATCATTGACACTTACTAAAGGTTCAAATATAGCTGACATAATGACCGATATTTACAAGTCAACTAAACCGGAACTTCGAAAATCATCAAAATACAGTATTCGAAATAAGCATAAACATGCAATATAGATATTCTAAAGAAGTTTCATCCATTGAATATTGCTGTACCCGCACTTCATGTTCACTGTATCACCATTGTCCTGAATTGTAATATTTTTGACGTTATTCGCATTTTCAGAGTGAGCATGAGTTAATATCCGATTTCCATCTTTTACCTGTCATATTGTGGATTTTTGTACAGCCTCGCAGTCTTTCTACCTTTCTGTGCCAAATTCTTGCTTTGCATCTTAACATACATAAATAGAATTACAGGGTATATTATGTTGGTCACGAGGTTTGTAACACGCGGAAGGAAGCGTCGGAGACCCAATAAAATGTATGTATATGTAAACGTTGTATCAGTGCTGAGCCGATTTAGCTATGTCCGTCTGGATATGTTATATATGAACTACTCCACACCAAGCTGTCAATTTAGGTGAATGGAATGGTTGTTCGAGAATCACGTTCCAAATGAAAGTGAGCCTTATCGGGGAAGAATTTTTCTTAAAAAAAACGTTAAAGTTTTCCCAAAATTTTTTCCCAAATCAAAATCAGCAAATTTACGACGTTTATGGTGGTCCAATGGCTTCAGATCTTGGGTGAAAACAGCGTTATGTAGATGCTACCCAAATCCTTACTCAAAATCCGCCAGATTGTGGTTTGAAACAGTCCCAATTCTTGAAAACGTCTTGGAATCGACAAATTATTTGTCATTTTGGCACTTGAGCATCATATAAAGAAAATGTACGCTCGAAATTTTCAGAAATTCGACGAATAGCGAACGCACAAGGATTATTACGACTATAAAATTGCAAAACCGCACGAAAAGTGGCAATTAGGGAACGATTATCTTGATAATAAAATATGGATACGAATGTGTATTATATTCATATACTTATAATCATAAAGTTAATTTGAATAAATATCTAAGAAATGATTTCCCAAACTAAAAAATAACTCAACTCTCAATAGAGCTGACTAAAAATTTTAGAACCGTAGCCACACGACAACAACATCAATAAAAATTTTAACAACACAATTCTCAGAATGACAAAAAAGAATCCTGCGACTCAGAACTATATTTCTACTGTACCAATGATTGCTAGCCATGGAGGAATGAATGATAATTAACACTTTAGTTTGTTTCTCTTATTAGCCCGAGCACGACTCTACAATTAAGAATTAAACTCGTAAGAACTAAAAAAACGCTACAAATTGTCCGGTTATCAGAGATAATTTGAACGAAGTACTACAAGAATAGTGTTCATTATCAGTCATCGGAAAGTTCCCATGTCCGGCTATAGAAATTGGTTTTCATGAAATGTGTCCGGTTATGGAAGTTGTCCGGATATAAGTATTGTCCATAATGGAGAATAAAAGTGAGTTATCTAAGTTTAGGCATTCCATATCACGATCTATGCGTATACCTTAGACTAAATTATCTGCGACTGTCGCTAAAAATTTCATCTGATTTTCCGTGGGTTGTATTCACCAATAAATAAGTATTTATGCATATATTTGTATGTGCACATATAAGTATTATTGTGTCTACATATTTAAGTATGTAGCGGTATATTTGGCATGTGTAAGCAGACAAATCTAGGCGTCCCGTCGTGGTGCGGTGTGGTTGGCGGTGACGTGAGTCGACCGTGCCATACCTCCTTGCGCCCAGACGATATTTAATTTGATGTGATCGGCGGCGAAAAAAGTCGGTAGTACTGTGCCGCCACAACATTGCGACACCATCTTCATCATCTGTATCATTATTATTGTGTTTATCTGCGTCGCCGGCCAGCCACATCATCACATTTGCCAGCAATAGGCAACGGCCGAAACCAGAGGCTATGGTACGAGTATTACCAAATCATAGCCAGCCGCTGTCACCTCTACAACTGCTACAGACGACTTATGTGTAGAGATTCGTCGGTGTTCAGAATGTCTACGTATCTATTTATAATTTGTCTCTAAATCTATTTTTGCTATTTGTTTTCGGTATAGAAGGAAGTGAAATATTTTTGTGATATCTCTGAGTTAAATTTATTTTCGTAAACATTTCATTCCATTTAGTCGTCCCCGGTGCTATGTGTGCCCTTACCGCTGCACTCTTTATTTGTCAGGCTATCTTTGTCGTCGGTTGTCCATCCATCCTCTCATCATCTGACACAGAGTATCTAAAAGATTTATATGAATGTATGTAGGTAAATAATATGGATATTCCTACAAACATACACACATGACTGGGTATACGCGTATCCCCCTGTCAATCAAGCATTTATGCGCTCCATAAAAAGCAATATAAGCATTGTTTTCTACTAATTTTCTCACTAGCAACAGAGGTTTTTTCAGTATATTTGCACATAAGCTTCCTTGGTTTCTGCTCTGTTAAAATTTCAAACTTGTTAAGCATGATAATGCAATGACTTCGGGAGGGTGGTTCTCAAAATACTCCCGATGGAAGCCAGGGCGGATGACCCTTCAATTCTCAATTCCGATTTTATCCGGCCAAGGGCTGTTATTACGAGGACCTAAACCAAGTAAGCAATAATAAGTTAATACCCGCTGCCTTCAGTGGAGACGGAAGAGAAAGGCAATATATATAATCTTGAAAATTATCGACTTTATCCCTTCGGACGCAGTGAGCATGGGGGAGGGATTGTCAGTTGATGGACGCATCTTCAGTCTCGAGCGCTTGCTCGAGGTGGCTCGATTAACAACCTACGCTGGCGTCGTTTCCCTTATGATAAAAGGAAAAATTCTAAGTACCGTCCACGAGCCAACACAAGGGTACCTCAGCATGGTATTCAACTGGGCGAATAGATGCGGATAGCTGTCAAGCCAAGTAAAACTGAAATGGTTTTATTTATCAGGAGGTGCAAAATCCCAGACGTTGCTCTCCTCTTATTTAAAGGTTTACGTCTTCAACCTGTTGCTAAGGTGAAGTACCCAAAGCGTATTATAAATAAAAACCTTTCAAGGAGACCAAATGATGAGGAGAGACTAAGGAAAGCATCGATTGCTTTATATTACTGTAGAGGAGCTATAGGGAAAAGGTTTGGACTCTCACCGAAGATAACGTACGGTTCTACGAAACCGTAGTTATGTTCTATGGTGCATTCGTCTTTTGCAGAGCCCTCGAAAAGGCTAAATTAGCTAAAAAGCTTGAACATATCCAAAGAGTGGTTCACATCGGCATCTCTAGTGCTCTAAGGGGTCCGAACAAGGACATACTGAAAATCTCTCCTCCTTCAACCGAATTCTTGAAAACTTGGATCACTGCGTCGGAGTGGCCAACGTTGTGGATTTTTCTGTGCTTAGATATCGACGAGGAAAATTTGGATGGGGTAAAGTGTCTGGGAAAGAGACGCAGTAAGCTTTTTCATGGATGCCTCTAAGCTAGGAGGAGGAGTTTTCTATATGAATATGAATATGATGCTACCAAGATGACCATAGACGTACTGCTACGAAGTTCAGCCTCTTTTAGACAATTTCAATTCGACAGCAGAGCGATAACACTAGATTTGAGCTCAGTGTTAAGTCAGTGCATTCAAAACTTGTCAAGGAGTGTCTGTACCTACTCGAAATAGAATCAAAGTCGACGGCCTGCTGCTAGGTATGTGCAAGATCCTTTTAGTCTGGAGTAGAAATTAGAAGATCAGGACGGAAGTGGAAACCTCCAGGTACATTCTCCTCCATTGTGTATACTTTGCATGACTAAGGCTGAAACCGATTTGTAAAGTATCACAATCGAACTGCGTTCTAAGCTATTAAAGTGAGATCCCTCTCCTTGTACCGTGTGTACTGGCCAAAATCGTGTAATATGGTAGAAATTCTTAAGCACAGAAAATGTTTGAGTCTGCAGTTGTTGGGAACAGATCTTCCAACCAACGACTAGCATTTTGCCAGAAAACTAAATGGTACGCATTCCAGCAGCAAACGGAATCGTCTACATACATGCATACGAAATATGTGTTGTTTGTGAGTGGAGACGTGTAGAGGTGCAGACGTATCTCGCCCCAAACAAACATGCGCCTAGATACAAAGTCCAGCATTGGCACATTTGCTGGCAACAGGCCGCGCTCGTCCACTGCTTATTAAGTTTGGAATGCTGTAGTGCAACATTTGTGTAAAGACGGTTTTGCGATGTGTTTGTTATTGCATGTTTGCAAATGCCGTGGAATGTCAGTCCGTTTGGTTGTTGGAATGTAGGTGAGGCGTTAGAATGTTGCCAATGCCTTGGCTTGTGTCTAATTTCTTCGTATGTACATTCATATAAGACTATGCAATTGCATGTGTGCGTGTATGTGTAGCCTGAGGCGGACGGCCGCAATTGTCCTAAAAATGCGAAATTTCCACGAATTCGAGGCAACAGAGTTCTGGGTGGCCGTGTGTGTGCGAGCTCTGGTATTTAGAATCTATCTATGTGCACATGTAAGAGTGTCTGTGCGAATGGCGTGTGTGTGTGTGTGTCTACAATTGCCTATATAATGTATATGTACATATGTATGACTAAGAATAAATGCAGTTAACAGTAAAAGGTGCTAAGTGGCAACGGAAGTGCTTAAGTGGTTATTGAATGTGTAACTGAAACTGCGCAGTTGAATGGCTGCAAATGAAGCTGATGTACATACATACAAGCAGATTGCCCACACCTACAGACAAACATTGACATTCTTACTCTTTCAATACACTTACATATGTACATACATATGTATGTATGTATTTGCAGACTTGTTTATTTTGTGCTGAATATTGGAATATTTGCTATCAGTGGAGATGAAACTATTGGAACGAAATCTGGAGGACTTTGCTTCTACAACAAAGCAAAGCAAATTCTTAATAAACATAAAATGTCGCGATAAAAACCGTGGAATTGCTCCACAAAGCTTTTTTCGTATACAGTATGCTAATATTCCAATAAATGTTTTCTGAATTGCAATATTCAGGTCCCAGAAACGGTTTTTGTTTTGAAAAATGCGATTGGCATTTCACTGATTTTATGGTAAAGCATCTATCTTCACGATAATCATAATTTCGCTCTGACTTAGACGAGCAACCTATATAATCTAACCCATAAATAGATATATATATATAAATACCTACCCATGTATGTATGTATGTACAAATTTCTAGCATTTCACATTCCTTCCTTCACACATGGTATAACAACAATATCCGGTTTTCCCCATTGAAGCTTCGCTAAAATAATATCTATAAATAAAAGCTTTTTACATCAAGTTAAATGGAATTCAGTGGACTCCCCCACCAAATTTAAGTGCAGCACATTGCTCAGAAATAGTAAGCATGAAACAAATGTTGTAAGCAAATAACAACAACAGAAAGAACAAGACGGCGTGTTGTTGTCGTCTGATAACGCATTCCTGCATCAAAACAAACGTCGTGAATGCCATCGAATGCCAGCAACATCGACATGCGAGGCAACGCCAATAATACAATAACAACAACTACAAATATACTTATTGTTAGCTTGTGGAGACCTTTGAGGAAAAAAAAAAAACAAAAACAGAAATACAACAACATAAACGTCACCGCCGACAGCACACAAAGAGCCAAGACACTGGTTTTGTTGCTGTTGCTGCCAGCAGCACACAAATGACCGCACGTTATGTGCATAAGGCACCATTCCCGCGAACTGATCATGTTTCATGCACATCCCACATACATACAAACACAGGCGGGGTAAGCACCGAACCCGAAGCAGAAGCAGAAGCAGAGGCGCACACGCCAAATCAGCAGAGTTACTCCACAGCGAGAACGCGACTGCAACAGCAACGGCAACAGCAACAATAACAACGACAGCAGCGGCGCATAGACGGAGACCCCCTCGGATGAATGAATTTATGTTTCTGTTATTTTTATGTTTTTCTTTGGAATTACATTCTGCCTTATTCAGCAATTTCATTTTTCGGTTCGAGTTTTATATTTACTTTAGCATTCCGATGTGGCTATGCAGCGACAGCAGCAAACAGACCGAACAACACCAACAACATCTATGTAACAATGGCAGACGAACTTCGAAACAAAAGGACAGACAGCAATGCAAATACTCACACTTGTACGAAGGCGAAATAGTACGGGAAAAGCACCGCTGCAACGGGCAAACACTCGTAGTATAAGCAACTCCAAAAACATCACAACCGAAGTCGCGATACATCAGAATGTAAAGTTGGAAAGTTAAAATGAAGCGAATGCAATAATAAGGGAGATTAGAGTTGGATACTTCTAATAATCCATTGAATTTTAGGTTATTATTAGAAGGCTCCAGTTTTTGATAGTAATGGGTTCATTCGTTTTATAAGTACTTATACATTCTGTACTCTTTCGCTGTTGTCGCCAATTGGAGATACCAAGTGCAGCCAGGTCCTTCTCCACCTAATCTCTCCAACGGAGTGGAGTGAAACGTCCACGGGAGGGTACTGAATCGAAAAAGTTGAAAACTTTGATTGTTCTCTTCCATCCGGACAACATGACCTAGCCAGCACAGTCGCTGTCTCTTCATTCGCTGAACTATGTTAATGTCTATATTTCGTACAGCTCATCGTTCCATCGACAGCCGTATTCGCCGAGTCCAATGGCAAAGTATCATAAAAGTGTGGAGGCGGGCGTGTATATTCGCTACAACAAGATAGTGATCTGAATCCATATTAGGTCCTCGGAGCGTAGCCGCAAGACGTACACCCTTTGATGATTTTTTTTTTGTGCTGGAATCTTGTACTACTAGATCATATTTCAGGGCTCTGCGAATCAAATTAGTCTTATGTTGAAAAATTTGCTCTGATGCAGATTGTGGCAAAACGCTCATTCACCGGAGTGATTTGCAAGACTCGACGACTGAGTCTTTCTCCAAAAATCCCACACCTCAAACCTTCGCTGTAGTAAATGTCACAAAGACCTACTCGTAACCGTCCTTGTCCTGTCCATCGCATTTCTTGTACGGTGGTGATGACAACCTTTAGTTTTGCGAGGACATCAACGCGCTGGGCAGCGGCACCTTCCCAATTTAAGACCGGGCATTCCTGGCCCTTAAATCAGAGTCCTTATTATGTTTGCTGGGGTCGTCATCAGCAGTAAGGTCTTTCATCCGAGGATGTTGTTTCTTTTTCATTAAGAGTGGTTACAACATGGAGGATCCCAAGCGCACAACTTCGCTGGTATAAAGTTGTCCACACGTTTACATAGCGAGCGCCTTACGTCTGTAACTGCATACCCAGAAGCATGTCTATAACCCATCCTTTCAGAAAAGTTATTCAAAATTTTGCTCGTGTCCAAATTGACCACTCAGTAAACACCCACCAGGGCTCACTGTCTTGCCACATGTTTTTAAGGTTTATGCAATTTGACTTGTGTATTTGGTTAGTTGTGCAAGTCAGAAATTTTCGTGTATATATGGACAAGTTAACTTGATTTCATAACAACCGATATTTATATGTGTATGTATGTATGTGCACATGCTATGAATTCCTTTGTAAATCACAATTGCTCTTGTTACCGCCTTCTTTTTGGTTACGCTTCTCGTTGCGGCCTTTTTGTATGAGGAATGCACTTGGCTTTGTGTTGAGGTTTTCAGAAAGCATTTTCGCATAATCAAGAAACTTTTCGGCATATCAATGTGACTGTCGCCGCGTGTTGAGGTGCGCGCAACCACATTGTCAATGGCGTGCGTTTATAACTTCGCACTGATATTCCTGAAAAGGTGCATTAGGGTGGTTCGTTATTTTCTTTAAAAGTAATTGGTAAATGTTTCCATTCTTGATGTCACACTGGAGGATAAGTGAAAAAATCGAGTATCATTATACATAGATATAGGACACGCCATGTCACCCAAGTTATTTAAGTTTCCGTTCAAGAACTGATATCTGGAGCATATAGTGCATATAGGTTCCAATACTACAGTCCAAAAGGTTTATCGTTAGTACAAGCCATCCCATCAGCTAGAAGCAAAGCACCTTCCCAGTCTTACAATTCGATTATGTCATTTGCTATACTTAAGCAGTTCTAATTCACAATTTTTATGTTTTATAATAAGTCTTAGCTCCGATTGCGAGGTATTACTTAAGCAAAGTGAGCAGTGGTAAAAAGACTTTTGGAACTGCGCCAGCACTAACTGAATTTGAAGTGTTCAGCATATATTTGTATATAAGTAATTTTTTATATGGAATTATGTTCCAATTTCTCGAAGTAGGTATTTCAAAAAAATATTAAAACGACCTTAACGGTGGGATTAATGTATATGTATGCATTACGTGCATACCAGGCTGCATGGAGAGCTGCGAGTAGTCATCGCACATTCCCTTCCCACGATCATTAATAAAACTGACACGTATTCATATGAGGATTGAGCCATAAGAAATGCCGAAATATGTGATATTTACATACTTGCATACCTGCACATAGATACATACATGTACAAATGTTGATACATACTTATAACCATAAATATGTATGTAAGTTATGAGTTAATGCATACGAATTAAATGAAGACAGAAACTTAAAAATACATATGAATTTCGAATACCACGCGCAGATCTTCTAAAGGATTGATACATTTTTCCGCACCCACTAATGTGAAATTAAGTCATAGGTCCTTTAATTCACTGAATCTACCAAATTTGCCCAAATTCAACCATATCGTGATGATTTTAGCCGTGTATATTTCGACCTCATAAGGGAAATTCTGTGTAGCTAAATCGGTTCAAAAGAAAATTCATCTCAATTAATGTTTAAAACGTTTCTGGGTTCCCTACGAGTTTTATAATTCTGTTTTGGGAATAATTAAATATAATATTATGCATAGCGTTCTAATAATCGGACAACATTGCGAAACGTATTCGACTTTATCGAATAAGACTATATTATTCTAAAAAGGTTTATGGTTTCGCTTACTCGAAATAAAGGTTTGCTAAATTGGTCCGCTAAAAATTATAAATCTATTATGTCTTGATAATACAACAAGTGTACAAGTGCATGTAAGACTCGATATCTTCTTCTTTTTACTGGCGTTGACACTGTTTACGCAGTTATAGTCGAGTTAACAACAGCGCGCCCGTCGTTTCTTCTTTTCGCAATGTGGCGGCAATTGGTGATTCCAATCAAAGCCAGGTCCTTTCCCACCTGGTCTTTCAAACAAAGTGAAGGTATTCTTCTTCCTCTGCTTCCACCAGCGGGTACTGCTCCGAATACTTCAAGAGCTGGAGTTCTTACGTCCATTCGAACGACATGATCTAGCCAGCATAACCGCTGTCTTTTAATTCGCTGAACTATGTTAATGTCGTCGTATATCTCATAAAGCTTATCGTTCCATCGAATGCGATATTCGCCGTGGCGATCGCGCAAAGAAAAATCTTTCGCAGAACGTTTCTCTCGAAAACTCGTAATGTCGACTCATCAGATATTGTAATCGTCCATGCCACTGCACCATATAGCAGGCACAGAATAATGAAAAAGAAATACTTCTCAATCGCCTACTCAGTTCGAAGTAGCAGGTGTTGGCAAGAGCTATTCTGCGTTGGATTTCAAATCTATCATTGTTGTGGGTGTTAATACTGGTTCCAATATAGACGATTTTATCTACAACTTCGAAGTTATGGCTGTCAACAGTGTCGTGGGAGCCAAGACGCGAGTGCGACGACTGTATGATGTTTCGTCTTGCCCTCCGTTCACTGCCAGATCCATTTGATTTGCTTCCTTATTCAGTCTGGAGATAGCAGAACTAACGGCGCTTTTGTTGATGCCAATGATGTTAATATCATCGGCGTACGCCAGCAGCTGTATACTCTTATAGACGATTGTGCCTTCTCGATTCAGCTCTCCCAAAGATTTGGGGGCCCCTTACTGAAACCTAGTTTGTTATCGAACGGCTCAGAGAGGTCCTTCCCGATCCTGACGGAGCTGTTGGTGTTGCTCAACGTCAGTTTACACAGCCGTATTAGTTTTGCGAGGATACCAAAGTCAGACATCGCGGCATAGAGGCAGCTCCTGAGTAGTAAGCATTGGCACAAATGTATTCAAGTATGTGTGTGTTTGCCATATTTATGTTACATGAATAGACTATTGCCTGAATTAATACATAAACACATATGTGTATTAAAATAAAAATATAATATAACAAAAAAAAATGTTTTAAATTTTAAGAATTTCCCGTTTGTAACCCCTAAGTCCAATTGCTTCGCGCTTATTGCCCATGCCACATCAAAACTGGATACTGAAGCGCTTTAGTGCCCTTTTTCTTTGCTTTAAATTACTTTCAGTTACAAAAATGTAGCATACTTTTAGGCTGAACCTTGTATAAAATTTAAAACAATTCATTCAATGTAATAAGAAAAAAAATATGGAATTTTGAATCAATGCATAAAAAATGTGCAAATTTCAGAAAACAATAGTCAGTGCAATTTATGTATTTCGTTCAACTATCTATGAACCAAATTAACTTAAATGCAATAATTATGTGTAAAATGCTTCTATATTTTAACCCATAGATGTAATGAGTGAGTGTTTTATATTAATCAGCGCAAAATATTTTTTTATTACAACAATGAGGCTGTAGGGCACGTATCTCACACCCGTGTCATAAAGAAATAACACAAGATAATAACTTATCTGAAGCAAATAAAATATGCACATGCATATATTAGCGAAAATTAACTGCAATGAGTCTATGCAGCTCAACTCCCACAGTAGTTTCTCGTTGACATCTGCAGTATTCAAAGGTTGTGGTTTCAAAGTGGACAAACACCAATTGTGAAGAAATATCAATTAAATATAAAAGAGATAAAACAAACAAACAACAAAAATTTTAAAGCTACCGGTATGAGCACAAATTATGTGTATACATATGCATATTTAACTAGAATTTGTTAGAATCTGAGGTTGATATCATAAACAAAACATTTGTAACCCCATGTATACCTACAAATATTATGATTAAACTGATACGACGGTTGCATTATTGAAGAGGTGACACGTCAAAAGTCAATATACTCGTAGTTACAAAGAAGCAAGAAATTAAGATTTTGCGGCTCTCTGCTGTACTTAAGGTAGTAGTCTGGTAGCTTATGCTTTTTTGCATGACTCAGAGGGTGGCTTTTTATAGGAAAATAAATATGAATTATCTTGAATATTTAGGGTGTTT
Source organism: Bactrocera correcta (assembly GCA_027475135.1). Taxonomy (NCBI): domain Eukaryota; kingdom Metazoa; phylum Arthropoda; class Insecta; order Diptera; family Tephritidae; genus Bactrocera; species Bactrocera correcta. Next base: position 81,139,599 of record CM050326.1, read on the forward strand.
TTATTTACATATTGAAAATATAAAAAAAAAATTAATACTTTAATACTTTATTACTATTATTATTGTCACACGAAGTTGGATCCTCGAAAAAAATGGACGTGGGTGGCCCGGGTGAAAAAATTCTCGTTAGTTCCGACGCGAACTATAAGTGTGTAGAACAATAAAAATTTGAAAGCAATCGGTTCAGTAGAAAAAAGTTAGGATCCGGGCCGACCAGAAAAACAATGTTTTGAGAAAAACGCGTTTAAAGTTCAACAACTCCGAGAGAGAGGACTCCGAGGCGCTCTAGGAAACTCGTTATAACTCCCGAAATATTTCGAATTTCTGTCTGAAATTTTCACAGTATATTCTTAAGACATTGTGCTTTGAAATTAAGCAAAAAAATATTTTTCGATTTTTTGAACCCAAGTTACCAGACTATTACCTTAATCGAATCGTGCAATATTCGAACACCATAAAATCCTTGAAACTGGCGAAAAGTTGGTGTTAAAACTATGAGACAGACATCAAGCCGTTGTATGGTTAGTCAGTTTTTTAGGATAAGCCATTTTAAGGAGTTTGAGTTTCAGGATTTTAAAACTAATTTTAAATTTCCTAAAAGACAATTTATGTAAAATACAACTATTTATTGATTTCTAATGATATGGAAATCGATACTATAATAATAAAATACTTGGGGTAGAAATGAAACGTGCTCCAGATATCGCGATGGGATAGTGTATTTTGGTACATATGTATGTACATATGGACGTACAAAAATATTGTCATTATGCTTTCTGAATTCATTTCTAAACCTATTAAACTTTATAACTCATAATGTACATACATATGTATGTATGTTTGTGTGCGTATAGATAATCAAACATCCACGGGCTAATCACCAGAAGAGCAAATCAACATTTGTTTTTATTGATAAGACTTCCAAATCCAAAACGCCGACGTGATTTGCTACAAAGCAAACGCACACCGAACGCTTAAACAGTTCTAGGGAAAGTCTTGATCGAATAGCATCGTATTCAAATACAAGTATACATATAAGAAGTATTGCCGGCGCAGTTGATAATAACAATAATAGACATAAACATTTTAATACACACAAGTGCTTCTGGTGACTGCCTACATACGATAATCATGTCAAGTGCTTTAGGTCGTATACGTCTAATAACCTTCGACGTCACCAATACGTTACTGCAGTTTCGTGGCAGTCCTGGGAAACAATATGGAGAGATTGGCGCACTTTTCAGTGTACTCTGTGACAATGCTGAACTCGCACAAAATTTTAAGGCTAATTGGTAAACTAAGGCAAATTTTTCGGTCATCCTTTTTTTTAAACTTATTTTTTTTTTGCCTAGGAACATAATGAATAGGAAATATCCAAATTTCGGACGTAATTCTCGCATTAGCTGGCAACAATGGTGGCATCAGCTTATTGGGAGTATGTTTTAGAAATAATTGGATGAATGAGTATAATTTTATTCAAATATTTTTTTCTTATCCAGATACGTTTTCTGACAGCGGCTCGTTGATACCCGAAGAGAAATTAAGTAGCTTAGCTAATCATCTGCTTGAACTTTATAAAACAAGCCTTTGTTGGCAACATTGCAATGGAAGTGTGGATTTATTAAATTATTTACGTCTACAACAACAACTCGCTGCAAACCATCATGATAACGACGTTAATGATAACCACAGCAGTCAGAAGTCACAAATAGCCTTAGGCGTTATATCAAATTTTGATCCTCGCTTAGACACACTCTTACGTAATATGAAAATTAAGCATTATTTTGATTTTACAATTAATTCTTACGATAGCAATGTTGAAAAGCCAAGTCCTGAAATATTCGCTTTAGCCATGAAGTTGTCCAATTTGGAAAACCTAAAACCGGAAGAATGCCTCCATATTGGAGACGGACCGACTACAGATTATTTAGCTGCCAAAAATGTAGGTTGGAATGCTGCGCTTATTCATGAGAAAACTATTAATTACTTAATTAAAAACTATGGCGATAAAGTAGAGGATCAATTTGTTTTCCAAAGCTTATACGACTTTCATAAGAAGTTTTCAAATAATTTTATAAACTGGTAAATAATTCGTTAATTTAATGAATTAAATATAATATATTACTACCACACACTTAAAACAAATGTATGAACTCATATATACATATTATGGTATTATTAGTGACTGGTAATTGTTCCCTTAGGATGTGTGTCGCCCAGCGTTATAGAATGCTTTTCAAAAAGTTCGACAAGTGGATCCTGAGGCTTATGTGTTTCTTTGTCATACTCAATTCCTACCGCCCATAACGATTCCAAATCGTACTGTTCGCGTGCATCTGGTGAAAACACATGCAAAGCAATGTTACCTAAAATAATTAATGCAACAAGTGTATATCTTTAGAACAAGTATTTAATTAAAAAATCTAAATGTGTATATACCCAAATCCAGTGCCATCCATTGCCGACTGTTTTCACCTTCAATCTTTGGTAAAATCTCTCCTTTCGTACGCTTTACTTTATAAATACGCCTTACAAATTCCGCAATCGCCAACATGTGTCTATAACTGCGTCCACTACATACCACCATATAATCTACGTACTTTAAATCTTTAGGAACAGAACAAACAAAAATATCTTCTGCATTTTCCTTTCGCAATACATCAACTAGATCTTCTACATCGTATACACCATGTTTTCCATCTGAAAATAGTTTATATTATATAACGAAATATAATTTATTTTAGATAGTATAATTACGATTTAAGTTCAGTCCTAAATATTCATTGTGTTCGGTATTTTTCGGCTCCGGCTCATTTTGATAACGATAACGTTCTTCTTCAACGTCAAAAATCTCATTAGCATCCGCATCTTGGAATATTTGATATTTGTGACTGACGGTGCCTGCTACTTTATGCTTAATGTAAATTTATAATTGATAAATTGAGTATACTGAAAAGTATTTATCATCACAATCTTTACCACTGGCGCGGAATTGGTGACAGTAGAAGGAGCGATCTTTTCTTTTTCACTTCCTTTACTTTTCTGTGACTCTGCTTCCGTAAATCCATGATTGAACGAGCGCAACAATGGAATACTTAATCGATTATATCGAATCTCACGAAATATGTAAGATTTTATCATATTTGGTTAATTTAATTTTGTAATGTGCCGTATGTTTACCTATCTTACAGAAAACAGCTGATGTCTAACGTAACATCTGTTCAAAGTTAAAAAGCGACATCTATTGGCAAGGTGCAGGACTTAAATAATGATGCCAGTATGATCTAAAATAAATTAAGTTTGCATAATTAAACATATAAATTTTTTAATGTTAAATTTCGGCAAAATAAAAAAGTACTGTAAAAAGATTATAACTCTAAGAAATAATATAAGCACTCATCTGCTTCAAAACAACTGGTTTTGCAGGCACGATACATGCAAAAAACATATAAACTTACATCTCCGAAAATTATCTGAAAATTCACCTCCCTTTAAGTCTGTCATGCCGTATGTTATTTATAACTAGGATTTTTGGGAACATTCATATACATATAATTAACTCAATAGACATCTTCAGTTTTATCACGATTTATTTTCAAAATAATCTTTTATAAAGAAACAACTTCACAAATGTACAATACATATAATAAAATCTCTTACATTCATAAATAGCATGTATTTTGTATAGATCGCTTCCCATAATTCTCAATTTACCCACAAAAATATTGCAAAAATATACATATATTATGTTTTCAATATTGCAGTTTTCAGTACATTGGCATCTAATATAAATTTTAACTTATGTATCCACAATTAAATGTAAATAAACTGCTCAAATTTTAATAATTTACAAAATAGTTATTTGAGCAAATTTATTGCATTTTCCTGTGAATCTTTTTGATATATATATTACAAATTCTCTACTACTCTCTTATGTCTAACTATTTTATTGGGATATCTTTAAAGAGATATATCAAGTGCAATTTATCGCATTTAAAGCGATTTTCTTTGTTTATTTATAGTCCGTTATTATTTAGAATGCAGGCAGGAAATAGTACCACAAATATATTGCAGACAATGATGTCTAGCTTTCCCATATCTCATCCCGCTGTTTAGCTGCTAACATCTTACGTTCTATAATATTTTAGAAAAACAAAACTGTAGAATTCAACTCGAAACTTGAAGAAAATAAATACAAAATTTACCTTTGGCCTCGCGTAGTACCCGTTTTTCATTCTCTCTTTCTGCGGCAGCTGTTTTCAGACGTACACCTAAAGCTCCAGTAACAAGACGACGTGCGAGTGCTGCACACGTCTCCGGCCTTTGACGATATGGTTGCAGAGATGCAGCACATTTCTTAGCCTTTAAGCGAGATTCTATTGTAGCTTCCGCTAATGGTTTCAGTACTACGAATGGGTGGCCCATGGTTAAAACTTCAGCAGCTATTTAAAACAAAGATATTCATAAATATTTACAAGGTTTTATGTCTTATTTAATTAACGCATTACCAATTCGGGAACTGCTGAACACAGCCAAGGCATGAGTATCATCCACCCATTTAATATCAAAACCAGATTCCTTGTATTGGGAAAAAACCATAAGTAGGTCATGGTTTTTAAATTCGACAGGGAAATTTGATACTTCAAGTACGTGCGGGAATTCCTCATCGTTGAGTATAGACTGTTTTGTAAGATATGCCTGTATGTTAAAATAAAAGTTATTTATTAATAAAATATTTGCTTAAATGTGTTTCCAGACTAATATTTACAGTATAATCCATTTTTGGCAATTCGATTTTCACTTTTCCCACCGAAGCTGTGAGTTCTTGCATGATTTTCGGATCTAAACATTCTCCACTATCGTCGAACATAGTTTCCCAGTCGTCTTCTTCCTCCTCTTCTGTGGTACTATCTACGGCAGAGCGATGTGGTGTCGAAACGGGTATATTATTTGGACTCTTTCGACTGGATTCTTTGTCATTTTCTTTGCCGTTTTCGATTTTCTCCGGAATTTCAAGTACATCTGAGACGAATGTTTGCTTAATAATCCGTCGATTACTACGATTTATTTCCTGCGAATAATAAGGAGAAACGTGTTTCAATAAAAATCAATTAGATAATTATATTTGTTTCATAAGAACGGTAAAACTTATAGTAAATACATATGTAGCAAATTTATATATATTTTGAACTAAGTTTGTGTTAAGATCGGGGACATTTTTTACAAAAAAAAAACAGAAAATTACATAAAACAAAGCAAGTACCAAATAGCAATCTAAAACCTTTCCATAATACTTTAGTGGACTAAAATATAAAAATATGAGCATTTATATTTAAAAGCATAACCTACTATGCATGAAGACTAGCACGATACTAAACTTATATTATGCGAGACAATAAACTAAGGATTCAAGAAAGTTATGGATAAAAATATATGTTTCCTATTGATGATAGAATCTAGCTGTTTTAACAACGGAATGATGATACTTTTCCAACCGAAAATCTCACGGAATCAACCAAGCATCAGTTTATTTCGATTCGGATAAACTTTTCAAATTAATTTTTATGTACATTTGAACAAATTTGTCAATAATCGATCTAAATATATGGCCGAAATAAATCGCTACGCATAACACAAATGAACGGATTGTTTGAAGTGTATTGCGAAATAAACCGACTATCATAACTAATTATTCAGTTAACTAAATCGTTAATCACAGTATTTATGTAAAAAAAAATATGTACATACATATGTAGGATTGCGCGTGTTAGTTACAAGATTTGCATGAAGCTGAACACGTAATCGCATGAAATTTCGCAATTTATTTGCCCTTTGTCAATTTTAATTTACCTTCGACGCTCGCTGGAACTCTTGTGCTTCTGTATCACATTTAGTTGTACTCCTTGTACCATTTTCTGTTGATGCAACATCTTCTATTCGTAAATTCTGCATTTTGCTTGCATTTTCAGTATTACTTTGCTTCATTTTACTTCGTCTGCTCGAATTTGTATTCATTTCGTTGTTAACAATGGTTTCCGGTGCTATTTTTAGTTCTTCTGTTGGTTGTTGTTCTATTAACAGTAGATTTGGTAAATTATCACTATTCAAATGCGGTTGTTTTTGTTGACTTATCAAAACAGCTGTACTATCGCGCGAATCGGTATGTGTTATGGTATCATGCCCGTTCCGTATTGTTTTCGTTTCGGTTCGCTCTGATGACAATTTTGATATTTTCGCGTCTTGTGCCTCCACGCTGAGAGTAGACTTTTTAGAACGTTCTCTGCGTTCGCGATTGTTTACTGTAGAAGATTTCGTCTTCTTTCCCGTGCAAACAACTGCAATACATGCACTTTTGTTTCCAGATATATCGTCTAGCTTGGTCGACGCTGCAGTGTGTACTGACGCTCTTGTCTCCGAAGTAATTACCAAACGCTGCTGATTACTGCCGCCGCAGCTATTATTATTACAAGCAGTCGTTGTTGGCGTCGGAGCTAACGAAGTAGCCGAAGGTGCGATATCATTTGTTTTACTATGTTGCTGTTGTAGCCGTGTTACTTCGACAGCTGTAGCTGTTGGCGTCGTTGGCGGGGTAGTTTGACTGCGTCGTGCCCTTGGAATATACACCGCTCTATCTGGCCGACGTTCACGTCTTACAGCTGACGATTGCCTACGAAACATATACATATGTACATGTAAGTAAATAAGATGCAAGTAAAAATTGGTGTATAAAAACAGCAAAAAACCCAAAACGCAATGAGCAAACACATTGCACACACTACATTCATATAATATATCGACATATTTGGATGCTTATACATACTTATATGCAATACAGCCAACAATAACATGTATGTATGTATGTACATATATGTATGTGCAAGCACGTTTGCGTGTTTCGGGGTAAGTAGGTGAATGTGCGGCAGACAGGTGAACGAATCACTTAAACATAACTGCAGCAAACCTACACATACGAAACTAAGAAAGAGAGGAGCAAAACAAAATGGCATGTAAGTCACAAAAGAACTCCGTAAAATGCAACAAAACTAGTTAAACACGTTGGATTGCGATGAGGTAACTTCTTGCTACTCATAGCGCAGCTAGCGGCTAGACCTGTACTGGAGCGTAGTTTTCATGTATGCACTCTTACGCTTTGGATTTCAGTTATACCACAATGACCAATTTTAATTTATTGCATTGTTGCAAAAAATATCGTATATAAATATGTAGGAACTTTAAATTTGAGATAATTTCAGTCAAATGGCCATTACTGAAATAAAAATGATACTAATTTTCCTAAATTCCTCAGACAAAATAACTGAGTTTTCGGGGAATTTATAAAAAAAAAAATATTAAATAAAAAATTGCTGGATAAACAAACTTTAGGTTATATATACCAGAAAAGTTTCCTAATTTTACTGACAGCTCAGACAGCCAACGAAAATGATTAGATATACACTTATTCTAAAAATAAATTACTACTATTATTAAAACCAGATCGACACAAAAATATTGCAGAATTATACTATTTTAGAAATGAAAACATTTTTCTAAATAATATTCCACGGCTATACTTTACGAAGAAGTTCCCACAAATTTTTTAATTAAAAATATAAACATGTTTATGCTTTCGCCCTACATACCAGTAGACATGTGCATGTACAAATATTGAATATAATAATCATGAGCTATCGAAATATTTATATACATACATATGCCGAAATAATGAAACCTCCTCTCTTCCCTGTCTTTGTCGAAACTCTTTGTACACACATTAATTTGCATATATTACACATAAAACTCGTTGAGGAATTTCAACAATATTGTTGCGCATATGTGTTTGTGGGTTTCGCGAGTACGTTTTGTATGTCTGCTACTTCGTTCGTTTACCTTTGCTGGCCAGATTTGCTGCTGACTGTGGCGGTTGTCGTTGGCGCTGTTTCGATATCCCCGCCACTTGTTGGTGCCTCTGATCTGATTACCGATATGCTTGTTGTCGTTGTATTTGTTGTGCCATGGTCCTCGTTTACGCACCTCGAGGTCACTGCATTATTATCGAAACTGTTGTTCTCATTTGCATGGGTCGGGGAATTATTGCATGATATTGAGGTAGATAACAGTGTGTCTTTCTCGGCCGCAGTTGTTGTAAACGAGCTTTCTGCCGCCGCTGCACTGAGGTTATAGGTGGCAGCTACGCCATTAGGCGAAGCGCCACTCTGATTATAATGTCTTAAGGCTGGAGGTCGATAGAGATCTAATGAGTTCGTTTTGAATACTGTAAGAGAGATAAATAACACATTTAAAAAATAATTTTTCGATGTTTTTTTTCGAATCTAATTAAAGCAACTAAGAAGATTGCAGTCGACCTTACATTTTGTTATGTCAAACAATCGCACTCAGAACTTTAAGTTATAATATAACTCATATTAATCGATATACAGTATATGGATCAGTCACGCCAAGAATATCTGTATACGAGGGTTGGATCAGAGTTACTACATATAAAAAGCATTATTTCGATATCTATTATAAATTCTAAAAATTTACCAAGAGGATAAAATGAGAATGTTGCGAACAACTTGGTAAAAATCGGGTAAGTCACTTACGAGATAAGAAATTTTAACTCTTGCCCCTAGGCCAAAACTTAGTTTTGTTATTTATTCGAATGATCCGACTAGCATTGTCAGTGGTTTCGGCAATTTTTTTAAGTCTTCAAGAATAAAAAAAGTCTTAGGGGCAAATGTGGAAATTTCGTGTGTGAATTTGCAGCGATTGTACAAATCCTGTTAAATGATAGGAAAATGTTTTCAGGGACGGGACGAGTTAATGGTATTCTCTCCAGTTGCTCTAACCATTTCGGATGCCAACTTATGTTAACCCTAATTTTTCAATTAATTTTACATCTACTCATGTACGGAACGTTTTATAATTATTAAAAATAAATTTTGTGCAAAAATAAACTGTTTTTAAACACAGCATAACTATAAATAACGCAAAATTAAATAATTGGTATTATGTGGAAATACTTGTTGAATACAAATTCAATGTTGACCCAAATTTCAAAGTTTTGTTGTACTTAAATTTTTTAAAATTTTGGGTTTTTTATTTTGTTTTTATCTTTTAATTTGTGCAGCTAGAGAGAGTACGCTCGCTCTCCTCAAGTGGCCTTGAAGTGAGCACAATTTGAAATTGTTGCTATTTTTTTTGATAACAACAAAATCAAAATAATATTACACTTTTATATCAATTATTTTATTTATTCATCCATCCAATTAATTTACTGTTACTCAATAAAAATGTAAATAAAAGAATTACCGAACAAAGCCGAAAAAAAACCAAAACAAAGAAACTAAAATTTAAATACATTAACTTTGTTGAGCGTTCAGTGGAAGGGGAGCGGCATTTGACTTGGCTAACTGGTTACTCGACCCTGAGACGCAAATGCGACATCACGTACAAAATTTTGGCAGATACGCAGCGAGCTGAGCGTATAAATGGAGTTAAACAACTTAAGTGAGAAGTGAAGGTACGAACGAAAATGAACAAAAAGACGAAAACGAATATGAATAGCGACCTTGAATTTGACTATGTAGCGCAAACACTTAAAAAATGCCTCAGCATTGGAGTTCATCATAGGTTGCCGTAAAGCGCTCTGTCCAATTTACGTATTGCCTGTATATACGGTTATAAGCGTGCAAGCACTAAATAAACAATACACACATATGTATATGTGAATGTATATGTATAGATATATAGCTAACTACAATATTTAGCCGGCTTTCATTATATTTTTGGATAGACGATGACTTGGCGAATAAATATTTTTGATTTATACTTATATAGTAATTTAAGTGTGAAATTGATTGTGGTTTGTGTAGCAATTTGAGTGAGAATATTCTTATTGAACATATAGATACCACATAGTATAGAAAATGATACACAAAATTTAGAAAATCGAGAAAAAATATTTAGAAGATACTGTAATGTAAATATATTCCAATTAACTCAGGAGTCAACAGAGTGATATGTATGAATAAATATTGTACGGCATGTAATGAATAGTGTAATCAGGTACTTGCGTTTATAGGCATGATAACTTATTTCTTTATCAATAAGTCAATCATAATATGCCATATATTCCTATAAATACCCTAATTCTATAAATATATACATACATAATATATGTGAATGCATAATTAACTTACAGCGGGTTTCACTTCCATTTTTCTCCACACCCATCTTACCAAGCGTGGTTTTGTGCTGTCTAGCAACTGAAGTTATATCGTTCGTGTTACCGTCAGTTTTTCGCTCACTGCGCCAATTCTTCACCGGTGACTTTTTTCGCCTGAGTAGAAAAAATTACAAAAACAATGATCAAGAGTTTTTACACATTAACATTACTCTGCATTCACAGTCGTATGTGAGCATAAATATGTACGTAGAGTGTGAAGCACATACTTACGATTCAAAGTTTGCTGCTGCCGTTGACTCTGTAAATTTATTCGGATCCAATAACTGATTCCGAAAACAGACAACAGTGCGGCGGAATGGACCCTGCCCCACGGAAAAAGTGAAGAGATCGTACTGCTGGCGAAATTGCTCACATGCCTGATGAATAAGGAAACGGCGAAAATTGTTCACAGGTGGAAAAAGTAGAACACTGCAAAATATGGACAAATATTCTTACATAAATACCATATAAATAAGTATGTACATACACATGTACAGATCATTGTTATATTACACGAAGTTTAATTGCAATCGCGTTTGTTTGCAGTTCTAGTTCTATACAAATATTTAAATCTTTTGCAATGATTAAATAGTAAGTATTTACGTAAAAAATGAATCATTTTATATACGGGAGAGTGTATTACTATATTGCAGTAGCAAAATGATATTACAAAAAATTGCAAAAACTGGTTAATAACAGAATGGCAAAATATGTTAAGTCCTCTAACTTTTAATGTTTTCCTTTGTTATAGTCTAGTGTCAATGTGCGAAACGGTTGATTCACAGCAATGGTTAAGTGTACAAATAAAAAAGCAAAAAATTAAAGAGTACCATCAGAAGAGAAAGATATACAGAGAGAATATTATGTAATAAATTAAACAGGGCACAGTATAGTGTTGAGCGAGGGAAAAGTGGTTAATAGGATGGTATGTAATTGGGCATACGATTAACAAATCCGATTCTTAAGCCTTAACCATTACTATAAGATGTTCTATATTTAGTTTCCCAATTTTCGTATGCTAAAATTAAAAATATATTCCCGTTCTAAAAATAATATATATGTATTCTTAATAATTAATATTCTTAATAAAGCAAAAAAGAACCGTTTCTAGCAATGAATGAAATGCTTTAACAATTAACCAACATAAGTAACCTTCAAGAAGCTACAAATAAAAATAATTTGTTAATCACTACTTATAAGATAAATATAAATGAACAGATAAATTAACAGATTTATTTGGGTGATCACCCACTTGACCACTAAATTTGTTATGGCAGCACAAATTTTTTACTTATAGGACACATACGAATTTTCCTCTTTCCCGACTTTATTAATTGCCTCACATATTTTGTTGTTGCTGTTGCATATAGTGCAATTACAAAAGCGGAAAACAAAAGATGTCAAGAGAAAGAAGGCGCTTAAAACCTTAAAAAACATTTTCATATGCTTATGAATTAAGCCTTTCCTGGAATATCAAATGATTGCAAGTACATTTATGTGTAGATGTGTATGTGACCACTTTTAAGTTGATACTAGTTCACATCCAGCCTTAGGTTTTGCGAAGACCTCTATCACCCCCTCATACGTATAAAACTATGTTACTAAAACAAGTTTAAGTATACTACGTAACGAATTCCATTAGGAAAATTTCACATCCAAAGAAAAACTGTTCAACCACTCATTCAACCACAAGTAGGACAAAAACAAAATGGCACATATAAACGAAAGATGTACAAAAACCAGTAGGTACCACTTCGATTAAAGCGAAACGTGATTTTTATATATTTTTACTACATAAGATATATTTACAAAACTCTCATTTTAAAGTCTTCCAAAAAAAAAAAATAATAAAATAAATATGTATTTAAAGTTATAAAATCCACTTGAACGATTAAAAAAATTGCTATGGTTTCTTAGTGCAAATGTATGTATAGTACATACATATGTACATATGCAGGTGTAATTAATTTATGTATATGGTGTTGGTTAATGATCACTATAGATTACATAGAAAAACTTAGACACCCAAGCCCTAAAATTTGTTTGAAATTGTGTAAGGAATAGTTTAACCTATCCGCTTGTTTTAAATAAAAAAAATACAATTTACTTGCCTTGTCACACATACATATAAACTGTGAAAGATTACAACTCACTAAATAAAATTAACGGAGTTTCATAATAAACAAACACCGAAAAAAGTATAATTCAGTAACATTAACACTCATTTCCCACACCTTGGTTGTATACTCGTATGATATATCCATTGCCAAACGTTCTACTCACCTAGAACTATGCCTTTGATTTATGAAATGCTCAATGTCAGCGGTGACATTGTACAAAAATTCCTCATCGTCAATGCTTAGGTTTGTGATATTCGTTAATTTCACCTTTCTTTCCAGCTTGTCCAGCTTTACAGAAATCGCTAGGCACTATGCTAGCAAAAATACTATAATAATTATTAAACAATGCCCTTCCTATAAAAGCACTGGCAGTAGAATTGCAAATCGTCTTCACCTTCAGCTACACAGCATGCGACCAAAATGGTTGGGAGCGCGTAAGTTTGTAAAACTGTAAAGACATGCAGCTAATTGTTCAAATGCACTTTATTTGATAATACTGCACAATATGCTCGCCATTAATTTTGAAAATTATGTTCTTACTTTAATTTCTTTGAATCACAATATATTTCTAAGCCTGTCAAAACCACGAGAAACCAATAAGAATATTTTTCGTATTCTATTATTCCTATTCGGAGGTAAAACCAGTGTTGCTTAGCTCAAAATTTATGATCCTTAAGAAGTGTATACAATATACATATGAATAAGAACCATATAACTTAAATGTGTCTCAAATTTGGAATAGATAGGTGACCTTAGCATTTAGATACAGTTTTAAATTTTTATTCACAAACTTTAGAAGTAAGTGTGAATTTTCCTTTTTGCATATCAATAGTATCAATCCCATAGGTATACAAATCTAGGCATTTCAGCAATCAACTCAATAAAAATGTTAATTATTGTAAGCTCGCAAACTCTGGTTGTAACCAGATGCAAAAATGTCGATTACAAAATAATCGATAATTTGTCCGTGCACTTCCGACAATTTTTCAATACTGGTGTGGAGTTAATTCTGAAATATTTAAGTGTAATTTGCTGGTAATTAATAAAAAATTACAAGTATTTCAAAAAGTTTTTATTTTTTTAATATTATGATATCATTTTTTATTTGTCTGGGTTATTTTAATGTGGTTTGGATTTTGAAATGTAAAAATGTGCCGATCAACCCCTAGATGTTCTTCGGCAAATGACGCGTCGATTAAAATTTTTCCATCTTTCAGAAACGCAATTCAACTCCTTTGGGTATAAATATCTCCACGAAACGTTTAGCTTCTAGCTTTGCGATAATTACTTAATTCTGAAAAAGAATATATAGAAACTGGTGACGAGTATTCGTTATCAAGTTTTTTAAGAATAACTTTTCAGGCAAGTATCAGAATTTCCAATCCATTTGCGGCTGTCACATTTATTGATTTTTTTATTCATACCTCTTTAGGTTTTCTTGATTCCTAAAAGTTGCAAATAATGGCTAATAATAATTATGCCGGTTTTAGTTATGGCGGAACTCAATATGGTGCAGGAGGTGCCGGATACAATCCAGGGCAGGTATCTTATCCAGCTGTAACAAACGCTACCTATGCTAACGCTGCTGCGTATCAATCTGCTGCTGCTGGTCAAGGTGGTTATGCAGCTGCTGGCGCTTCGGGAGCGGGCGGATATGCAGGTTACGGCGACTATGGTCGCGCACTTCCTGCATATGACGCATCGAAAACATTTTATCAACAAGCGTCAGCTAGCTACAACACGGCACCAGCAGCTACAGTTAGTAAAACGCATTATTCGGCTCCTCCCGTTAAAAATATAAACGCTGGTTCCAAAGCCGCTGGTGTTAAAGATAAAACAAATGGAGCTGCTAAAACAGTAGCCACTCCAGCAGCTACCACTGCTACGGCTGTTAATGCGTACAGTAATTACGAGTCGGCTCTTTATAGTGCAGCTTCAATGTATGTTGCTCAACAGCAACACCAACCCGGCGCTGTTAAACCGAATGCTAACGGTGCCTCAGCCAATAATTGGCAGTATAGAGCTCCAAAGGGCGCCGCAGGCGGTGGTGCCAATGTAGCACGTCCACGCACCAAGCCACCGCCACGACCGCAACAATTGCATTATTGTGAGGTATGCAAGATCTCATGTGCGGGACCTCAAACTTATCGTGAGCACTTGGAAGGTCAAAAGCACAAAAAGCGGGAGGCATCTTTGAAAATGCAGGCCACGGCACAGTCTGCAGCTCAAAATCGTGGTAATAATTACCACTGTGAGCTTTGTGATGTTACATGCACTGGTACTGATGCCTATGCTGCTCATGTACGTGGCGCAAAGCATCAAAAAGTGGTTAAGCTTCATCAGAAACTTGGCAAACCAATACCCCCGGATGAGCCAAAGAAGTTATCAAAAATCAATTTTGTCCCAGCCAGTGGTTCTACTGAAAATGCAGAGAACGTTGAAGGCGAAAACGCTAGTGTCAATGAAAATGGTATTGCACTATTTATAACTCATTTACTATTTACACAAATATTTAAATTCAATAATATAATTCAGATAATCAAGATGATAATGCTGCATCCGGAGAAAACACTGATAATATTAAACCAGTTGGTGGCGAGTATATTGAAGAAATTAAGGATGATGAAGGGAAGATCCTTAGCTTCAATTGTAAATTATGTGATTGCAAATTTAACGATCCTAATGCAAAAGAAATGCACATGAAAGGACGAAGACATCGGCTACAGTATAAACGGAAGGTTCAGCCAGATTTGGTGGTCGACTTTAAACCCACTCCACGTCAAAGACGACTAGCTGAAGCACGTGCACAACGTGCTCTTATGCAATCGCACCGAGGTGGTAATGTTGGTTTCGGTGATGAACATGAGAGTAGTGGCGGAATGTATTGGGATGAACAACGTCGCCGGGCACAGTACGATGACGAATACGATTATAGCAACTGGTTGGCTCGTAGCTTTGCTGGTAAAAATTTACAATTAAAATTGTTTTTTTTTTTTCTGCATATTAGCTTACAACTTATTTAAATTTAAGGTGCTCAACGTGGATTTGGGGGTCGCATGGGTAATGGTCCACCACCATTCTTCGGAATGATGCCTGGTGGGGGGTGGAAGTATACGTCGTCCTGAGAGTACTGATGATCGTCATGCAATTGCTCGTCATGCAGAAATTTATCCCAAAGAGGAAGAATTGCAAACTATACAACGCATCGTATCACATACTGAACGTGCTCTTAAATTTGTGTCAGATAAACTTGCCGAGAACACAGATGAAAAGGGACCAGCTAATAAAAAAGAAAAACTTGAAAATGCTCAAGTAAAGGATGGACGCGATAATCAAATGTTATCATTCCAAAAAGAGGCTGATAGCGGAAACGTACGCATTCTTAAGGGCGTAATGAGAGTCGGATTTTTGGCCAAAGGTCTTTTATTACAGGGGGATAATGCAGTTGAATTAGTGGTTTTATGTTCTGAAAAACCAACAGTTGGATTACTAAAACGTGTGGCCGTTGAATTACCATCTAAATTAAAGGAAGTGGCAGGTAAGTGCATGTATAACAGTTTATATATGTTATATTATTTATTTTTATATTTTTATGGATATGAATTTTTCAAGTTTGAATGACCTACATACATTGCTTTCATGAATACCAATTTAACACATATAAACGAATGTATTTTTTTAATATCATTTTTATAATTAAGTTTACACCAAAGCCATGAAGAGGTCATTGAAATTGCTTGATTCGTCTCCGAGAAAAATTACATATTTGTAACAAGTATATAGTATTTCTGATTGATTACCCTAAACTAGTAAGAATTCTAATAGTTTTGGTGTGAAATCAGAAAGACTGGGTGGTAACTTTTTCCAAAGAAATAGCTTAAATTGAAAACGTATGTTTTCTACGCTGTGTTCTGAACAACCGCTAATCGATGATTTGATATAAATTGGTTAATTTCATGCCTTAGTGAACTATACCAAAGTTTATACAATTTCAGTATATAATACATTTAAACATAATATGAATGGGCTTTTGCACGATTAATAATTAATAATGAAAAATATACATAAACGGATGTTATAATATACAAACAAAGCAAAGGCAATTTGTATGGAAAAAGTGAAAGCAAATGAAAAATGGTGTTTTGGTGGAGTTATGCATATCCGCATACGTATTGTTTACAGAAAAGGGATATGAACGAACTAAAACATATTTGTTGGTGTTTTCAGCTCTTCACCGGATATACATGCCATTGTCCCATTGAGATTGGTTATTTGAGGTTTGTGAACAGGACATTCAACTTCACTCTACTTCACTTTTATTGTGGTGCGGGTACGTGTACGGGTACTCCTCCTTCATAGTATCTTTCTTTTATTGCGCTGTTTGTTGCTGGACTGGAAATTGAACGGTAAAATGTACTCTGCGCCTATGTGCGAGTGGCCCAAATAAAGGAATATATTTATACAAAGTTTTAGGACCAACATATTGCTATTATAACTTACTACTTAAGTTCGTCGTTTCATCCATATGATTCGCGATTTTCGCCACCCATTATATAGTGAATACAGTTTTACAAGCAAATCTAACTTTGTGTAAATAAAATCCTTTCGAAATAATTTCTAAGGTGAAATCACATATGAAACAAAGCTCTTCAAATAGCTACACAAACAAAACGGTCAGACCTTTCCAAATTAAGTGAATTTGATATGCATACTTTAGTTGCAGTTGTTTTATGTTTGTTGTCACAAATAGCAACCTTTCGCTGCTGGCTAGCCGTTTTGTGTGTATCGAATATCAAGAAGACGTGGTTCGATATGAGAAAATTGTGACCGAAACATAAATGACAATTACGCCCGTGTTTTTTTTTTTTTAATAAAATACACCAGTTGTATAAAACGATGCCTATAAGTTTGTCCACCATTAGGGCACAAAAAAAGTTATTACTATAACTTGCGGTCCAAAGGTACAAATTGCTATTATAAAATATGTCACGGCGTTACTTGACATTGGTTTCGGTCAAAGTTTTTTATGAATATATTAATGACATGTAAGAGAATCGCAAAAGTGCTACAATGTAAAGAGAGGTGCAAAGGCAGAATGTACCTGCATTGAAAGATGTGTACATACGTCCATGTTTTTTGGATTCTCTGAAGTTTAAAATCGGTCTAATGCATGCCTTGTACCTCTGCTTACTGGGGATGCTTTAATCAATGGAATTATAAATACATACGTTTAACCTTTATGTGGCCGACTCTCCTTAATAGGTAGTTTAGATCTTGGGATCACGATAAATAGTTAAATGTAAATAGATGAGCAAACTTTGATAAAAAGGCAAAAATATATATTTTTTTTCACAATTTTACAAATAAAAATGTTGAGGTCTGTATCAGATGTATTGAGTGCATGAGTCCTGACAGATTAACACGAAAGGTAACTGTCAATTAATTAACAGACTTTTCAGCCCTTTAAAGAAATTATTATATTATCTCAAGAGAGTAAGAGTAAGAGATTGAATACAAGTATTTAAAATATCCCAGCCACACAAAGGTTAAAACATTTGCTTTCTTAATGATCTGAATATTGGTAAAAGTGACAAGTTAATGCAACAAAGTGTACAACTATAGTTAAATGGTGAACATGTTTGTCACTTTCAACCCATATTATTTAAGCAACTCATATATTCGATATGCAATTAAAAAATTTTTTCTGCAAATAGTAATTTTTTTTTTTGCTATGTTCAGTTTTTATTTTTTTGAGAGTTTTTAATTAAACCCGTTTTGCTTTTAGGAGAAAACCCAGTTGAATATACGGTTGAAGTTGTAGCTCAAGACTCAGCGGTCATTGTTCGTGATGATGTAGTGTCCGTTAAGATTTCACTTACTTCACCCCTTTTGCGCGAAGCTACGCAAGAAGCCAAAAATGATGCTGCTAACGTTAATGGAGGAACAGGAGATCTTGCATTACTACCGCGCGAACCGTGTCTAAAGGTATGACCTGCGACAAATTAGTTGTATTTTCTGAATATAAACTTGTTCTGTTAAAGGCTTTAGCTGAGTTGCGGCACGCCAAATGGTTCCAAGCACGCGCCACTGGACTTCAATCCTGTGTAATGGTAATACGTATATTGCGTGACCTTTGTCAACGCATCCAGTCGTGGCAAGCATTACCACAGTGGTCCCTAGAATTGTTGGTTGAAAAAGTGATCTCATCAGCTGGTTTCCCAATATCTCCAGGTGATTGTCTTCGTCGTATAATGGAGGCTTTGGCTTCTGGTTTTCTTATTAATGGACCGGGACTCTTAGACCCGTGTGAAAAGGAAGCTCAAGATGCTTTGCATGATTTGACTAAGCAGCAGCGTGAAGATCTAACCGTCTCGGCACAATTGTTTTTGCGTTACATTGCATTCAGGCAAATTTACAAAGTCCTTGGAATGGATCAGTTACCAGCACTGAAATTTCCTATCCGACCATGGCGCTTAAACCGCAAACGCCGCCGTTCTTCTGGTAAAGGTGGACCGGGTGGTGAAAACGATATGGCTGAAGCTGAAGAAAGCTGTACCGATGAGAAAATATCCAAAAAAGATATCACAGCTTAATCTCAAAATAACACAAATACCGCGTTTGTAGTTTTAAATTTCAAATAAACGTCTCTCACATATTAAAATATATAAATGTTTATCGGTGGATACATTGGAAACTGAACCGCTTCATTCACATAAAATAGTATAAAAAAATAATAATCTGGAAATTACTTATAACATACCGTGTGTTTACCAATAATTTTGAATTAAAAATGTAAACACTTGCAATTATGATCAATAAATAATGCCACATAATAAATAATCATAATATCGTTTTTAATATATGTAAAAGATAATATTTATTTAGGCATATATATATATTTTACAATATTTAATATATTTATACATATTTATCCCATTTGCTCGTTTTCTTCATGCTATTGTAGGAATCATTTGATGGGCGTTTGTTACTATTTTGCCTTTCGATTTCAGCCAATTCATTAGTATTTTCCAAAGACGACTCGATATTATTATTTTGTTGGTTATCGACATTTCTACCACTAAAATCCTTATCATTTGATTCAGACTCATTACTTGCAAATCCATTTCCCTTAAATTTCTCAATCGGAAGGACCATATGATGTGGTGAGGTAAACGTAGAGGTACTCAATGCTGTAAGCTCTTTATTCTTATTCAGCTTCTGTACAAGCACACGACTTTCCGGGCCACTCCCACGAAAGTACTCCGTCGAAGATCTTTGTTTCACATTACATATCTTACAAGTCCATGTTTTCACCTTTTTCACCAAATCGACCTTGAAAGTTAAATGTTGTTAACGTTTTCTCCTTAGTGGTATTAATTCATATTTACTTGAAACATTTTACATTCAGCACATTGCAGAACTCTAATTTCTTGCGGCATTTGGGATTTTTTTAAATGCGCGGTTTAATCAACACTAATTCCTCTAAGAAATGTGTATGTACCGACATATGTATGTTTGATTGTACGATAACCTGATATTTTTCTGCAATTATCAGAAATCAGTCTCAGCGAAGTAAACTAATCGATAGAATGATAATTTTTGAGTGGATGTGGAAAAATCGTGTTTATAATTTCCTTCGGAAACAGCTGATTTATAAGTACACATCTCTTAGAATTCCGGTAGAGTTTTTTATATTAAATAACCTTAGGATGTTAAAAGTAATTATAAATAATTCATATGTGAGGCAGTTTTCAATTAAACAGGCAACAAAACCTCCCATAAAGTACACAGACACCATTAATTTGCCAAAAACAAAATTTCCAAACAGATTAAATGCTGTTAAGCGGTTAGAATTGGAGCGTAAGCTGGTTGAGGTAAACTTATTACTTTATACGTTGAGTTTTGAGCTGGAATTGCATTTATACTGCAGGGTGTATTTTCTGAAGCATATTGTTACCAACAACAACATAATCATGAACCAGCTTTTGTTTTACACGATGGTCCCCCATATGCTAACGGAGATTTACATATGGGTCATGCAGTCAATAAGGTGAGAAACTATTATTACAGCTGTTTGGGATAAGCAATAATTGTTTAAAAAAATGTTTAAAGATTCTTAAAGACATAACATTACGTCAGCATACAGTACGTGGTCAGAAAGTGAATTATATTCCTGGATGGGATTGTCACGGTCTGCCCATTGAATTAAAGGCAACAGCTGCTATTAAAGATAACAACATTGCAAGGATTAAGAATCAAGATCCGATCAGTATTCGAAATAAATGTAAATATCAATTAAATTCCGTTCATTAAGTGGGTATACATGTAAGCGGTTTACATAATATTTTTCTTACAAAGCTCGCAACTTTGCCTTAAAGGCAATGCAACGACAAAAAAACGAATTTCGTTCATGGGGTATTTTGAGCGACTGGTTAAATGAGGAAAACATTTATTTGACAATGCAGCCGGGATTTATAATAAATCAACTGAATATGTTCATAGATTTTTACGAACGTGGACTGGTATATCGAGATTTAAAGCCTGTCTACTGGTCTCCATCATCGCGGTACATTTGTTTTTTATTGAAAGTGAGATTATACACACTTAGTACTTACTTTTACTTTTTAGAACAGCTTTGGCGGAAGCCGAACTGGAGTATGATGTGAACTTCGTTAGTCCTTCAGTCTACTTGAGATTTCTATTAACTAATTGGCCCAGTGGTATATCACTTTCCCCGAATACTAATCTTTATGCTTTGGTATGGACTACAACACCATGGACAATACCAAGTAATCAAGCAATATGCTACAATTCAATACTAGATTACAGCATGCTTAAATTGTCTAATTATGGCAGTGATTTATATTTAATTGCCACAAGTTTATTGCAAAACTTTTCGGAAGTTACTGGCATTACCTTCGAGGTTGTAAAAACTTTTAAAGGCACCGAACTATCGAATTGCATATACCAACATCCCTTATTCCCAGAGCAGAATAACTTGCCATTCTTCGCTGCTACACATGTGCAAGACTCAAAAGGCACAGGGCTTGTTCATACCGCACCTGCACATGGACCTGAAGACTTTTTGGTTGGCCTAGAAAATAAGTTGCCTGTGGTTAGTTTTGTATATTATATATCTGAGAAAATTTATTCTACAATTAAAATGTTTTCAGATATGTTTTGTCAATGAAGATGGTGTCTACTCTTCAAAAGCTCCTGATTTTCTGAAAGGGAAAGATGTTCTTGGCGATGGTGATCGATTAGTGTTGGAAAATATTGCATCAGATGTGTTACATGCCGGTAAAATAACACATTCATGCCCTATTGACTGGCGCACCAAAGAACCTGTGATAATACGTGCCAGTGAGCAATGGTTTATGAATACTGAGCAACTAAAGGAACGAGCTCTTGAAGAGGTACTCGTACAATTCAAAGACAAATTTTACATAATGTAATTTATATTTTTTTTTTCACCCAGATCAGTAAAATAAATGTTTATCCACTTGTTCAAGCAGATGCGAGTAGAAAAGCACTAATGACACAAGTGCGTAAGCGTCCATATTGGTGTATATCAAGACAACGTGTCTGGGGCGTGCCCATACCCGTATTTTATGAACGAGAAACGAAGAATGTTATTCTGAATAGGTAAGGTATTTAAAATTATACATCAAATTTATAATTATTTATTTATAATCTTCGAAGATCTTTAATCAACCATATCTGTGATCTCATTAAAAAAGAAGGAAACGCTGACTTTTGGTGGTCGCAAAGTGTAGAGGAGCTGTTACCACCGAATATTCTGGAATACTTTAAATTATCAGCTACCGATTTGGAGAAAAGTGGAGATATTTTTGATATTTGGTTCGATTCGGGCAGTACATGGTCAAGTGTGTTAAAGGATGAGAAAGTGGCTGACGTTTACCTTGAAGGTTACGATCAGTTCAGTGGCTGGTTTCAGTCATCATTGCTTACAAGCGTTGCAGCAAGAAACCAAGCACCTTACAAGTCAGTTATAATTTTAAGATATAAATTATTAAAAATCATATTTTCTTTATTAAAATTATTTGAAAAAAATAATAGGTCAATATTTGTACATGGTTTCACAGTCGATGATAAGGGTCACAAAATGTCAAAATCATTAGGTAATGTTATTTCACCAAAAGATATAATTAAAGAAGTCGGAGTGGATGCTTTAAGGTAATATTGTCGCAGTATACTTATAATTACATACAAAAATATTAAACTTTATACTTTTCAGGTGGTGGGTGGCTTCGCATTGTGCACAAAACATGACTATAACCGTCAGTAAGAAGTTAATGCAACAAGCTGCCGACAGTGTAAATAAAATTCGCGCTACTTTACGCTATCTTAATGGTGTTATTGATGATAAATCGGAAATTCTGAATGATAAAAGTACTTTTTTGGACAGATATATTTTAAGCTCGTTGGTAAAACACGAAAATGAGGTATGCAGCGCCATTAGTTTGATTCGAATTAATTTAGCCATTCAATAAAAAAAAAAATTTCAGATTTGGAAATTGTATGATACTTACGAGTACCATCGTGTCGTGACGAACACACAAAATTTTGTGGCAAACCATATTTCAGCAATATATCTTCACACTATTAAGGATCGACTATATTGTGGAGATAACGTCGACATAAGAAATATACGCTATACATTGCTAAATTGTTATAAAGTACTCTGCTCTACTGTATGGCCTATTATACCATTCCTGGTGGAAGAAAGTTGGCAATATTACGGTAAAACTTCATTAACTGTCGGTCTGAACAAATTTAAATAATTATTTTTTTTTTTTAGATCCTAAAAGGGCATTTCATCAACAAAACTTTACTGCTGACCCCGCTTGGAAAGATGTCGATGCTGAAAAAACTGTTGGTGTTGCTTTGGAAATCAAACGAATTGTTAATCAAAAAGCGGGCAGCGCGAATTCGTTTAATTTAGCAGTAGAAATTTCATACAACAAAAACAATGAGGAAATGCAAATGCTACGCCTTTTGCAAGGAGATGAGGCAGAAGTATCTTCTAATAATTCTGAGCTATGTGAAATACTACAAGTTCAACGAGTTTCCCTGCAGCCATCCAACCATGTAGATTCTACCAATATTAATGTTCAAAAATTAGAACTGACCCTATGTGCACGCTGTAGACGTTTTGCAGTTGATAATGCCGATTGTGTTTGTGAACGTTGCGCTTTGGTTTTAGCTAACAGATAATTGTTAACTTTTGTTATATAAGTGTTATATTTAAAAGCTTTGTAAGCACTTCAGTACAGAGTCACGCAGTTTGAGTCGTAACGACTGCTTTCCACCACATATTATATGAGTTTCATTCTCATCAAATTTTATCGTTGTATCTTCATTTATCAAATGCAGCATAACTACATTGCCAGTACGCTCTACTTTTATGTTTGTGATTCCGTCTTGAATTAACCGTTTCTTGAGCAGATCTACGTCTAAGGTACCATATTCATATTTCGTATTTTTAAGCACATCTTCTCGGCTGGGAGGAGGCATTTTACTACCACTGGGCTTATCATTTGAAGAATCCACACATGGGTGTATATTGTGTACTTTATCCTTAACTTCCAGGACGCCAGTAATTGTGGAAACGGTTACACCGTTACCCACGTCACGTGGAACAATTTTTTGTGCCATATCATATGTGATATAAACACGATCGAGTTTTCGCTTCAACGGCAATCGAATTATTTCACCGCATTTAAATGTAATAATTTTTTTGTCCTGAAAATCGGAAATATCAGTAACTCTTATAAGGTTTGATCGTCTTTAATTATAAAACTTACCGGTTGCTCGATGAAAAGGTTCGGTGCATTTGGATGTGGCTTTGTATAGGCCTCAGGTATCACCAAAACATTTGGCTTCAATTCCTTTATTAATTTATTTGCCTGTTGATAATTAAGTGAAGTGTCTATTGGACAATAGAAAGCTTTCATAGCGAGGGGTTGGAACGGTGCCAATACTTGGAGATATGGAAAATCTGGTTCTGAATAATATAATTTTTGAATATTATTTTTGAAACAATGGGATTTTGTTCATAATTTACCTGTAAATATAATAGAATTATTTACATTATGACCCCACATTTCTACGAAGTGAACAGCATCGCCGAATCGCAAGCTGGGATGTCCACAAAATACTACACAAGGCTGAAAGAACAATACGTTATTTTATTTGTCGTCGGTTTATTGCTTCATAAACAACTTTCGAAATACCTGCCGAAAATCTTTACTAAATCCTTCAGAAAACACATGTTTATAATGCTTTAATTTTGAATTGCGTAAATAAAAAGCGTGCGGAAAGGGATCATCGGGCAGGTAGACTTTGTTTTGCTTTGCCGAACTCAGCCATTCAGCTAAAATATTTGAGTAGGCTAATGAACTATCGGCTACCGGTGAAATAAAGAACATCGGCACATTATTTAGTCCGGCATTTTCCAAATTCTGTGTAAGACATTCGAAAAGGTCGTATACTACTCCAGAAGGATAACAAGGTATTAATGCTGAACCATTGTTTCGAATAGTAAGAGCTTAAAGTTAATGTTTTAGAATACAAAATAAAATTAAATGGTCATTAGATAAAACAGTAATCAATTGTCATTCATAAGATACTAAACTAACTAATGTTTTGCATTAGTTTTTTGTTTTACATAATAATGGTACTTATTTTACTTACCCACGTTCATGCATAGTTCACCTAATTTTGTATCAGGATTAACAGTTGGGGCCTGAGTTAAACCTGTCATTATTAAAACGTCGGCGTGTTTCAGTGCACTCTGGTTTATTGGACGAGGATGTGTAGTTAAGGTTGACGATCCGCTAACATAACAAATTTTTTCGTGGGCTGTGCTTAAAACCCAATTACTTGATCCTAAACAATATCCCGAACTGACGGGGGTTGCCACGAAAGCACCTAAAATATCCTTCAAATATATTTGTAATAAGAAGAGAACTTAGATCTATACTCAGTAAATATTTTACCAATTTTTCATCGTAACCCATAATTGTTACGCGCGCCAAGCTATTGTGCACATCTTTTAAATTAAATATTGTTTTCCATTTCTTGGGTCTAAATGACTCACTCAAAGGACTGGGTAATAAGTGTAACACATCTTTCCACAAATGTGCTGTACTAGCTTTAGGCGCAACTTCTATATACTCCACAAGTTCTTCAAGAAAGAAACGACCAATTTGTAATGTTGGCTCTGTTGCATAGACTTTTCCCTTAAATCCCGTGTGCTCCGTTATAAATGGAAGTGCTAGCATATTTAGATAGTTTGATATTAATATCACATCAATTTCACTAAAATCCATCATTTTATCCATTGGCAATGTAAACTCGGGTGCAGAGTCAACAAAAACTCGACCACAGCACTCTTTTAATTCACCGTCCATTTGAGGATCATGATCGCGATTTGGTATCCAATTAGGTAAATTTGATAATTTCACGCTTTGCACGAAAGGAAGTGGCAAAAAATTCAAGACAGATTGCTCCGTTAGACCACAATCCAGCATGATTCGTAGGCCCTTGAAAGTTATAACGTAACAGTGCTTCGCCAAATCATTACTTAGGCAATACTACATAGGAAATAAAAATTATTACTTAGAATTGAATAAATAAATGCATTGATTCACCAGACGCATTTTGTTTATTTTCTTTACTTCTTTGCCGGCGTTTGTCTACCTTTGCCTTTAATTTGCAGAGGAAATTATCTTCAATTGAATGTCAAATAAACTAACAGCTGACAGATGTTAGATTAATAAAACTCTGTTCACACACGTAATTCGTGTTGTCAATGCGAAAATGAATGTGAACACTCATGTGCTGAACACTTTGAGCGCGACAGACTGCAGGCGACATCTGTCGAATATTAAAATACACACGTTCTTACGGACACAATTATTTTGACAGCTACAGGCTGACAGTTGTCGCTCTCGATAACTTCAATATAGAGTTGACAGTAGAGAGACGAGGTGGGCCACTAATAAGTAAAATGTAAAATTATTTAAAGCTCTATCAAACCTGACGTTATTTTACAAATAAAAGCATAAAATAGCTCTATTACATCATTTGTAATAACAATTGAAAATTTAAAACAAAAATATTTACCTATTTATTCATTTTTTGCTTAACAAATTTCACTTTGAACAAAATATTAAAATTTCATTAAAGTGAAAGGTATTAGTATGCCCACAAAGAAATTGTGTACATACAAAATGGACAACTGCGTTGTTTCGTGTACATGCCGTAGGACTCAAGACGCCATTTTCAGTTCACTGTCGTGCTGCCATGACGTGTCGCGCTCAATGTGTTCAGCATATCATACAAGAAGAGTTAATTTTACCTTTAAGCTCCGAAGTCTGTAAGTTCAACATTGTTTATAAACGAAAAACGTAAGCAAACATCAAAAGCACATTTTAAGCATTCCAAACTTGCTCAAATTTTGCAGAACTATAATTTTTGCCTTAATAATTCCAACATTAATTTTACGAAATAATAATGAGAAAATTAATAAAAAAATTCGTATCTGCATAATTTGAGTTAAAATATATTTCGTGTTAAAACTTAGCCCTGGTAACTCTGTTTTTTACATTGGTTTTAGCAACTCTGCTGCTGGCTTTGTATTTAAGTGGTATTTATCCATTAATTACATGTATAGCAAATTTTTCATTACTGTTGTGCTTTTCAAAATATTTCAGAATAAAGTCTTGTCTGAAGAAAAGTAGACGTTATATTTTATTAAGTGAAATACATATTACCTGTCTTTTTTAAATATGAAAATATTTCTATTATATTTGTATAATGTTCTATGATTTGTGAAAGTGGGTTCGTGGTTATGTGAAGAGTGGCAGTTTTCATTGTGTTCAGAAAAAAAGTGAATTAGTGAAATTAAAACAATTCTGCTAGCAATTTTTTTTAAGTTGCAATAAAAGCAATTGAATGCCACCGTGGACTCTGTGAAAGTTGAAAATGGCTAATGCCGGAACAGCAACTCCTTTGGAAATTGACGAATTTATAAATGGAGCTTTAGTAACATGGGTCAGTTAACACAAATGATAAATAATTATGAAAAAAATAGTATTTAAATATATTTTAGTAATTCAATTTTTACTTCAGTACTTACTAATTAGGTTTTCAATGTATTTATGTTGTATTTGTATAACCATTGAATTGTCTGTCGATTTTCCAAATATAGCTGACATGCCCAGTTTGGAGGTATACATACATACTATATGCATATGCATATTTATAAACTTTGTATGTTTCTATATAATTTTGAAATATATTTGCTACCACTTTTCAGTTGGAATCATGTTTGCCCCGTCCAGAAGTATTAACTGGTTATTCCTCCTTGTTGGATGGCAATATTATCCATAGTGTGTGGTTGCAAATAGATCCAGAACCTCAGAACCACCCAACTGATGTACGTGATTTAATCGGGGTATCATTATGTATAGCGCGATCAAAAAACTTCGAATGCATCGCACGCAATTTGAAATCACTTTTTGAGGAAGAATTAGAACATACCATTCTAGTTCTTCCCGACGTCTATATCCTGGGATACCATCCTGAATCTAAACAAGGCTTGGAGCAAATGAAAATTTTGTTAACACTGCTGTTAGGCGCTGCAGTGCAATGTCCTAATCGCGAAGCCTTTATTGGGCGCATTAAAATGTTGGACGTTGAAACACAACATGCAATTGTTGGATTGATAAAACAAGTAAGATTATAGTTGTAATGGATGAACATAATTTACTGAAAAAAATACATTATCTTTGTTTGTATAGGTTACAGAAGACCAAAGTCTCGTTCTAACAAAGGAATCGGTAAATTTGCTAACCCCTGTTAATATGTACAATCATATATTGCGGCTGACAAAAGAACGTGACAATGTGTATCTGCGTTGGATTGCTTCAATGTGCGCGGATACCGAGTTAAATATGACTGCCTGTGCAGATGGTTCATTGAACATGCCATTGTCGCCATTATCATGCACGTTGACCACACCATGTTTATCATCTTCCAACTCCGAAAATAACCACATGGCAGTAGAACTTGCTGATTTGAAATCAAAAATTCGTAAATTGCGTCAGGAATTGTAAGTAACATATTCTCTCAATTTACTGTAGTAAACATTTACATTTTAAATTTTTTGTAGAGAGGAGAAGTCTGAAAATCAACTTGAATTGCGAGAGGAGCTCGATCATAAAAGTGCTCAATACGAAAAATTAAGAGCTGAGGTGAGTAAAGATTTGAAGAAGTATTGTATAAACTGTTTTGTTACTAGTTTTGTTTTTTTTATATATAATTTTAGAGTCAAGAATGGTATGCAGAGGCAAAACGGGCGTATGCATACCGCGATGAAGTTGATGTCTTAAGGGAGCGAGCCGAACGCGCTGATCGTTTGGAAATTGAAGTTCAAAAATTCCGCGAAAAATTAACAGATGCAGAATTCTATAAGACACGTGTTGAGGAGTTACGTGAAGATAACCGAATGCTTTTAGAAACTAAGTAAATACGTAAAATTTAATAAATATCGACACATTAGTATAAGTCCATTTTCTTTAGGGAGATGCTAGAAGATCAGCTGCAAAGAGCGCGGAAACGTTCAGAGCACGTCATGACTTTGGAATCTGAAATTATAAAATATAAACAGAAACTAAATGATATGGCTTTGGAGAGAAACGTTGATCGTTCCAAGTTAGAAGAATTGTTGGAGGAAAACACCCAATTACAGTTAGCCGCAAAAACTCTAAACACTACTCAAAGGCTTGATAGCGCATATTCTGACAATGAGGACGAATGTAATTCAGGGGACAATAGTTTATCAGAACAACTAACCAATGATGCGCAGGTAGTAATTATTATTGTTTTTTTGATTTCAGATAATTTTTAAAATTTTGGGTATATAATTTTTATTTTTTTCTCAGACGCGAATTTTAAAATTGGAATTGAAGAATAAACAATTAGCTGCTGCGTTGGAGCAACTAAAAGAAAACTCATTCCATGAGTCTACGAACAAAATTCTTGAGCTTGAAAAGGATAAAAAGAAGCTTTCTTTGAAAATTGAGCAAATGCAAGAAAACATCCAACGTTTAACACAACAGAATACTGCTTTGGAAGAAGTATTTAAAAGTGCGTTAGAAGAGAATAAAAAACTGCAAGATACAATGGACGACCGACAAAAGTCATATGAACGACAAAGCCAAGAACGCGAATTAGAACGTAATAAGTTGTTGGACGTGGAACAGCATGTAGAAACTTTAAATAAAGAGAAACAACGCTTACAAACACTTAACGAAAGTATACAACGTCGCGCTGATGATTTAGATCGTTTGCTGGACACGCGCACAAAGGAAATTCACCAGCTAACGGAGCGTTCACAAGGCGTGAGTAAGTTAAAAGAAAAAGTGTATGACTTGGAAGCGAAGCTATGTGCTTGTGAACGAGAAAATAACAGTCTTTTGAAGGAAGTAGCGAAATTGAAGGAGAATACCGAAGGCAAATCAGTTCAATTAGACGAGTCGGCAGCAAAGCTTGAAGCGCAAACCAAAGAGATTGATCGTCTTACAAAAGAACTAACTAAAGTTGAGCAAACTCAGCAAAGAGTCATAGAACTGGAAAAACAAAATCAAGAATTAATGACTCAGCGTGAAATAGATTCAGATACAATACTGACACTTCGCAATGATTTAGTGTCTGGTACATTAGCGACCAATAAAGTGCGTCAAAATTTAGAGAAATTAGGTTTAACAGATAGTGGCCATACCGACGATAATGGCGAGTTGAACGTAGAAACTGTAGTCGAAAAGTTGGTACGCAATCCCGAAACTTTTAAGACAGTTCGTGAAATTATGTTGAATGTATCGAAAGAGCAACATCAAAACGAAAACACAAAATCTGATATATGTGTGCTGTGTCACCGAAAAGAAATCTACACTGTAGAAAAAAATATTGAGCTATCCAATAATGAGCCACAGGAGCTAAGCTTCGAACACAAAGTTACCTTAACTGCACCAATCGGGCGCGATCGCATCGAAATTTTGCGACTTAAGGAAGCCAACACTGAGCTAAGCACACTCAACACAGGCCTTCAATCAGTAAATGTTCAACTGGAGGCCGAAAAGGCGCGCCTCGATGTAGACGTAGTGACATTAAGTTCACAAATATCCACACTGAACACACAGTTAGTCGCATTACAAGTAGCTAATTCACAGCTTGCCTCTGATAAGGATCAATTATTGAAGCAAAGCGAGTCCATAAAACAAGAAAATAAAAACGTACAACATGATTTAATGGCACTGCGAACTTTGCATGATCAGCTTTCAACAGAATATGAATCACTTGCCGCTGACAAAGAGCAACTCAAGCTGATGCAGCGCGATTCTCGAAACGAAGCACGTGAATTAAGAGAACACATCTCGAATTTAGAAAATCGTATAGCGGATTTAACGAAGGATAATGCTAAATTGAAGAGCTATGAAAACGATTTAACAATATTGCGAACAGAACATTCCAAGCTGACAGATGATTTTCGAAATTTGTTCCGTTTCAAAAACGAGTATAAGAATATTCAGGTACGTTTCCTAGCTAATATTATGCTACAATATTTGCCATTACTTTTACATCCTACAAAATACCCACTATAACGAAAATTATTATTTTTTTTTTTAATTTTTAGGAACAATATAAAATGATACGTCCAGAAAACAATAAGTTAAAGAAACAAATTGCCGAGCTGTTACGTGAGCTAGATTCCAAAAACGACCACATAAAAACCATGGAAAGTGATGCCGCCTACTATGCCCAACAGTGTGAAGTAAGTGAATTATTTAATCTTAGTTTTTCGTTGTTTATTGAAATTTTCGTTAATACAGGTATTACTTCAAACAAATGCACATCTGGACATAGACCGAAAAACTTTAATGGACAATGTTTCACAATTGCTGACGCAGTATCACGAGCTACTTTCACATTCGCTGGAGGATAAACAGCATTTCCGAGAGGAAGAGAAAAGTTATACAGAGCGTCTGCATAATTTGAGCCGTCAAAAAGAAAAATTGGAGGAGAAAATAATGGAACATTACAAAAAGCCAGAAACCGTTTTGCCAAAAAAGTGTGTAAATATATATTATGATATGTAACTTTACTAAATTATAACTAAAATAATATTTTTTTCAGAAAACCTTTCGCGAGCAGTATTGTGCGACGTGTAAAGAAAGCCGGATCTGACTTTATAAATAAGGTGCCAACAAGTCGAGTGAGTGTAGTACCCTTTTCCGCAAAAAAATAGCAAACAAATAATTTAACGCAATTTAAATTAGAATCGCCGATCATGGGTGGATGACTCACGGCTTAATCAGTCGCAATTCGTGGTTGGCTCTGAATCAGGTGGTAATGATTCTGACAACAGCATAGAAGAACCAATGTCCATTGAATCCGATTCTCACTTGCTTCAACGCAATTTGGCTATACGGCAAAGTTTGCAACGGTAAGTGAATTTTACACACACATATGCACAACACGTAAAATATATGTATATTTCTGTAAAAAAAACTTTGTCATATATATGTATACGTGTCTGATTTGTTATTAAAATATAGAGACCTAATTGATAGCACACTTTCCCGCGGCGGAATACGAAGTAGTTTGCAATTTCAAAAGCGAACGGATTTGAATAGTTCTCGAAGAAATAGCGTCCACGGGTGAGTAAACTTATAATCACTTATCAATTTCGTGGAATCGATTATGTACTTTTGTTAACATATATTATTTTTGCTTTTTTTTTTTTTTGTATATTTCATTCCAATTATTCCAACACATTTCTTTACTTTCAAATGCATGTTTATATGTTAATGGAAACTGGGCACGAACTTGGTTTATTTGGATGGGTTGTGGGCTTAGACCGAAATTAAAAGTATTGAGGCGATTTTTCGGTAAATATTCGATCATAATACGAAGAACTGGCTTAACGCATATCGCTATTGCAATTATTGTTGTGCATTAATGACTTGCTTACGCTTTTGTGGGCAATTAAAAAGAAAATAAGTCAACTTAAATTCGCTTTCCGTCTGCCAAATAAATACTTTAGCCCCCCGCAAAAAAAAATTAAACATGTTCCAATCTACCTAAAGCAAAGGCGCTCTCGATATTTTTATATCACTGACGTATTATTTCTGACCATTGTCCGCCAAGCAAGAGTATTTGTTTTGTTTTCGTACTTAAATTTTAATTTGTATATATATACATATGTGTATATTTTTTCAATTTATTTGTAACCTTGCTCTTGCAACACTAACAATTTTACATTTGAACAGCTGTTGCTGTCTTTCAGTGCCGGCGACGTTCGCCCACACCCACTATTTAGAACAATTTGTTCAGACAATTAGTGTGCAAGATATTTGACATGTTTCATGGTGTGTGACGTTATTTTTATTTGGCAAACATGTGAATCTCAAATATGTATATTTAAGCAATGTTGTGCATAAATTATTTCGACGTTTTTTCTGTCTAAAATGATTTATTTATTTTTTTTATCAAATAAAATTAGCATGCACTTTTGTTAATATTGCATTCATGTATTCAAATAATTTACGTGCCAATTAATATATAATATATTTATACAATTCCATACATAACAATGCTTTAAAGATTTTGTGTGTATTTGGGCAATTTTATACCTGCAATAATTTAATAATTCACAAAAAAAAATACTAAAAAATTGTTATTTTATCTCTTCAACAGTCTTGAAGCGCCGGATGTGGCGGGTAGCAGTTTAACACTGGGCACAGCCGGTTCTCGGCGCACAGTTTATTTAATCGATGAGCATCAAAAAATACCCGAAACAAACAGTACTTGCAGTGAAGTTGGTGACAGTGGAGAAATGTCGAATTCTCATTGTGTTTTGAACTCAAGTGCATGTTCTACATCTACAACTTTGACAGGTGCCGGCACCCTTGGTGACGCATATATGTCGTCCGATATGGGTGTTGGTGGTACTGGAGTAGGCATTGCCGAACCTCAGACGCCTTCCAATTTGTCATCCGTTCCAAATAGTGATAATCCGACTACATTCCTTATGTACAACCGCATCAATACAACGATTGGTAGTGCTAATTCGGAGTGCAACATGCCAGCGGGCACATCACGTGATTCAACTATAACAAGTAATAATTCAACACCAGTGACAACCACAAATGCAACACAGGATGATAAATCACTACGAAAACGTACTGACGATAAAAGTAACAGTATTTGGTACGAGTATGGATGTGTTTAGATAATAGCCATCTGGAATAAGTAGTTAGCTCTTATTATACTCAAAAACGTATTGCGTATATAAATTTAAAATACATAAAAAACAAAATAGATAGGCCAATGTTTTCGAAAATATTTGAAGCCTTCAATAATTTTGAAACTAGCATCGAGTTAAGCAACTATGCAATAGCGTAGCAATTTCCAAAACTCGTTTGGAAAATCATTTAAACATAAGTCAGTACATTTTCTCTTAACATACCACTGCCATTTGGTGAAATAATTCTAATTTACTCGAATTTAATGGAGGCTCTTCATTTTTATCATGCTAGATTTTCGTTAAATGCACATCTACATTCATGTGATTGACCCAAATAAATAGTACTTCCATAAAACCATGCTTTCCATTTCAAAATATTTATACGATTTTTCTTATTACTCTGATTGTGATTATTTTCGCATAGTTATACATAGTGGTCCTACATTGCGCACAATTTTATTCACCACTTATATACATATGTATGTATACATAATGGAATACGAATAGTCAATGCTGGAAATAAAGTAAATATTTTATGAATTTTCTTCCAAATATACACAACGAAAGAGTTACACAACATTAATATATTTTACTCTAGTATAGCGCTTACTTAATAAAATATCGATTCCGTAACTATAAATGCACACATTTTCTAGTTTATAGAAATCATCATTACATCTAATACAGCAATAAATGCTTACACATGTTGCAAGTTTTCGAAATACCACATTTGCCTTTATCTACTATAGAAATTATGAGTATTATATACATACATAAAGGATAAATTTAAAACTATACGGGTGATCGATGCTTCGTTCAGTCATGCTTTGGCAAAAATTAAAGCATTTCCTCACAATTGAATACAAAAATACTTGTTAAGCTGGCTATAATATTATATATATATGTATATCATATATAAATCGTCCTATATACTTACTATATTTTTTATAAGTATGTATTTACTTTTTGTAAATCGCCTTTTTTAAATTAATATATACTTTACAAACATAATAAACACACAATCTTTAAATAAAAATGACTTTCGAATGGAAATTCTTGATCACAATTGTGCTTTCTTAGTATATGTATATAAACATTTTGTTTTGTACACGAAAACATTCGAAAATAAATAAAGAATGTTGAATACATGCAACGCCAGCACTCACAATAAATGCTGTCATCATTAATGCAAGCTATGGCAGCTGAGGCGGCGATTAGACGCGTAAATGGAAATTATGCCCATTGACTACACATGATCTTCCCGCTATACTATACGTTGGCAGTGGGGAATATATAAACTGTAAGATAAAAATTAATTTTTTCATAAAACCACATTATTCAATGTACTGACCTTCGGCGCTTTTTGTTGCGTAGACATGTAGCCAACACAAAATGATTTTGTTGTGTGACTCCATAATACTTCCCCGGTATTGCCATGAGGATAGTAAATAAGCGAAAGGGCTCCGGCATACAATTCTTGGTCAGCGGGAAGGAATGGTGATTCCAGAAATTTACTTTTCAAGCTTTTATGTAAGCTCGTTACGGCACAATCGCTTGTCAACAAATCGACACATATTTCTTTCGCTAATAAAGTTTTCATTAAATATTCACCATTTCCCGTTGTACAAGTGGCCACGGAGGTCTCTGTTGTGTTAGTTGCCCAACACCCTGCACCATAAGTAGCTGCCTGTCCAACTCGGCCCGGCACTTTAAGTAATAAGCCACCAGAGCTACAACCAGCAGCGGTATTACCGGCACTATCTACACACACGGCTCCCACTGTATCAAGTGCACTGACTTGAGTCGGAACAACAGATGAAGTAGGTACATCAACAGCTGATGTTATTGCCGATATTTTAGATTTATAATGATTATAAGAAAGTTTAGCTTTAGAAGAAATCATTGCATTTGGGTCGATCATAGTGCAACCTAATTCTTCTGCATATCTTTCTGCACCGCTACCAGCCATAACCATTGGTGGTATTCGTTCCATTGATAGCATGGTTGATTGACCATCACATAATAATCGAGCCAATCGTATAGGATTACGTACAGTGCTGACGTTAGTACAAGCCCCAAAGTGTAAATTTGAACCATTCATTATAGATGCATCACATTGCACTCGACCATCCCAACAAAGGTTTGAACCAAATCCAGCATTCGTATTGCCACAATTCTCAAGGCGAACTATTGCTGCTTCGCAAGCGTCCATGGCCGAACCGCCATTCTTTAGTATATCTGTTGCTCGAACACAAGCTTCCTTAATAACACGCTGATATTTTGTTTCATCTATACAATTACCAGCACCTAAAGAACAAATCATTGAAAAACAATATTTTCATGTTCAATTAAAATTGTCAATCCTCCTACCAGTGTGAACTGCTACAAACCCAGCCATGACAACAAATTCTGAAATTATTTTTTGCACTCTTAATTGCTTGCGACTGAGTAGAAAAATTACTGCATCTCTGAAATAGACAAAACATTTAATGTAAACAAATTTAATGCCAGTGTACTATGAAAGTGGTGACAGCATGAACTTACAAATTTGATATAAATATACACTCATATATATTTACTTTCAGATTATTGTTTTTTATTCAAAATAAACGTGTTTCAATTAAATTGTTTATAATACTGCCGCACAGTGATAGTTAGCAACTAAACTTATATTTTATTAGATCTGCAGTTGTTTATTTAATACAAACTGATTATTTACGATACGATATATATCGATTTGTTATTCCCAGTTCTCTTACAATTAAAATGTGGCTGCCATATTCGAATAATTAAACAGATAAATTCCGAGAAAAGCTAATGAGTCACAATATATATACATACGTTTTCCGACAAACAAAGGTAATTCTTTACAGATCAATATTAAGAGATTAGAAATCGTATATTTCGTGAGTGGGTTATATTTCATATAATGTTTTTGTTTTGACTATTTTTGCCAGTACTCGAGCGGGACACGTATTTCATAGTATTTTACAGCCTGCAATGCATTTTTAATACCTTTTTTTAATTATTTCGGCCAAGTTTTGGATCAACGAACCTATTAAATAGGACGCAAGTATAAAATTTAAGGATTCGTGTCGGTTCAAGACAAAATAATAGGGTATATGAAATATGCATAAAATAAATTCAATTTATATCGCATACTTTTAGGCATTGCAGAGTTATGACCATTTGAAAGGCAAAATAGGAGTATTTAATTAAATACTCAGGAGCCTGAGCATCTTATAGTGTGATGGCAGGATGTGGTGCAAATGCGTTGATCTTCTAACCTTAACCAATATTTACAGAAATATGTTATACATATATATTACGTGATTTGATGGAGAAGATTGCAACAAACAGGGAGATAAAAAGCTTCGTAGAATAAAAACTTGACCCAATAGTTTCAAGAGTTTCATCAATTTCTTTAACCAATCATATAAATTTTCTTCACTTCATTATAACATGAAATATAAATGTATTTTGAAAAATTACTACCCATAAAACCATTTTTCTTGGAATTCTTTCATATTTCAATTACTTTTATTTGATGATTTATAACCATATTATTAACAACATTATCATTAAAGCACTTTATGTGTTACATCTTTACATAATTCGAAATACAGTAGAGTATATTTGAATTGTTTTACGATTTATTAATTAAAAAGTGTATTTGCATAGGGAATACCTAATCTCTCTCATTGCCTGTTACCTTCGAAACGGATGTATCTATCTATATATTTTCTTTTCTTTAATACATAGTTTATTTTCCAGCCTCGTTCATGCTTTTTGGCAGGCTAAGCAATGAATTGATTAACTCCGAGTTTCGTTTTGGTACAGGTCCAGTAAAACTATTGATCGGATAATATTTGCAAGGTGCTGCATAAGGCTGTGGGTATTGTATGGAGTTGAGCCAATTCAAAAATTCGCGGTTGTACTGGAATTAGTATGTGTAAATACATAAACATATAAATTCTGAAATTTGGTGAAACTTACATCTTTTTCCATGTAACGCTCCTCATCGGGAGTAGGCAGCGCTTGAGATGAAAATAATACTGTGCAGAAAATCAAAGTGAAAACCAGACAAATTAGTTTAACCATGCTTAAGTGTTTTATTTAACGGTATTGCACTGAGCGATGAAAAATCTCCGAAGGATTGCAGATAACAACTGATGAACTACAAGGATTCGCTTTGGTTTTTATACCTTAAAAGAGCATGCTCAACGCAGCAGGAGTCCCGTATACGCAACTAGAGCGAGTGTCAATTCCAGATCAAACAAATCAGAGGCACAGATACGCAGATGCGTTGTTTTGTTTCCTGTTATCTAAGATTTTTACGACCTGTTTGTTATAGACTCTGCCAATACAGTTCTGCAAACGTTAGTGCTTATTCTTGTATGTATGTTTATTTATGTTATCTACACATACTTAGGTGCTGTGTTTTATTGCAAACGGATACGTAAAAGCAAGCGTTCATATGGGTGTATGTACATACATACATACATATGTGCATATATCATATGTACATATTATATATATTTTATTAGCATCCGTGGGGAGGACTTTTGGTAACATTAAGCAAAATAAATACATTAAACGGTTAATTAAACACAACAAATAGATATTAACTATTTAATATTATATTTTATTAGAGGCAAATATGCAAACATGCATGCTACAGATATATTCTCACACATCGGCAATTGTAGTTGTTGATAACGTTAAAATGAAAAACTCGAATAACCCTTAAAAGTTTGTAGGAATGTTATACATAAATTAAATTCGCGCAAACATAGGTTTTTTTCATAAAATCTAATTGCCCTTCCAAATATAGATAGAAACATATACATACATTGATAAATAGTACATTTGTAAACACATACTCTATTGTTGTTGTTGTTGTGATAGCGGCATAATACATTTCTGAAGTAATTTCGAGAAATATATTCTGCCGATTTGGTAGTCCTTGTCCGCATAATAATTCGGGTTCGTTCCGGTTACTTAGCCCCGACTATCGTGGGAAAAGTACATACTCTGATATATGTACATGTATCTTTGCTCACAAGCTCAGCTCCATCTGAAATACATACATACATACATATCAAATAGGAATGTTACCAAAAGCACACAATGATTGCGAAAATAACGAAATATTTGACATTTTCTAGAAGAAGAGTTCAAAATATTTTGCAATAAACCGAGAAAACGACATTGAAGATAGAACATAATAGCAAAGAGTCAGATGTATCTTTTTTTGGCTTTTTTGGCGTCCCGTGAAAAGGAGCGCAAGGATGGTTACGTGTATCAACATTCGCCCTAGATTACAAGAAAACTCCCTAAATAGGTAAATTGCAAGACGCAAGCCGAACTACCAAAAGAGGACATCAAACCAAGGCTAGCAATCGGGAAGGATCACCAGCAAAGGAACTCAAAATTCTGGGATGTAGTGACCTGGTGTGATGAAATTTAATATTTTTTGAAATAATGGTAAATCCAATGTCAAGCGACCACCATTACAAGAATTAAACTCACAATATACACAAAAAACTATAAAACATGGTGGATCATCAGTCATGGTATGGGGCTGATTCACTTCATTCGGGGTAGGACTACTTGCATATGTTGAAGCAAAATGACTACCAGTATTTACAGAGACATTTAAATGGAAACTACGTCGACTTTTACCAGGGTCGTTAAGGACTGGCCTGCAATAAACTACATCCAGTGTCTCGAGTGGCCTGCCTAAAGCCCGGAGTTAAGCCCCATAGAGAATCCTTGGAGGATTATTAAGAAAACAGTTGCGTCAAGAAAACGCCCTAATAAGGTTAGACAGTGGCAAATTTTAAAGTTCGAATCGAGCAAAAATATCCCGGACCAATGTAACTCACTGGTTTATATAATGAGCAAACGCTTCAGGGAAGTGATTTTGCAAGAAAGTTCCCAAATAAATATTAGACTAAATAAAGTAAGCTTTTTAAACAAAACATCGAATTCTTTTATCTAACATTTTTTATTGAAAACAATAATTTTTAACTAAATTAATTTAATTTTGTTAAACTTTTTTCGTAATACTAATAAAATTAAACTTTTATGAGTTTGTTCAACATAACGCCAATGTGGCTTAATGATGTGAGTGCAAGTGTACCATATGTACAGCTGTGTTCATGGAAATAGTAGTCCCGGGGTTCTAACCATAAAACGTAAAAATTGAGTTAAAAAGCAAACTATGAATTTAATACCTCTAAAGAGTTTTAAAAGCTATTTTTACGTATATACCATAAACAGTTTAATTTTTCAATATTATTTGTATATTTTACTAACTAAGAGATATAAATAAAAATGACTTTACATATATTTATTACATCCATATACCGACGTTGGATTGGGTCTATGAGATCCTCACCACGCCTCAAAAGTATTCAAGCCCATGCCTCCTTGTTTTGTTATACTTGATGGATTTGCTGTTGCTTCAGTTCGTTTAACATTTATTCAAAAATTTTCGATTGAATTCAGAACCAGTGCCTGCGCTGGTCAGGACATTACGTTGATTTTTTCTGATACAAGCCACTCCTTAGCCAATTTGGTCTTATAACCAACACTTAATCACACGATTTCGGCTGTTGAATGGATTATCCCACTAATCTTAAAAATGTATCAAGATTTCGCTATACGAAAATGACAGTTACAAATCAATTCATTGAAATGATTTGAAACTGATCCACGCAAATCTCTCTGTGCGACTCTGATTTTGCGCAATCTACTTTTCAGCTTCAGCTTTTCAGTTCTGTTCAGGATGCTATATATCAAGTATGTAGGCCCAACACCAGCTCAGACCACCAAGTTTAAAAATTAATTAAAATTAATTTAATAATAAACAACTTTGCTTTTATTGATCCCCATCACATTTCACCATTTTGTAGATGGCAAATTGAAATGTTTTTTTGCTAGTTTTATTCCTGCAGCCACATGTTCTTCGTTAAAAGAGTTACTTTCGGCGAACTTCTTATCATCAAGTTGTCTTCAAATATTCTACCAAAATTACTTTTGTTGACTTGTCAGGTTAGAATATTTTAGGATAGATTTTTTTATATAAGACATTTTTGTACTACTATTTTCAAGAATTCGACTGTACATACATACATATGCCTATTAATAAGGAGAGAGCCTGAAAGTCTCTCAAATCCTATAACAAATCGTTGCAATTTTTTCTTTCTAAATTTGGATAAATACAAGTATATCGTTATTTCCAACTAACGGAAACGAACGTAGATGATTATTCAGTTGTAGTAAAAGGTCCGTTCCTTTGGTAACATACATAACGAAAATACTGTTAGAATTGTTGTTTACGTAAGGCTCTAGAGCATTGTCAGATTTGAAATATATAATTGGGGTACTCACAACCCGTCATAAAGCATCGTAAAAATATAAAATTATAAATTTAACTTTTGTTTAAAAAAATTGTTGTTAGATTACATACAAAAATGAGTTTACACATTTACAATTCTCAATGCTATTTTTTCGGATCGTTATAACTTATAATTTTATGAGACTTTATGAAACCCCTAAATATTAAATTTGGATAAAGTAAACTATTTCCATCAGAGAACTTTTCTGTTGCTAAGACAACAACAACTATATAATAGTGATTTACATACATACATCTAACTATAGGAAAACGTCATAATTACATACGGACTTCCGAGCAGATTCGAATAAATAATAGTATGTTCTAGCCTTAAACATCAGCTGTCTTTTAAACTAACACAGGTATGTTTTATGTTTAGGGTTGCACCTGACTTCAAAAAAAGAACGAACGTAAGTAATTTAACCACCTAACTATATTGCAATCAATCATTTGCTGTAAAATTGAATAAAAGTCAAATAATTTTAAGTTTTGCATCAAATCCTGATACAAGACAATTTGCGCGGGCGTCAATTGGACAATTGTAATAATAAATACTTAAGTCTTTAATTCAAACAATTTATTTTCTACCTAAGGCAACTCTGATTATCGTAAGTTTTAGGACGTCATTAACTTTTTTCATTCGTTTTGATCGTGTGTGAGTGCAAATAAAATTTTTCATTTTCTCGAAATATATTTGGTGATTCCTGCTTAAGTTTGCGCAATAATTTTATTTGTTGAGATGAGTATGTTTTTTTTTTTTAATTTATTTACTAAAAATGTTTTGTTTAGGATGTTCGCCATATTGGTGTGAAATGTATTGAAGTGTGCAGTAATGTTAAACTAATGTGAACGTAGTGGACATTTTATGTGGTATTTATAATACAAATTTCTTTGTTTGAGAAACTTTAATCCAGTTGTAATTAAAAACATTTTATAAAGGCTCTTAGTGCAAAATGAGATAAATGTTTACAATTATGTATTCCATAACCGATGTGCGTTTTATTTATATATATTGTATGTTTTTCAATGGTGAAAATACATATGTAACTAGAAATGTTTAATTTTTTTTCTAGTGGAATTGCACTGAAAGTATAAACTAAATCGTAATGGAAAAATTTCCTCTAAAAGGCAGCAGGGAGATTGCAGCTGAAGGGAATAGTTACATTACAGCCTATCAGTCGGTATTAAAAAAGGTATGTAAGTTATACGCCTACTGTAAATAATATTAGTATATGAGTGTACATTTGAGAGGGAGTATATCAAATTCCAAAAGTTTTGATTCGAAACGAAGTTAAATTTTTACTGAATGAGTTTGTTTACTATACAACAAAAGTGATATTAATTCGTTCAAAAGCTGTAGACAAACATATAACCATATTTTGATTTATCGGAAGTAATTATAAGAATTAAAAAAATAAGTATATTTCAGTTCGGAAATTTAAAGTTGTTAAAATTATAACAATGCCCTAAAAACAAAGAAAAATAAAAACTCCCATTTTTAGTTGAGATTACAACTATAGAGGATTAATCCACAAAAGTACTGATTTTGTATTTTTACATTTAAATATATACTAACTTATAAAATTTTAATATTTTTAGTCGAATGGTCATACGGCAGCCATAGGAGATATTACTGACACTCAGGATCATCCATTGGCTACATCATCTCTAACAAAAGAGGGTAACGGCTCTGCAGCTAAAACTTCTCTCACAGTTCCCGACGACGACGACGACGAAATGATTGACATCACACCCCATTCAAGTCCAGGAGATGCGGGACATTCGTCTAGTTTTAATTACAAACGTCACACTTCGGCTGACTCAGATATGGAGGCTGATCATTACATGCGAAATCATCACCATGTTCCAACACATAGCGCCTTCGGCGATGCAAATGATAGTAAGTATTCGAGCTGCAAAGGTGATGTTTACATTGCCAATGCCGTGTACGTCTGCACATATACGTACAGTTATATTCATATTAATAGCTACGGGAGTTGGGATATACTTCAATGTAAAAAACTAATAATTTGCAACACCAATTTAATGAGAAATTGTGATTTCAGACTAACAACGGTATAAAATATAATAATTGCGATAATAATTCAAGTTAGGTAAAAGTTACTGTAAATTTTCTCAAGGGGCGTTAGACATTTCGATCTAATTTTTTTTTAAACTGCTATATCTCAGAGTTGAATGAAGGAATTTTCATTAGAAACGGTAGTTTTAACGTTACGTTAAAATTTTTGAAGAAGTCATACCCATTTCCTATAAGATATTATGATCTATTCTTTTCATCAGAATTCGAAATTTTATTTTTCCTTTGTTTTTGCACTGTTTATGAATTCTTTTTTTCAATATTTTTCTTCTACCAATAA
This sequence comes from Bactrocera correcta, assembly GCA_027475135.1. NCBI lineage: Eukaryota > Metazoa > Arthropoda > Insecta > Diptera > Tephritidae > Bactrocera > Bactrocera correcta. The sequence continues at coordinate 81,183,067 of CM050326.1, forward strand.
CACTTGACATTAAGTAAATAAAAAAATATATATGGTTGAATTTAAATCAAATTCAAAATTTTTTTATGGGGTGGAAAATTAGTAGTATTAGTGATTCTATTTTATTGTCTGTAACTGTATGTTAATAAATGTAAATGCGGTATTTGAATAATTAAAAAACCCGGTTTTGTAAAAAAATTCTAAAATAGAGAAACGTTAACTTTGGTTGCACCGCCATGCCAATTTCAGTTTGTATGGCATTTATATGCTTTAGTGGTCCGATATCGATTCCGACAAATTGGCAGTTTCATGGGTAGAAAAGCACGTTTGCAAAATTTTACATCGAAATCTCAGAAAACGAGAGGGCTTTTTTCGCGATAAACCAGGCTAAATCGACTCAGCTCATTGTGCTGATTATTTATATATACATATATTATAAGGTATCCGAGGTTTATGTCTGGGGTTTAGAAACTTCGTGGCAAACTTAATATACCAGGATATAAAAACCAATTTTTTTTACAAAACAAGACAAAAAAATTAATTTCTTTTTATCAAAAGACATTTGTTATTAATACCCACATGATTTCTAAGTCTTTACAGTTTCTCTGCTATTTTAATGAAATTTTTCACCTACCTTGAAATCTGTTAACATTGTTAAATGAATGTAAAGAAATTTGATGTAATTTATACATGTTGTTATTCGTCTAAAGGGTAGTATCCGAAAACAAGTTGAATAAAATTTTGATTGTAATGTTAGAATACCTACCACTTATCTCTTTTAATAAATGTGCGCTGCTATTTTTGTGAATATAACTGTATATACTATATATCATATGTGTGTATGATTCAACGTTCATCCAAGATTGTTATAAATTATTATTTTATTTATTGCTACTGGAATAAATACAAATATTTGTATGCACCTAAGCGTGAAAGAGAACATTCATTCGTGTTACAATTCCAATCGCTAATTTTTGAAATGCGTTAATATTTTATCTACATGTTTAATCGGGCCTGCAAGAGTTAGGTGGGAATTGTATAATGCTCTGTGTCAACTATCAAAATATCAGCATACAGACAATTTGTTATCAACGTCTGCTTCTGTTGTGGACTCGTTTACTTTTGACGCATTCAATTTACACTCTCATTAGCACTTGGTAGAAGTGCAGATTAATTTAATTGGATAATCAAGAGATAACTGCTCTGAACATTAGTTGAATTAATGTTCATCAGATCTAGCAAGCTATTGACGTTTTGTCCAAAATGTTAGCATGTTAAGCTGATTATAAAATGATATCAATGCTTCAACAGATGTATTGAATTCCTAAATTGCATTTATAATAATGATCATCTTCAGAATGCTTTGCTCGAGACCCTATGCTATGGAAAGTTGATATTTGGAAGTATAATATTAATGACTTAATATGTTTGTAATTGCATTACATTTTCTTTACAATAGAAGTATATGATCACTTGCAAAGGTATCTCACATGGCAGATAGCAGGCATTCTCATTACTTAAAACGCACATACTGTATGTATGAATGCATGTTACGCATAGATTGTTTAAAAAGTGATAATATCTTTTTATGTGTGTTTAATGGAGTGTTTTAAATATTTTACACTTGAACAAAGAGAGCAGCAGCTTACCTACATATACTTCCATTGAAATTTATTCTTTGCTTTCACATTTCTATTGGACTTTACTTCTATAATTGTAGATATATATGTTATATTTATAATTTTGGCGATTGAATATTCACGTTTATTAAAAATTTGTTCTTTTCATGGGTAAAGGTGGAATGGCGTTCTACGGTGTATCGGGTAAGCTATAGAAATAAGCACAAACATACACATATATATGAAAATTGTTTTATCAGACGCACGTATTCATTTATGAACTTCAAATTATTTAATATGTAGATGCACACGATGATATACCAGGTATTGGACAGTACGATGATTTTCACACGATCGATTGGCAGCGTGATATTGCCCGCGATCGCATGCGCCATCGCTATATAGTGAAAAAGCGGCAAGATTCATTGTGGGATTTGCTAAAGGTTTGCTTATATTACTCATTTTATATGTGAATAAGTAATAAAAAGAAAAATTTTTATAGGGTGCCCATGACGCGTGGTCTGGTTGGCTCTGCGTCCTCTTTGTTGGTATTGCTGCTGGTTTCGTAGCTGGCATGATCGACATTGGCGCTAGTTGGATGTCCGATTTGAAGCATGGTATTTGCCCACAAGCTTTTTGGTTCAATCGTGAGCAATGCTGTTGGCCAACTAAGCAGTCCGTTTTCGAGGAAGGAAACTGTTCAACGGTAAGTTTGTGATATTATTATGAGATAACGTGTGCATAATGTTTAAGTATTTATTTTGATTATTTAAAGTGGAAAACCTGGCCTGAGATAATGGGTATGGATCGTAATGGGACCGGTGCCTATATTGTCTCCTACTTTTGGTTCATTATGTGGGCATTGATGTTTGCAGCACTAAGTGCATCTTTAGTGCGCATGTTCGCTCCATATGCATGTGGATCTGGTATTCCTGAAATCAAGACGATTCTTTCGGGTTTTATTATTCGCGGTTATTTGGGAAAATGGACATTACTAATTAAATCTGTTGGTCTGATGCTTTCTGTATCAGCGGGATTAACGTTGGGCAAAGAAGGTCCCATGGTACATATTGCCAGCTGTATTGGCAATATATTTTCTCATATGTTCCCCAAATATGGACGCAACGAAGCAAAGAAGAGAGAGATCTTATCTGCAGCTGCAGCAGCTGGAGTTTCTGTGGCTTTCGGTGCACCAATTGGTGGTGTTTTATTCTCGCTTGAAGAGGTCTCTTACTACTTTCCATTAAAAACACTGTGGCGATCTTTCTTTTGTGCATTGATTGCTGCATTTGTTTTGCGTTCGCTGACACCCTTTGGTAATGAGCATTCGGTTTTATTCTTCGTCGAATACAATAAGCCTTGGATATTTTTCGAGCTTATACCTTTCGTCTTCTTAGGAATAATGGGCGTAAGTACTTGAACAAAATTGAAAAAAAAAATTCATTGTAATTTTTTTATGTGCGAATAATATTGTAGGGTGTGATCGGTACCATCTTCATTAAAGCAAATTTATGGTGGTGCCGTTATCGTAAATTTAGTAAGCTAGGCCAATACCCTGTTGCTGAAGTGCTGGTGGTAACACTCGTTACGGGCATCTTATGCTTTCCCAATCCATTCACCCGAATGAATATGAACGAGCTTATTTACTTGCTTTTTAGCCAATGCTCTCCGGCCGACAGCACGAACCCACTATGGTTAGTACCCAAATACCCAATAGATTATATGTATATATTGAGTTAAATCGGTTCAATAAAAATATCTAATTAACTAATTTCAGCGACTACAAGCGTATGAACATCACAAATGGTGCCACGTCTTCAATAGAAGTAACGGAGCCGGGCCCTGGTGTATATCATGCCATTATTTTACTGCTACTAGCATTTGTATTCAAGCTTGCTTTGGCTGTTTTCACATTTGGAATGAAAGTGCCAGCCGGATTATTTATACCATCTCTTTTAATGGGTTCAATTATGGGCCGCATTGTAGGAATTGGTATGCTTATGTTAACTTATTGCCAGATTCTTGTGTTAATCTTTGCCTGACTTTGTTTTAGGCGTGGAACGTTTTGCGTACAGCTATCCGAATATATGGCTCTTTACGGGTGAATGTGTTAATGGTAAAAATCTGATTACACCCGGATTGTATGCAATGGTAGGCGCAGCAGCTACTTTGGGTGGTGTTACACGCATGACAGTTTCTTTAGTAGTTATCATGTTCGAATTAACTGGCGGCGTTGGCTATATAGTTCCGTTGATGGCAGCAGCTATGGCTTCAAAATGGGTTGGCGACGCACTCGGTAGACAGGTGAGTTTTTTTTCTGAAAACGAGTGTTCCAAATTAGCTGATTTTCTCCTTCCATTCTTTTCGTTGTATTTTTTTAGGGTATCTATGATGCGCATATAGCTCTTAACGGTTATCCGTTCCTAGATAGTAAAGAAGAGTTTGCACATACAACACTGGCAGCCGACGTAATGCAGCCAAAGTAAGTTGATGACACTCTTAAAAATGATCAATTTATGAAAATTCATTTTAATTTTCATTTTTTAGGAGAAATGAAACGCTTAATGTAATCACACAAGATTCCATGACGGTGGATGATGTCGAGACGTTATTAAAAGAAACGGAGCACAATGGTTATCCCGTTGTAGTGTCAAAAGAAAGTCAGTATTTAGTGGGATTCGTTCTGCGCAGGGATCTAAATTTAGCTATAGGTAAATTAAAACTTTTCAACACATAAAAGAATAAGAGATTACAAATGATCTGTACTCGTTTAGAAAATGCCAAACGCTTGATCGAGGGCATAACTGGCGCATCAATAGTATTATTCACTTCAGCATCAGCAGCAACACAAAATTTGGGACCGCCACCGCTCAAGTTGAAAAAGATACTTGACATGGCACCCATCACGGTGACAGATCAGACACCTATGGAAACTGTGGTGGATATGTTCAGAAAGTTGGGCTTACGACAAACTCTAGTGACACACAACGGGTAAATTATTTAAAATTTTTCTTTAGTCAATAAAATTGAACCATTCTAACATGTGCTGGGTATTGAACTTCATGCATAAAGTTTTTGTGTCGTTTTAACCACTAAGTACCCCCTTTATTATAAATTATAATTGCATTTAATCTTTTCAGACGCCTGCTGGGTGTTATAACGAAAAAAGATGTTTTGCGTCACGTCAAGCAAATGGACAATGAGGATCCAAATACTGTCTTATTCAATTAATTGAGAATATATGTATATTGTCTTGATTTAACATAGTTCTTTTCGTACTTGGTGTTTGTCATTGGGATCCGTTTGGTGATTTTTCATCACTCGACAAACACCTTGTTGTATAATAATTACATATTTAGCTGAATTATTTTCAATATGATTTTTTTTTACTCTAACTATACGTTTAGCATATACAATTCGTGCTGGCATCTAATTATGTATTTAATTGTATGTGTATGATCAAAGGATTATTTATTGTATTATTTCTCGAGAATTCAATATTATGCTGATAGGAAATTGTATTAATTCTATATTTTGGCAGCGCCAAATTTGATAAATTCAATCTTTCGAAGCTTAGAGGATTCAATTTTATGTACATATGTATATGAGTGCACGTTAAGGGTCCAATTTTTTCCATTATACAAGTATATATATATATTTGATATGTTTTATGTAAATTGTTAAATTTATATGTTTACAATTTTAATATATTTCTATCGATCTGATATTTTGCAAAGAAAAACACTTTATAATACCATATAGACGATTTTATGTAAACTGTAAGAAATACTAGGATCATATAGCGATAGATGTATCAATAAAATATCACCATATATCAAATACACTTTGCTGTGTATTCAATTTTCTTTACATCACTACTTATTAACGGAAGAGAAATTAAAGAAAAAATGTATATGTAAAAATCATAATTAACTAAATTTGTTTATAAACAGTTTTGCTTTATTGTAGCATGGTAGAAGAGACTAATAACCCTGTTATAAGGCACATTTAAAATGTACAAAGCTTATAAGCAACAACTATATTTTCTTTCTTTGTTCAATTCCTATATAGTCTTCCTACTACGGGTTACGATCGCGGACATTTTTGTTTTATACACAATTTAGGAATACTTTTCGAGCAAAGTGAGTATAAACATTTTTAAGAAAAATGTGTATACACATGTGTGAATAATAGTAATGAAGAAGCACCTTTTTTGAATATTTTGTGTCTGTGATTTGTAAGCAAATCGGATTAAATGGTTGATAACTGTATTGAAGGAAACATATGAAATTTTTTATATTACATCTATATTATAAATAAACAGTTATTATACAATACACATATTATTTTAAATATACTTGAAAAATTAATGTGCAGTCATGAAGCATTATTCATACAATTTTACAACAAATATTTGTGTATGAACGAAAGTGAATAATTAAACGCATATGTACATAGTAAAATTAAACACAATAAATTCCATTTATTATAAATTAATATTATTTATTATTGTTTCTTTTACACATTGCAGCAGATATACCGTTTATAAATATACATATTTTGTCTTGCGAATTCATCATATACACCATCTAATTGTCTATGTAAAATATTTGAAAGTCATCTGCGTAAAGTCCAGTGATTATCCAATTCCTAAAAAGAAATGACGTTTACTACAAAAATGTGGAAAAAGCTAGTTCTCAACACAATTAAACACAACTAAAGTTCACGAGCATTATATACTTTGTGTAAGCAATTAAACAAGTACCCATTATCACTACAGGCGATGAAATTTCCCTTGCCACGTAAAGTCCCTTTAACAATAGAATGAACTCCACTGACTATGCTGCAATACAAGAAATCATATATCTATGTAGATAGGAGTCTTACATGTGCAGATTCATACATAAATTATAAAAATGGATTACTTATAATATTCCAAAGAGCCATCGGTCCCAGGAGAATAGATAATATGTCCATCCTTAGAACAGCCAATGGCATTTTTGAAAGGCAACGGGATGCGTAGGACTCGACTTTCCTTTAAAAATTAAATTAAAATTTATATGTACATAAAATTATTGTTTAAAATGGCTCTTAAATATTTCTTTCTTTTATATGCGTTTAGGTGTGTGTAATAAATACTCACCTCCTCTGGATGTGATATGCTGTGACAAAGGACTTGTCCGCTTAAATCGCAACTTAAAACCGATGGGCAATTATTGAACACGGTTTTAATTAATGTTGTGATCATAAATGAATGCTTTTTCAACGGCACTACTTCCATCTGTTTTCGCATTGTACCGAAGCTAGTTATAGTACACAAAAATAGGGAACCATCCTTGACGCCTACCACGAAAGTATTCGCAGTCAAACAAACAGCCGCTGTAATCTCATTGACTTGCACTTTTAGTTGGAAACTTTGCAAAAATAATTATTATATTATAATGCCTGTTTTCGCTTGATATTTAGACATTTAGTAAAGAATTATTTGAATAAAATATGGATGTTCTAAAAATTAAATAATTTTCATATTTTTGACAACAATTATTGTTATAAAAAGTATTAATGGTTATAAAAATGACGATGACAAAGATATTCGTAAATATAATTAGTTCCGAAAGTTAATGAAGGGGATTACTGATTTATACATATATCACTCTTCCACACTTCTGTTTTCGTCCATACTTATTCAAAATAATGAATAAATAAAAATGTAACATCTTTTTCAATTTACGAATGTGTTCAAAAAGAATTCCAATTAACTTAGATATGCTTACTCATTTTCCAAAATCAATTCTTTGCCCACAACCCAGCTAATGATGAAACCATTAGAATGAAAACTAAGCAGACGATTTTCACTTGACCAGCACAAAGCCACAGCACAACCGTGAGGAGATGCTGCACAACAGAGTTCGTCGATTTCATATGTACTGGCCAAAGTTATATTTAATTTATTATCTCCAACTCGATTGTTTGATCGGCATCCCCATATATGTATGTCACCGTCCATGGTGGAGCCAGCAAACATGCTCTTGTTGTATGTATTGGTACCAAGGCAACCAAGGCATGACTTAAGCGACAGACTTTTGAATTCAGTATAAACAACTAGGTTGGCAGTTTGCATGCGGCTGGGTACTAACAGCTTTAGGGTTTGCTGTAAATGCTCACACCAGCTGTCATGTGGTGATCTGGTGCTTACTACTAGCATGGGTGCATTGTTTGTATGTACAGATAACCATGTTGCGATGCCTTGAGAATTTTCTGTTTCTCCGACGGTAATCTTCTGATATATTTGAACATTCAATTTTTCGGTGGAAGAGGTAAAAGCGTGGTCAACGGTCTCACAGCTGTTGTTTAAAGGAGTAATTCCTTTGAGTAGTTGTGCTTCAACAGCGGGATAAATTTTTTTCAACCACATCGCAAGCCTTTGCTCATCAACATGACTTTGCAATGAGGTGGAGAGTTCTGTTTGTGTGCTTGTGTGCAAACGAAGTGTGGTTTCCACAGATTTATCCTGACTACTTGCCTCAAAGTCTGTGCTTACACAAGCTGCGACCATTTTACATTGCTTCCCCAACTGTTGTGTTGGCATGAATTCTAGAATTTCTGAGGAGTATTCCGACAACTCATCCATTTTATATGTTTAATTATAAAAGATATTCACACTAAAAAATTAAAAAAATTTAAGTTAAACAACATTGACTAAACGTCTGAAACGTTTGTTTTTCGATTGTTATTGCATAGTGTTTCCTTGGAAACCTATTTCAAAATGATGTTTTTTTTTCTCAGTTGCCATGGAGTTCAGTATTTGTAAATGCCCAGCATGACAATAAACAGAGATTTTGTATTGTGACACCAAATTCAAGGATTTTTACGTTTACGTGGTTTTATCAAAATTTTCTAAGTTCAAAATACATACATATGTACATATGTATGTATATAATTCTATGACCCTTTATTGAGATGGGAGTTTAAATATTTGTTTTTCGGTCACGAAAGCTGAGGAAATCAACAAATATATAATATAAATATCATATATGTATATGTAAATATTTATACAAATTATAAGTGATAAAATGTGCGAAACTGATTAGCAATAACTATGTATATTAATGTACTAACCAACCATGTTTGTATATTCATATATCAGGTTTTAAGAAGTGTGTGGCATGGCGCATTTTTTAAGTTTATTTTGAGTCAGCATATGCATATTTGAATATACTGTAATGAGTATTATACTATTGACAAATTCAACTTCACAATAATGCTAAAAATCACATTAGTTTTATTAACACACCATCTGCGTATATTATAAACGTACTGCATTACAAATAAATACATATATAAAAAACGGATAAAAGTAAATATCAACTATAGTCACTGCTTTCGTTTATAATTAAGACATCATCTGGAGCATTGCAAATCGATGTCGTCCTTGGTTTATTTAATAAGCTTAAATCCATTAGTTTCTCGAACTCATCGTTTTCACGACTACCTTTATTAAAAAAATAGCTTATATTTTCAACATCTTCATTCTCCGACGATACATTCCTATCTATTTTATTTAGATGCTGCACGCTTCCATTTAAGCTATATGTATGTGGACGGTGTTGCTCTACAAAACGATCCACATGTGACTTAAGTTTTGGTGAGGTTGTTGGGTTGGTAAACAAATTTAATCTTTTCGCCTTTTCCGTAAAGTTATGAATCTTGTGTCGTTTCGCATTTACCAAAGCATCAAAGCTGTCATCTAAGGATATTCGCTTCGATAAAGGAGTGACATTTTCATCTTTATGCGAACAAATTGATAAATTTCTTTTGTGAGCTATTAAATCTAGGTCGTCTTTAATACTCCATTCATTAAGTAAAATGCTTAAATTTTCTGTAACCGGTTCATAATGTAACGGTTGTCCTTTATGTGTGGTAATCTGGACAACTCGGTCAGGAGCATTAACGATTCCACGTACTATATCTGAAATTTCATGTGCTAAATCATCGCAATCACTTTCTAAATCTGATGGCAAAGTTTTCGTAACAGGAGTAGAACACTGTGCTATTCTGTACAGGCTGTGATTTTTATTAGGGGTAACATTTTCAGCAGATACCTGTCGATGCTTAAAGAATTTGTCAATCAATTGAATGCCTTTTTTGCTTGTTCTCTTCTTTATTTTATTGGTCTTTGGTTCGATGCCCTTCGCTACTTCTTCTGTAGCATTTATTAAGTCGGTTAAATTTTCTAGCGAACTTAGCACGGCTTTATCAGGTGCCTTGCCCTTACGGCGACCTTTTGCTGTTTTAGGTGGTTTTTCTTTGGATTTTAAGAAGGCATTTACCATTTCTGGATAGGCATTTTCAACCATATAAAACGGTTCTATTGTGCTCCAAAGTCCAATAAGACCCTTCGTATTTTCATTTTCGAATTCCTGCAGCTGATTTTCTGGTATTAGACCATTGAAGAAACCATTCACATCCTCCCAAACAATTTCAAGGCTGATTACTCCTCGTACAGTTCGCTTTTTTACTATTTCTTTTATCGATATATAAGAGACTGCATTCGAATCTTTTATCTTTCTTAAATTTTGTACTTGCCAACGTGTTAAAATCGGTAAGAACTTCTGAAAGCAGTAAATTTCGGGCCATTGTAGCAGATGTCCAATTTGCTTTACAAATTTTACTATGTTGGGTTGTCCCCAAGTTAAAGTTAAAGTGGGAATCGTGGAGGGTTCGTTGAGGAATTCAGCAATGATTTCTTCGGACGGAAAAAACGGGTCCATCATTGCCTTCTTACGTAATGAAAGTTCTGCTTTCAAAGATAAACGTTCTTCTCTATAATAAAATTAATACATAAAATATTTTAATAATAAATGTTTCAAATAAATTATTTCCACGTAATCTTAGCTGCTTTATACTTACTTCCACAAACTCTCATCACAACCACGATTAGTGTGGCAAATTCCACATCCGTTCTTTGTATGACTTTGCGTACGTCCCATGTGTCCGCAATTGCTGCAAATCAATTTGTCATCAACTCGCATTTCCAAAGCAGTATATTTATTGTCTTCTTGTCGCCACGATCTTATTCTAAACATAAATACTGTGTATTCGTATTAAAACGGTATTCAAGCCCCTTATTATACCTTTCTAATATTTCTTGTTCTTTGTACTTATTGAATAACTTTAAAACACCATCTCGCCCTATGCCGCCGATCCCTTCAGGACAGTAATCACAGCCACAGAGTAGTGCCATTACAATAGTTTTGTTTTGGCCGAAATCTGATGGGTAATATTAAGAATTTGTTTATAAAATATATTCGGATATGACAAGTATATACATATATACAAACCCATTTTTGCTTTAATTTGATGCATGTCATAGATGTCTACTGCGCCGCCTTGTGCTGCTTGGGCACCCTGAGTGGACACCGAAAAATTACGATAGACACGAATGGCGCCATAGGCAAAGCAATCTGAATCCTGGCTAATCACTCCATCAACTAACTGCTCCATAAAAAAAAAATTAAAAAAGTTAATAATATAATAAAATTGTTTGTGTACCCCTTTTTTGTTAAGAAATGCGCCATATGCTTCAGCTTCGCCTGGTGCTTGAACACATTGGATACCCATTGACTGCAACAAGGTTTCGCATTGTTTCAACACATGGTTAAATCTTGTCCGCCCTTTATCCTTTTCTTTAGTTTCTGCTGATTGTTTTTCTAATTTATTTTGTTTAGGTTTAGCACCACGAAATTGCTGCTCGGAGCGTTTTGAAATTATTTGACTCTTTAGTTTGGGCGCTTGACCTTCTAGGATAAAAACGGGAGTCACATCCTCCCATATCAAATAACATGTCCGAAAGAATAGGTTCCTTTTGTTTGACATCAAAAATAAATTAATGTCGCGATCAGTGGTTATAAAATAAATTAAGAATATAGATAAGATATACATATAACATATACTTACTTCAAATGCTGTCTGGGATGCACAAAATAATCTACCACATTTAAACTTTCACAGATCCAGCCAGCCAGGTCTATAGCAACTTTTTTACCTCGTAATTCACATAAAGGCTTTCTATCAGCATGTGGTGTTAAAACGGACCATAGATCCTTTACTCCCATTTTTTAAACTATAATACTATTTTGATATGAATTTGGAACTAATTTGTACTTATGTATATACCAAAAATTCTTCGGCGGGTTTAAGTTTAAAAGAAGCAATTCAAAATCTATAGAGTACAAAAAGTGGAAAAAGTAAATAAAATTCAAATGTCACCTGAATATTCTACATACCCCGTAGGAAACAGTGAGTTTCTGTAAGGAAATCGTCTTCTTCGCTATTGCCGTAGAAAATATGCTTTAATGTATTTTATATTTCTTACAGAATTGATATTCATGTAGTTTTAATATATTCAAACATATATTAAACGAATATTTTGTTTAAAAATGTTTTTCGTTGTTTCATGGTTTTATAAGCAGAACTAATAAAACTTATTAGTTATCGATAACACAAAATTGATCGGTTGCACCACCATACCTAATTGTTTACGAAAATTGCGCCCAACACGCAAATCAAGTGAAGTAGTATTTTGCAAAAAGTCATACTATGCAATTTATTTAGTTATTGTCGTGATCAATACAGTTGGAGTACAAAGAGTGACTTATGGATGAAAAAAGTATGTGACTATAGAATAATATTTTGGTATATATTTGTGTATTTATGGATGTTAACATTGTTAGAGTTTATCAAACGGAAGGAGAAGGCGCGAAGTGAAGGTAATACTCAACAACTGGCCGTTTGCTGTAACAATTTGGGAGATTTCTACAATCAGCAGGGAAAATACCAAAATGCCATGCGCGAATATTTACAGGAGGCAGAACTTTACGCCAAACTGGGGAAAAAATTGGAAATGGCGAAAGCGCATAGAATGACTGGAGAAATGTATATGTTGCTTAGTGAATTTGGCGAAGCCAAAGAGCATATAAACCTTTACCTCGGTGAGTGTAGTTAAAATAAATGGTTAAATATTTATTAATATCAATCATAATTTGAAGATGTTGTTAAAAGACTTCGTAATAAGGTGGAAGAGCAACGTGCTTACGCTACATTGGGACGGGCACACTTGTTGCATGGGCAAAGCACCACAGAAAGTGCTGCGATCACTATGGATCAGTTAAGGCAAGCTGAACGTGCTTTTCTAAAGAGTTTGCTTTTAATAAAGGAGTGAGTTCTAGTATCAGTTTTTATGGCGCAAAAGTAATACATATATTTTCCATAATTATGTGAAGACTTTCAGGACAAATTTCAAAACAAGAACAATTGGATATGCAGGCACGTTGCTATCTTAATATTGGTGTTGTGAAAGAACATTTGGAAGAATTCCAAGAGTCAATTACATATATTGAAAAAGCTATAAAAATTAGTAAATCGCATGACCTATTTGAATTAACCCACTTATGTTATATTTCGATGAGTTTGCTATATTTTTATAAAATGCATGACTCGACATTAGCATTACGGTACTGTAATTTGGCATTGGAGGTAGCTAAGCGTTTGCCAAATAGGGTAAAAAAAATTTGCGAAACACTTATTACCAAGTCGGAGATTTTAATTAAAGATGGCGACTTTGCTAGTGCTAAACAAATATTAACCAAAGCTTATAAAAAGAACACACCTGATGAAAACGACAGAAATGCAATTGAGAAATCATTACGAGTTGGTAGGTACATTATTAAAAAATACCTTAAATTAAGTCGAAAAATTAAATTTCCTTTACCTAGTCGTAAAGATTTGTCAAATTTTAGACGAATTGGTCACAACCAGCTCTTTAGACTATTCGAAACGGAAAAGTTTGTATGAGAAATTAGGTGATGGTTGCTGTCAACTACAAAATTATCCTAAAGCTATTGAGTACTATCAGCAAATGTTAAGTTGCGCTGAGAAAAACTTGGATCCCCCGAAAAATTTAATTCCAATCTATGTGAGTCTTTATCAGACTTATAAAGATAATAAAGAATATGATCAGGCACTGGTGTATCTGTGGAAGGAATATGAGCTTAATAAGGATATTCCGTCTGAGGCATTTTCAACGCTTTGTGCAATAGCCGAAGTGTGTGAGCACCAACGACAATCGTTTTGGACAATACAAGATATTTATCAAAAGGCGAAGCTGCAAGCAGCAAAAAACACTAATGAACGCGAGCGTGCGCAACAAGAACGTGTCGTGTTTGTGCGTTTGAAGCGTCTTATGTTAAAACACAAGATGCAAATGCTTGTAGATGAGTTGTTGGAAGAAGCAAAAGAGAGAGGTGAAAATAAAATTTTTTTTAAATAGTATGCAAAAAAATTTATTTTAATATTTGCATTTCTTTCACCTAGGCGTACATATACAAAATGACGACGATGGAAATAGCGACACTGAGTCAGATGACAACGGGGCGGTAGTCGATGAAGAAAATACGCCTGAGCTTGGCGATGATGTGTGTCTTGATGACTTAACCGATTCAGATATGAGTGACTTAGATGAGACAGAAAAACCACGGCCTCATCGGGCAACACGAGGGGTTCGTGCCCTCACAATAAAGCGTAATAATAAAGGCGAAACGCAGTTGCATCAGGCGTGTATAGCGGGAAATATAGAGTTGGTGCGCCGACTTCTTGACCAAGGTCATGTGGTTAACGTCCGCGATCATGCCGGGTGGATTCCTTTGCATGAGGCCAGCAATCATGGCTTTCGCGATATAGTAGAGCTACTGTTAGATCGTGGAGCAGCTGTTGCCATTAATGATAAGGGCGGTATAAGTTGTGATGGAATAACACCACTTTATGATGCCTGTTCGAATGGGTTTCTCGATGTAGTGGAACTGCTTTTAGAACGTGGTGCAGATGCAGCAATTAAAACAGATTTTGGTGAAACTTGTCTAAATGGTTTGGATAAATGGCGACGTTCAGCTATGTTGACCGATGGTGAGCAAGCCCATTATGAAGAGATTAGATCTAGGCTTGTGGCAACACTTTCGAAGACAGGAATTTGTAAGAAATCGGCAGCACCTTTAACAAATGCTCAAGTTGAGCCTACAACAGATGCTGAATCGGATGGCGGTGACACAACTTTGGTGGAGGAAGAACTGCATAGTGGTTCTAGAAAACGTACTAGTCTAAATCGTTCTGAAATGAAAAGAGTTGGAAAGGTACGCCACATATCCATTTTTCCATTTTTATAATTTTACTTATTAACTAATATTAATACAGGAATCGAATAAAAAGTCTCCACGTGACAAATCCGCAGGCATGGAATACAAAACAGTAATGGCACAGTTGAAACATCCGAATCGTGCAAACACATTTGAAGAGGATACCTTTGATGGCTTAAGTTGTGAGCCGGGTTCGATAAAATTTCGACGCAGTGCATTATTGGATGAGGATGAAATAGATGATAATGATTGGTTAATTGATGATTTGGGTCCAGAACGCAAAAAACGACGTTTCCACACACCAAACAAAGAAATAGCTTCCACCTCTAAAGAAAATCTAAACACAGACTCCACGAGTTCAACATGGTGTGCAGACGATGCTCTTGCACCTGATGACGCATTTCAAGTACTGCTAGAAGCTGCAACAGCGCCGACGAAACAGCAACGCAAAAAGCAGACGAGCAAATTGCGTTTATCCGGTTCGTCCAATGTTAGCAATTGCTCAAATTTGTCAATCGGCAGAGGTAGCAAGACTAAGCATCAATCGTCATTACTGGAAAATGGCTTTTGCCGCTTTCGCAGCGAGAGCCCCAGATCGGGTGAAGATTTCTTTGATCTGCCGTCAACGACAAATGAACCTGATTCAACAACCGCATCCATACACCTGCTGATATCGCCCTCAAAATCCTCACCGATTAAAGTACAAGCCACCCCGGTCATGCCAACAACGATTTCATTTAAAATTAAAGTTGAAAATGAATTATTATTGGTGCCCGTTGAGCGAAAAAAATTGAATGACGTTAACATACGTTGGCTGGCGGAAGAGGCTGCAAGACGCTATTACAAGTATGTAGATGAAATTGCCTTCAGTGTTGACAGGTCTAATATAAATGCTCTCTCCTCCACACAGCTTAGTAGGACTGAAGCCGATTTTGCGTTTAAAAACCGCCGATGGTTTTGCCTACGAAGAGAATGATTCATTGAATGTGGTGCTGGAACAAAACATGATTTTGGCAACAGTTTTGGACTGGCAGATATCGCCGCTAGGCCAGCGTTACGAAGAAATGTGTCATCAGCTAAAAAAAGGTTAACACATAATTAAACAAATTACATACATACATTACATTTTTTTTTATTTGATAAATATTGTTCTTATTTATTTATTTGCAGATGTTGATAGCGCAGTGTTGTTTGCATTAGAGCAAACACAGACATCGAATATTATTTGTTTAGCTGACTTTTGGCTCCTACCGCCCATCACCGAGCCTATATTCAAGGCAGTGTTGCATCAAGCCAACCTGCGCGTAATTAATTTAAAAAATAATTTCATACAAAATGAAGGCTGCCGTCAGTTGGCCAAGTCCTTACCCACACTGAGGCAACTGAAAACGTTAAATTTACAAGGCAACCTGATTACATCGGAAGGGGTAGACACACTACTCTCAATGCCAAGTGGGCTTGAGGAGCTCGAAGAGCTGAACTTGAGTCAAAATCCATTGGGCAACGACTGTTTAAAAATTTTAGACAGATTTTGTAGCAGTACTGCGGCTAAGTCTCTGCAACAACTGTCACTATCGAATTGTAATTTAACGAATTTGCATGATTTTGACTTGGCTTTCTTTCAATTAAGTGCGATTGATTTGAGCTATAACAAGCTTACGAATGATTCCCTGCGTAAACTTCTAAACAAATTAAATGCATCTCGCCTAAAAGAGCTTAATCTGAGCTATATACAGGAATACACATCTACAGACGAACGAAATGCGGCCATGATTGCTGAACATATCACATCCTTCTTTGAAAGTGGCACTTGCGAGAAGTTTCGGCGCATTAAGCTTTGCGGTTGCCATCTTAGCGATATGAATTTATACAAACTATCCGAAAGTCTTCAAAAGGCCTGTGACTTAGATCTACTTGACGTGAGTGATAATACCAAATTAAGTGGCTCCACTTTTCTAACTGTATTATCTAAACTTTCACATTTGCGAAAGCTTTGCGCTCTGAATTGCGTGCACTTTGTGGATGAGGAACGCTTGGAGAAGGTGCAGCAATTGAAGCAAATTCCAAGTTTTTTATCGCTTACCTTAGGCGATAAATGCCATGAATATGAGCCGCGTCTGCGCAGTTTATGGCAATCACATTGGGGCGATAAAGCGAAAATAAAAACATTTTCCGGGTGCTTGCTCTTGTATATAAATGAACAGGATTTGCTTAAGCATTGGTAATAGATAAACTGTTGTTTTTAAGAATACTTCTGAAGATTAGACATTTTCTTTTTCGAGAACTGGATATCTACATATATCGGGATTATTATCTGACTATACACAGTGTCTTATGATAACAATCAGGATAGTTTGTTTAACGTAAGTGTTTTATGCTTGTAATGAAGAAAACTTTGTTAGTTATCAATTGGTATAAGTATTTATTAAGGATCTAATTTGTACATATACTTATATATAGTAAAACCAAACAATGCCAATCACAAATAAACTAAATTTTTGTTATAAAAAAATGCCATCTTGGAATTAACCGTACATACCACAGTCGGGGTCACATAATTAGATTGGTCCCGGATTTTCACAAAAGAATTGTCAACTATTAGTCTTGATTGCCCCTCACTCGTAAGAAGAAGGTACCCGGCTATCGAAGAAATGAATCTTTTGGACAACATGCTGCATTTATAGCGCTGCTAGGACTTTGTGTCAATCAAGTGATGTAATAATCTAACGTAATCTAATTTCTCTCAGCACAAATAGAGTTAGAGCGTCAAAAATAGCCACCAGATGGCGTTATAAATTTAACACAAGCTGACTAATAATATTAGTTTCATTAAAACAATTTCATCTTGGTCCAACACCTTTGATAGACTCAATGCCAGAACGTCCGTTCTTAACCCGTACCTACCACACACATCGGAGTCAATGGCATTTAACATGTGGTAGCCACAAGTAGATAACTGCAAAAACACTTCCTTATTAAAAGCTGTACGATGTGCCCATTTATATGACTATCACTATATATAAAATAGCTTAGGCTTTTGAGGCATACATATACATATATAATATGTACGTATGTCTCCTTGGCATTGCTATCAGTATATAAACAAATCTAGTACTTCAGTGATAACAAATGCTTCACTAAGCAGAGACACGTATAGACAACTACCCCCAGGCGGACAACAATATCTCAGTTTTCGTGTTGTTTGAGCTGATAAGTGATAGGGTTCTTAGTGCGGATTGAACATTGAACCAATTAATGAAAAGTAATGTCATAAAAATTTAAATTGCATGTCATTGTTTTGTAGTATGATTTATTTCTTTTGACCTACCTATCATTGTAATTACTTGAAAGAATCAAGCAGTTCGTAAAAAACTTACATAAATTTAATTTAGATTTTTCAATACATATTTTATATAAATAAATATATTTCCTAACTTATTTAGCTGACTGTTTGGCCTCTTCCAACATATTTCTAGAGATGATTAGACGCTGAATTTGCGATGTACCCTCGTATATTTGGTAAATTTTAGCATCCCGCATCAATTTCTCGACGGGATATTCGGTGTTGAATCCGTTGCCGCCAAAAATCTGTACAGCATCGCTGGCAATCTTGTTCGCCATATCCGCCGCATGGCACTTGGCTATCGAAGCATAGTAGCTGTTACGACGGCCTTGATCTACTTCCCATGCCGACAAGCGATAAGCCAAACGAGATGTTTCCACACCGATTGCCATGTCGGCGAGCATGAATTGTACAGCTTGATGATAGGCGATCGGTACACCGAAAGTTTTACGTTCCAAGGAGTATTTCAACGCCTCGTCTAAACAACGTTGTGCCAGGCCGACAGCACCAGCAGCCACAGGTGGACGTGTTTTATCGAAAGTACCTACAAACCAATATAAATAAATACTTTAGTTTCAAGAACATTTGATGTACTTAATGTGATATGAAAAAACAGTTTCAATTTTTCGTTGAAACATTTACTCACCCATCGCGATTTTGAAACCGGCACCTTCACCGATCAGCACATTCTCCTTGGGAACACGTACATCTTCGAAAGTGATGCCGCGTGTGTCAGACGCGCGTTGACCCATATTTTGTTCCTTACGACCAGGCGTAAGGCCGGGTGTGTCACGGTCGACAATGAAGCCGGTGAAAGCTTTAGAGGCGGGCGCTTTGGGGTCGGGATTGGTGCGTGCCAGCACGAAGTACCAATTTGCCACGCCGCCGTTTGTGATCCACATTTTCTGTCCATTCAAAATGTACTCGTCACCTTTGCGTTCAGCTTTCGTTCTAATGCCGTTAACGTCGGAACCGGCACCAGGTTCTGTAACTGCATAAGCGGCAACTATAGGTTCCTCCAATAGGCGTCCTAAATATTTCTTCTTCTGCTCTTGGTTACCACCAATGATAACAGGTGTTTGCTGTAGCCAAATAAAAATCGATCATATTAGAACAGTTGATGATTGCCATCTACTCATTTACTTACACCCAAACCACTCGCTTCTAACGCTGTCATGATACCGGTGCAACCGTATGCCAACTCTTCGGCAATTAGACAACTGGTATAACAATCAATATCCATGCCTCCGATATCGGCTGGTATATGGTTATTCATCAAGCCCAATGACCATGCCTTCTTGATAATATCCCATGGATACTCGCCAGTTTTATCATAATGAGCCGCTACCGGTATAATTTCTTCGCGTACAAATTTGCGTGTAAGGTCCTGAAATTGTTTTTGGTCATCGGTAATGCCAAAGGAGGGACCGGTAGGTATGACGTGAGAAACTGCGGCGTAACTGCGAGATGTCAATTGACGCAGAGACGTGGCCGTAAGCTGAAAAAAAATTTAAATATCATCTTAGTGTATATTCCGGTGATGTAGATCTTATTGTCATAGATAATGGTGCGAACGGATGCTTTGCGTGCTTTTAAATAAACCGATTTATTATTTTCTTAAACAGCAGCGTAAATGGGATATTTTAACATTATAAAGTCTCAATGATACGTAATTAAAACAACAATATCTATAAATCCGTACGAATGTTAAAAAAATGTATATTTAATGCAATCCTAATAAACAGCCACAATTTTTAAAATGGCTGCCTGATATCCGTTTTACTCTAAAATAACTAGTACATTATTTTAGATGTAACCGATTATATAGTATACATATGTATGTATATATATTTATTGCATTGAGCATTAGCATTGTATAACCACAAGTTTTATTTTGTTGTTGGTGTAATAATTGTAAATCTTCATTTTTTTCTGTATTAAACTATACACACGTTTTTGTGAAAAAAAAATTTTCACGTCGAAAATCAAATCGAAACCGAAAAAAAGGTTTTAGTGTTATTTATATTTTGAATGAGTAAATCCACTGTTGCACGTAAAATCTATTCTCCAGCAGCAATTTTTTTTTTTATTTTTGTTTAATTAAGATTTACGTGTAACACAAAGGAAAAAAATATCGCCTAAAGTGAAGCACCCTAATGCACTTATTACTTTATGAAGTACTTATCAAGATAACTTCACCCAAGGTTGCGTTGCTCTAATAAACAAATCATCCAAATTAAAATAATATTCACCAAATCAAAAAACAAAAATATTTGTTCACAGCTACATATAAATTAGCGGTTACTGTCAACTTATGGGGGTCAAAGTACAGAATTGACGCTTATAAACAAACAAAAATAATTTACTCGTTCGGTTTGCTGACGTCTTGTCATTGCACATAGAAATTCACATTCACATACATACTTATGTCTGTATGTATAGGGTGATTTTTTAAGAGCTTGATAACTTTTTAAAAAAAAAAAACGCATAAAATTTGCAAAATCTCATCGGTTCTTTATTTGAAACGTTAGATTGGTTCATGACATTTACTTTTTGAAGATAATTTCATTTAAATGTTGACCGCGGCTGCGTCTTAGGTGGTCCATTCGGAAAGTCCAATTTTGGGCAACTTTTTCGAGCATTTCGGCCATAAATATAATCTACGAGAAAAAAATGTATATTTAATGCAATCCTAATAAACAGCCACAATTTTTAAAATGGCTGCCTGATATCCGTTTTACTCTAAAATAACTAGTACATTATTTTAGATGTAACCGATTATATAGTATACATATGTATGTATATATATTTATGCTTAGCATTAGCATACTTGTATAACCACAAGTTTTATTTTGTTGTTGGTGTAATAATTGTAAATCTTCATTTTTTTCTGTATTAAACTATACACACGTTTTTATGAAAAAAAAATTTTCACGTCGAAAATCAAATCGAAACCGAAAAAAAGAGTTTTAGTGTTATTTATATTTTGAATGAGTAAATCCGACGTACGATCGCCATTATCGTAAAATCTATGCGTCCAGGAAAATTTATAAATATTTATTACTTTAGATACTTATAAGTAATTCACCCAAGGTGTCTTAAATACAAGTCATCAAATAAAAAAATCACCAAATAAAAAATTCCCAAAGAAATATTTGTTCACAGCTACATATAAATTAGCGGTTATTGTCAACTTATGGGGGCAAAATACAATTGACGCTTATAAACAAACAAAAATAATTTTCGTTCGTTTGCTGACTCGTCACATAGAAATTACATTCAGCTGCATATTTTCTTATTACTAGAATTTAGCCAAAATTCAACAAAATGATTGTTTTTAACAACTTCTAAAAATTTCACTCGTAATCTATTTTTAAATAATATTTCATTGATTTGCAAATATATGCTCTCAAGTAATTATTACTAGATAAATCAAAGCCATGAACTTTTTTGTTGGGATTTTCGCAAAAATATATTTTTAAACCTAAAAAAAAAAAAAAAATTGATGCGCAAAATCCAAATGCCGATGAACACTGTGTTGTTTGTGAGAAGTTTCGTTCTTGCTTACGGTACGTCGCGAATACGAATAAAATTAATTTTACAAAGCGCTCTTGCTTTATTATTGAAAGCCAATGCATCGGATTTGGACTTTGGAACTTCGCGCTCTGTGTACGTACTCTTTTCTACCAGTTGTTATCAACACATATATTCTCACAAACATACGCAAGTGTTTATGTTGTTTTGTTTTCTTCGACATAAAAAAATGTTGTCGGTGCTCGTTATTCACCATAGTTTATATACATCGCCAGTTTAACGTTACGTTCTTACGTCACCGCAGTAGAGAACGGAAGTACGTATGTTTTTTCTTTTACGTAGCAGTTTGCGTATAGCGATGGCACAATGCCGTAATCTTCGTTTCTCTTACCACATATATGTCCGCCATTATTAACAAATATTGTATTTTTAATGCAACTCTGATGTTATAGTCGAGAGGATGTTTGTATTTGACATTTAAAAGTCAACGCTAGTTTAATGGATAATGCGAAATGGCAATTTAGAAGTCGACAATAATAACGATAACAGATTCCTAAAAATGTATTTCAATTCTATATTTAATTAGGTGTGTGTGATAAGAACGCTCGGCTAACTCAGTGGCTGGCATGTCGAATTTGCGAACTTAACGCACATCTGTTTCTTGACCAAGGTTCTAGTCCTTATTGTTACAAGGAAAGTGTGTCTAAAATTAGATTTGAGACACTTAGATAAATGTTTGCCGGATGTAATGCACAACTTCCTTATTAAGTATGTAATAAGGCTAAATTATACAAAACAAATGTATATACAGCACGCATAAACACGCAAGCATACATATAGTATGTACATATGTATGTATGTTCATAATTGTATGGATGACATCTCGGTGGAGCATCTTAGCAACATCGCAAGCGCGGCAACACCCTATTTCGCTCACCCTGCCAAAGGGGTCGCGTAAATACTAGTATATTTTTTTCATATCCCAGACCATGAGGAACACATTTAATGTGTTATGCTTTCTTCGGTGCCATTCTTTTGCGAGACGATTTTGCTGCTGTTGTTTTTGTAGCTTCCTTGTTTTCGTTGTATTTGTTTGTGATTTTAAGCCAACAGTGACGAGGTGGTTGGCCCTGTTAACACCAATACTTACACTCGGCCAGGGCTTTGTCGCATGGGTTCGCCTGATGTAGATGCCGAAGCGATGCGAAGTGTTGTGTGTGGAAAATCCTGCAATGCCATAAGGCAAAGGCTAAAGCCAGAGCATTTTACGAAAGCACTATCAGTTGTTTGACATTGTTCCTGGCAAAAGGTTGTCCTGACGGCTGACATTGCGAAAACTCCACTTGTACACCAAATACTCACACAAACAAATTGCTCACAACCAGTTTTGGTATACCCACAAAATGTGAAAATATTTTTATGGAAAAGTTATCTAATCGTTTTGAAAGTGTGGAAATTTTAAAGTTTGCTTCAAAGTGTTCATGTAGAAAGTGGATATTGGTTAGATGTGTTGAAGAATTGGAAAAGTAAAAATATTTAAAATAAATGCAATATGCCCTCTCATATGTATATGTATGTATATTTGCTAAGTGATCTTATGTAAAATTTGCGGAACGTAAGCGGTAAAAGTGAAAAATATTGAAATTTCTTTCGAATAAATATAAATATTTTATAATATAATATTTTAGTAAAAGTATGCACTATATATAAATGAATAAAAATAGACTTTTATTCGAGATACAAAAGATTAACGTGTGGAACGTACACGTTCAGTGAATTTTTTATCTGCAAACATACAAAAATATATTGAAAAAATATAAGAAAATTTTTTGAAAAACTAAAAGCTCAAAATCGTTCGGAAACTTAATTAAATTATTATTCACTTTAATACATAAAAATTATATAATCGCCCAACTAAAATGGCACAATTCGTAACGCACATACAACCGACGTTGCTGGAGGCTTCACAGGGCCATGTACCACATCACCATGGCCATCAGGTTGGTATGCAGCACACATCACATTTGCCACATAGCGGCCATAACATGCCATCGCCGCCAACATCGCACAATCATCACCCGCATTCGCATCATCAGCAGCATCAGGAACAACAGCACCACAACCACCGCCATAGTCCGCCATCGCAACTGTCGTCCCCGCCAAGTGGCGCACCCACACACCATTATCACATGGGCAAACATGGCGCCAAACATGAGCACTTTGGACATCACAGCTCTGTAAGTACATGGTAACCCAACAGCTTATATGAACATATATATATAAATATGTATATATGTATGTATATAAGACCATTAAGTATGTAATGTATGTGTATCTGCGGCATAAACATTAAAATAGATCCTTTGTGGTCTCATCAAAATATTTATACATGTCTTAATGTGTGTATACTCGTATGTATTTTCAGAGATGATTAAGTAGTTAAGTAAACCTCATCCTTAATGGCTTATTTACAGTTAATCAGGTGCTCATGTCAATATTTAGATCTTACATTGGCCCACGATGGTTATTTGTATGGACATGAAATAACATCCTTACAAATAGGTTTGTAATTGGGTATATGTACGCCTAATGGCTACAACATGACTGTTCATATCCTGTCCGTTAGATGATACCCGTGTAGAGATTTGATAAAGAGTGACGTAATTCCGCAATGAGACAGTGATGTTGCGCAGTCAAGATTTGAATGTTGGATTTTCAGCGATGTCGCCAGTTTGGCAGCTAAAGCAATAAAATATTTGGGTTAAAGGGCGTGAGGCATTACTAACCGCTGAGGTTATATTAATGTACAAGTGTATGTATGTAGCCCCTTAGTCAACAGAAAACAAAGTGATTTTGTAAACTCGCATTTTTTACTTCGCTTCCCTTTGCGCGCTGTAGTGCGGTTTGCTCGGTATACATATACATACGAGTATGTGTTACGAAGTTTAGGTGGAAGTTCCATAATACTCTGTTATGGTGAGCACAGTTATGGTTCACTTACCTAATTTTACAATTAACCCCCATTAATTTCCATTAACCCACATTAAATATTTCTGTTAAATAAATATATGTATTTCTTATGCCTGCCGGATTATGCTCCATATTGGTGTTACTGGTAACGAAAGAAACTTTAAACTTAAACATTCCTCTTTAATTAGTTTAAAAGTGCCCATTACAGGCATTCGTCGGATATGAGACTACCTTAGGTCTGTACATACATACACCAAAGCATTTGTTTAGATTCCTACAAATGCTCATTGGAACGACTCTGTCTGCAATCCATTCTACGATCCACAACCAAATGATCATACTAAATGCCAGAGCATAAGGGAATATAAATATCTAATTGTATTTCTCTTTCTGAGTGGTTTTGCGAAATAGTAGTATTTAAAAATAGATAGAATTGTTTTCAAAATTCTGCTCGAAACAACATAAATACTGAACAAACAAGTACTCTCGACCAGAAATCGCTCATCATAATGATATCCACATTCTTCTTCGGAAACTACAAATTGGACTTCATTTTCCTTTGCAGTATACAAATTGTTTTGCCACCGCTTGCTCGTCGGGCTATAATGTAAAGAACCGAATTAAATGAACTCGTAGCACTATTAATTAAAATTATTGATTAACAGTTATCCAACCAACCACTAGAAAACCCTAAAAAAAAAATGTTGTCTTTGAAGAAGCGCTTTCCTTCGCTCCAAAGTTTGGGTGTAAGTGTAGAGTTCTATGTGCAAAATATTGTATATAAATAATGAGAAAAAGAATTTTATGGAAATTGATTATATGCAGGAGGGCTGGCAGCGAGCTGGTGAACTAGTTTCGCCCTTTGCAAGGTAGAACGGTAATTTTATTTTAATTGCTTGGTGAATTGTAGTCAAAAACGAATTATATGTATTACTTGAGCAAATCTAGGTGATTCGCTTCATTATGTATGCCTTCTTATGTACATACATATGTATATGTATATGCAAAAATACTTATGTACATATGTATATTGGCTTTGGCATTAGATGTTTGTTGTAAAATTTCTGCAATAAACAACAACAACTAGTTATACACTTGCAGACCCTGTGAGAAATTTAAAGCATGAGATAAGTTCTTACTGTTGTCGACAATTTGATCAAATTGGATTTTTTTTTTTTTCAAATAAAAAGCAAGTCGTTTATAAGCGTTTACCAAAAAGAAGAAAGATAACATAAAAGTTGTGAAAATTTTACCCCTTAATATTAACATTAAGGACTGGACCAGGGCATGTAAAATTTTTTCATTGAAAATACATGAAAATCGTCATTTTTTATCTTTAAATTTCTATAGCTCAGAAGCATTTTATGGCATGGCTTTGACTTTAGATACATGTTCTTCAGAATTGAATCACTCTACAAAAGTGCCCAGTGCGACAAAGTCGACACTCATACCGGCGAGGTAGTACGGGGCTCTAAACCTGATTTTTTCACGAAATTGGCATTTTTTTGTATATATCTCGTAAATGACAAGAGATAGAAAAATATGTGAATGACAAACTGTAGGCTGTGTTCCTTTGCATCCACCCGAAAGGTCCCAAAATGTCGCAAGCAGCGGCTGCTAAATATATGAGAAAGTCGAAGGCATTTGTACAGAAGTGGATACAGCGATATAAAGTGGCTAAAAATGTCGATGATTTACCAGCACGTGGTTCGATAGGAAAAGTGAACAAAAAAAGATGAAAAAAGAAAAGTGCATCTGCTTTCGCGGAATCCTACTTTCACACTGCGGCAAGGACAAGCAAAATTAATGACAAAAGGTTTAGTCATATCCTACGAAACTGTCGGAACCCTTCTTCATACTCATGATCCGAAATGGCACAACACAATGAAAAGGCCTCAGTTGACTGAAAAACTTGTGACAAAGCGACTGGCTAGGGCGCATGACAATATTGATAGAGATACATTAGATTGATGTCGCAGTCGCCCTATTGAAAATGTGTGGGCTTATATTAAACAGAAACTTCGTGGAAGACGTGCACGTGGAAGACTTGTACATATATACCAATCAGGAAATCAAGTGATCTGATTGTGCGTGTGTAACACCATGTGTTGTGTATAAAAAACAACCAAGTACTTCGTACAAAATAGTTTAGTCGAATTTTACAAAACAAAAAAGAAAAAATTTCGCTATTAGTCGAATCAACAAACGCTGGCACAATTATTTATTAAGATAATTTTCTTTGGTTGGATTCGAAAAGTTTGAGATGTACTGACATCTTTTAAGTAATATTATTCGAAAACAAGTAAGTGAGGGCTAAGTTCAGGTGCAACCGAGATTTTTTTTTATTTTAATTAAAAGTAGGAAGTAGTGCCTCCATTATTTACAATCAAACGCAAAAAGATAGATAGATAATCAGAGTTCTATTGCGATTTCTTATATATTGAGCGAAAGATGTGCTATAAAGCCAATCTGAAGTTCAAAAATATTTACTTTATTTACTAAAGGAAGAATTGCTCGATTTCATCTATTTCACCCTGTTATCACAAAAATATTCTCCCTGAATTTCAATACAAGGCGTCACAGGTGTCCACATGTTTGGTGTCTGTGTCCTTGTAAAGTTACAATCCTATTTCCATAATTTTTGGACGTAAGATTAAATAACCTGAGGACACTACATACTTGTACAATGTTTTACTCTAACAACTTCATTGACGTTTGATTTTTATACTGTAAACTGAAAGAATCTTTAGTTTAGTCTTTAAGAGTTTGTTATGTGCGAAGTAGGCGTGGTTGGCGCCCATAGTGTACAATAGTAATAATTGGAAAACCTCACATACCCAATTTTGTTGAAATTGGATTTCTGAGATATACGGCTTCATCTAAAAACGGGCGGTGCAACGCAAAGTGACAATACCAAAAGCTCTGTCAGGATAGGGAATGACCTCTTCGAACCGTTCGATACCAAACGAGGTTTCAGACAAGGCGACTCCCTATCGTGTGAATTCTTCAATCTACTCATGTACAAAATAATTCGAGCTGCATATTGAATAGATACAATCTTCTGAAAGAGTGTGCAACTGCTGGTGTATGCTGATGATAGTGATTTCTTTCACCAGACCAGGTAAGGAAGCAAAGCAAATGGAAAGAAAAATAACTTCGGACTGAGTAGGCAATTGAGTAGTAAATTTCTCTCTCGACGAACAAAGGCCAAACTCTATAAGTCACTCATTATACCCGTCCTGCTATATGGTGCAGAGGCATGGACGATATCGCTTTCGGTGGAACGATTGTTGTACTAGTTTTACGACGACATTGACAAAGATCAGCAAATTAAGAGACAACGGCTACGCTGGCTATGTCATGACGTTCGTATGGGTGAAAACACCTCTCGAAGTATTCGACGCAGTACCCGCTGGGGGAAGCAGAGAAACAGATAGACCTTCACTCCGTTGGCGAGATCATTAAAGAAGAAGAAGAAGTTTATTCTTTCAAAGATTTGACGCACTTTTAGAAATTTTGAACCTAACCGATACATAAAGAAGGAAGTAAGAATTTTCAGTAAAATGTGAGCCAACATTTAAGTTTCTTTTGTTGCACAGAGAATAACGGGTTTGCTCCCATAACGGTTGATTGTAAACCCTAAAAATAAGCGAGATGGATATATGGATAGGATCAAAGTAATAACGGGGCGAATTGGTCCATCTCTACATACAAGCAAAATTTTTGGGTTCAATGGAGCAACTTTTAGGCAAAGTTCCATACTCCAGCAAATACTAAAACAAATTGAACCAAATGTTTTCAATATTCTCTTTACCTACTTCTCATATAACATAGCAAAAATGTATAGCTTAGTGACCGATATGCCATGAGGGAGGAACACGATTGCTTCATTTCAGGCCCATTAATAATTGAGTAATGGCAAAGTTGTACACTTTTTCTCCACAGTTTCTTTAAAAGTCATAACAGGTCGAGCCTCTGAAATGAACAACTGTCACACTTTATATATGTACATATATACTTGTACATACATATAGTACACATGCATGCGTGCGAAATGCAATAAAAGCGCGAGTTGAAGGATAAAGCAACCCTCTTCTGAGGAAGTTCTTGCGAAGGGGCGCATGTTTTGACGAGGATGAAGCCGAAAATGCATTTAAAATTCGAATATTTGGCGAATAAAGCGTGACTGAGTTGGTGGGTGAGTTTAACGCTACGTATGTATGTGACTCTGGTATGGCTGCGGCTTGATTTTGCTTATCGTGACTTCTTATGCGTCACGGAAATGCAATTCAATTTATGTTAATATGCAACCTTAATACATGCCTGTATATAAATATATATAATATAGTATATATATATATATATAAATATGGAGGTGTGTGTGCAATTTAGTTTAGCGCTCGCGTTTGCGATGCAGGTTGCCAGAGTACAGGGCATGAATTCTATAAATGCGTAAATGTTGTATGTACATACATATGTATATATAGTCGTATAAGAAAAGTGCGAAAGGGAGAATTGTAAAAAATTATAGACGATTTGGTTCATTCCGTTAATATCTAATAAATCCAACTTGGACCCAAAATGGCACATTTCGCTTCTGTCCCCAATGGCTTCAACAGTAAAAATCTAATTATGAATACATTTCATGAATGCTTAATTATTAGTTGTCTTTGGAACAACACATGAACACATACATACATACATATGTAGTTCGAGAAGCTGTGCAGTGAATCATCGAAAAAATCAGAATGTTTCAACATGATTTGCAAGTGCAGGCTTCTAAACGACAAAGTAATGTGAGGTATTCCAGAAGATATTAAAGTATCTCAATGAAATCGGGGTTGCGCATGTGCGAGCTAAAGTTATACACACATACATACATATGTATGCACGTAAATATTTATTTTCAATTCGCTTTATATGATACTACAGAAGAACGACGTATAAACCGGCAACTAACCAAAACAATAACAGATGCACGTGGTAAAACACATTGCATGGCACGCGACCGGCATTTGTAGTGGCTCTCTGTAGCTGTTGATTCCTTTTGCTCGCTCTATTTCTTCGAAGTACTCTCGTTACTCCCAATGCTTGACTTCGAAAACACTCGTTTCGAATATGCACTGCGCAGGTCCTTCGAACATCCTGAGTCGGCAACTTGGTAGTCAGCTACTAGGATACGCTGAAGTTACGGTCACATCCAGTCTAGAATAAAATTTTCAAGAAATCGGAAGCAAAAATTCTTCTTAACATCAGCGTCTAAGTGAAAAAAGCTATCTACCATAGAGCACTATATAGATATACATAAATATAATATACATACATATAGAATATTAAAAACGAATTTTAAAGTATTTTAAGTAACAAATTTAATTGAAAAAATACGGAAACGCCTTTAAAAGGTCACATTCAATAAGTTTTTATAAATTATCGTGCACATAAATGAAAATTTCAATCCAGGAAAAGAAATGAAAGCTATGACTAAGCAGTGACGACATCGACTTACACAATTTCTCTATACTATATAAATTTTAAGTGAAGAAAATTGCCTGCAAAACCTTCAAACGATTTAGATTTTTTACAAAATGGTCACTGAAAATGGAACTCAGGTAATTTTCTATATTTCTAGTATGTTTTTTATATTAAAAGTCGATTAATTCAAGTGAAAATCCACAATTTGACTGTGGCACTATGCGGCAGCCATATTGGCGTCCATCTTTGAAAATATCGATTTTTCATAGTTGCATTGAATAATTGCTCTTTCGCCACTGAATACCATATTATTTGCAAGGATTTGCAGGGTTTTGGCAAAAAAATTAATTTTTCATTGATATTCATAACTTGTTTAAACTATTTTCAAATATTGCAAGAAATGTTCATTGGGACCCACCCATTTGTGGTGGTGAAAATTTCATCGATTTTCCTATTCTCTTTTGCAACGGCAAACTACATTCGTATACGCAATTTTTGCCGTGGCTAGGGGCAGTGCAGGTGATTGTAGAGTAATTGTGTGAAAATTGGCAAGTGATTAAAATGGTACTTCATGCAGGATAACTAACTTTATATGCAAACATATGATAGCATTCTGTTTGTGCTTAGTTTCAGGGGAACGCGTTTTTAGCATTATTCATGTGTGTACTTGTGTATGTATGCGCTGTGCGTGCATTAATGAGATAATTTAGCTTTGGGTGCGGCTTGAATGTGACTTGACAGTATGATGGATGTGCGTGTTTCATATCCAACATTCATTTATTTTTAGATTAACCCAATTTCGAGTTATGCACAGACAATGTTTTTGCATATTTACTGTACCCGCAGGTCCTTTTTGCTTATTATTATGCACACTCTTCGCCCAAATGAGTCATAGGCCATAAATTTGGAAAGGTTTTTGGAAAAATTGTCATTTGTCTTAGGTACACATATTTATGTATGTGTGTACATGTATACGCATTAGACTTACTTGCAGCTTCGAGTAGTTGTATGTATTTTTATGCTGCGAGGGGAGACCATTTGTTAAATAAAATAAGTAATATCAATTTCTTATACCCATTTTAGTAATGAGTTAGATTTATGAGACCTCTAAGGTGTATGATAAAACAATTTGCTAGCTTAATTTTAGTGATTAAATGTGATTCAATCACATAGAAATAAACGACCACAAGAGGGGTCCAGGATGATTCTGTCAATTACTTGGAAAAAAAAGGTTATTATATAATTAAAACTTTCAAGAATGTTTTTGCGCCTATTCTCCTCAAAGTGAGTATTTCTCCACAAGCTAGGATTACATATTTTAATGGCTAAAAGCTTCAACCTTTGAAGTCAACGTATACGTCACTATCCTTTGTAATTCCTTTTATATTCCCAAGCAAGCTCATTAACTTAAGTAAATATTATTAAAATGTGAAATTACTTCCGGTATTTATGTTCTTTCACATATTCATGCCGAAAGCGGGTTTTTTAATGGGAAATGCCAAGATTTTCTATTCAAATGTACAAAAGGGATGGTTCCTTTCAATGCTCATAATGCATGGCATATGTAGGTAAACATAGAGGCAAAATGCAAAAAAAAAAATCACTGTCTACCATTTATTTCTGAGAACACTTCATTTCCAGCCGGAAGCAAATCAAAAACGGAAGAAACGAGCGGTGAGGGTTGTTGAGAGCGCAATTCGTAATTCGAATTTCTCTTTCGAAATGATGACGCCATTTTCGATAATGCGTGCTCTTTCGAAGTCGAAATGTTTTGGTTGTTAAGTACATGCCCGACTTTCAACCCCTCAATTTGTAAACAAATAGCAAGTAAACAACTTTTGTAGTTTACCGTGTTATTTATGTATGTATTGCTTTATATATTTGTGACTGTATATGTATGTATGTACGGGCGAATGCACTTGCTGACAGCTGGTTGCATATGCATATGTATGTAAGTGTGCACTTCGGCTTGACATTGCAGCCATTCAGTTCGCATAATTTGTTAGTTGTTGGGTGGTATAGTGGTTGGGAGGCAACCGATAACCTCTAATGCACCTGTGCAAGTTGAATGACCATTTTTTTTTTTGCAGATGTTAAGGTTGTTAGGCGGTGTAATGCTTATTATGCTCCGCTAAACAGTAATATTAAGGATCTACTATTTTTATACCCTGAACAGGGTATATTAAGTTTGTCACGAAGGAAGCGTCGGAGACGCTAAAAAGTGTGTATATAAATGATCAGCATGTTGAGCTGAGTCGATTTAGCCATGTCCGTCTGTCCGTCTGTTTGTATATATACGAACTAGTCCCTCAGTTTTTAAGATATCGTTTTGAAATTTTGCAACCGTCATTTTACCTTCAAGAAACTGCTCATTTGTCGGAACTGCCGATATCGCACCAATATAACATATAGTAAGTTCTTGTATGGAAAACTTTCACATTTGACAATGTATCTTCACGAAATTTGGTATAGATTATTTTCTAAGGCAACTATGTAATCTCTGAAGAAATTGTTTAGATTGCTTAACTATAGCATATAGGTGCCATAGAAACTGAATGATCGAAATCAAATGTTTGCATGGGAAACTTCCTCATTTGACGTGGTATCTTCACGAAATTTGGTATGAGTTATTGTTCATAGAAATAATGAATTATTGGAAGAAATTCTTTAAATCGGCTCACTATAGCATATAGCTGTCATACAAATCAAACGATCGGAATCGAGGGCTTGTATGGAACACTTTCGCATTTGACGTGGTATCTTCACGAAATTTGACATGGATTACTGCTTAAGGTAATAACATAATCTCCGAAAAAATTGTTCAGATCGGATAACTATAGCATATAGATTCCATACAAATTGAACAAACTGTTACTAAAAGAAATGCACCAGTGAAGGGTATATTAGGTTGGATGCTGCCGAAGTTTACGTTTTTTTATTTCAATGGCCGCGCGCATAATACATGTTTTTATATCTCGATATTGTGGCAACAATGCCCATATATATTTTAAGCTAATACTTCCTCATAAAGCCTTCAAAACGCATCCATTGATTTTTTGCTACTTTTGTTACAGGGCGATGGAAACACGTCATTTCTACGCGCTGCCCGAGCTGGTAATCTAGAACGAGTTTTGGAACATTTAAAAAATAATATTGACATTAACACCAGCAACACTGTAAGTATATATTTTAATACCGTCGATCTATTTTAACATAAATTTTTAAATAAAACAATTTCTTTTTCCGATAAATTAGAATGGCTTGAATGCACTGCATTTGGCTTCGAAGGATGGACATACGCATGTCGTTTCCGAGCTGTTAAAGCGTGGCGCTATTGTGGATAGTGCAACAAAGAAGGGCAACACAGCACTACATATTGCTTCGCTTGCTGGGCAAGAGGAGGTGGTGAAACTCTTGCTGGAACATAATGCCGCCGTGAATGTGCAGTCGCAGAACGGTTTTACGCCACTCTATATGGCTGCGCAGGAGAACCATGATTCTGTTGTGAAGCTGCTACTGGCCAATGGCGCCAATCAAAGCTTGGCTACTGAGGATGGGTTCACGCCGTTGGCAGTGGCCATGCAGCAAGGACACGACAAAGTCGTCGCCGTGCTCTTAGAGAGCGATACACGCGGTAAGGTGCGTTTGCCTGCACTGCATATTGCGGCCAAGAAAGACGATGTGAAAGCCGCCACACTACTTCTAGATGTGAGTATGCACTGAATATGAAATTATAATGTTCGCTAATATGAAAATTTCGACATTGTGTTCAAACACCTTACCTTACAGAACGACCACAATCCTGACGTGACTTCCAAATCTGGCTTTACACCGTTGCACATTGCTTCCCACTATGGCAATCAAGCAATCGCCACCTTACTCATACAAAAGGGTGCCGATGTCAATTTTGCCGCTAAGCACAATATCAGTCCGTTGCATGTTGCCGCAAAATGGGGTAAAACAAATATGGTTTCCTTGCTGTTGGAGAAAGGTGCTAATATAGAGGCCAAAACACGCGATGGTTTAACCCCGTTGCATTGTGCGGCTCGTTCCGGTCACGAGCAAGTTGTCGACATGCTATTGGAGCGCGGCGCCCCGATTAGCGCTAAAACGAAGAACGGTCTTGCACCGCTGCATATGGCCGCGCAGGGTGAGCATGTAGATGCCGCACGCATTTTGCTCTATCATCGTGCACCCGTTGATGAAGTCACCGTGGACTATTTGACGGCGCTACATGTGGCAGCGCATTGCGGACATGTGCGTGTCGCTAAGCTATTGCTCGATCGCAATGCCGACGCCAATGCACGTGCGCTCAACGGTTTCACGCCTCTGCACATTGCCTGCAAAAAGAATCGCATAAAAGTCGTAGAGTTGTTGCTGCGCCACGGCGCTAGCATTAGTGCCACAACGGAGAGCGGCTTGACGCCGCTGCACGTGGCGGCTTTTATGGGCTGCATGAACATTGTCATCTACTTGCTGCAACATGACGCCAGTCCAGATGTGCCGACCGTGCGCGGGGAGACCCCACTACATTTGGCGGCACGTGCAAATCAGGTAAGTGTTTGGCGGGCTGAATAAGCTGTGATTTCATTTAACAACGCTTCATTGCCTTTACAGACTGATATTATACGCATTTTGCTGCGCAATGGTGCTCAAGTGGATGCACGTGCACGTGAACAACAAACGCCGTTGCACATCGCCTCGCGTCTCGGTAACGTAGATATTGTCATGCTATTGCTGCAGCACGGCGCTCAAGTGGATGCCACCACCAAAGATATGTACACTGCTTTACATATTGCGGCCAAAGAAGGTCAGGATGAGGTAAAGCAATTGATTGCGAAAAAGATTGTGGACCACATTGATACGGTTTATTTGATGCAATTGTTTTGGATACGCCATCAGGAGTATTTCATTTGATCTATAGTTTCTTTTTTTTAGTTTTGACTCATTTTATGTACACCTAGTTTAAGTTTCGTTTCAATTTTTAATGTCACCTAAGTTCTTGTTATTGTTGTTACAATTTTTTGTGCCAAAAACCACTGCTCTGTGAGATACAAATGTGTATTCCAAGAAGTGTGCTAAAAAATTTTAGAAAAGGCAAACGCGTTTTATTTCTATTTAAGATACAACAATTTTTATAACCAATTTTTTCCTTTTTATTCAAAGTTTGCCTTATATTTTCAGTATTTCTACAACAAAAATTAAAAGAAAATCAAATTATTTTACAAAGCACTTTTAAAAGCTTTCTCACATTTTTTGGCACTGATTTAGTATTTAATTTATTTAAACAAACTTTTTTGTCTTAACAATCTATTCGTCAGTTGCATAATGAAAACTGATGTAGTATTTAGTTTTTACCGTTAAGTTCTTTCTTTAGTATTTTTAAGAGTTTTAAAGTGATTTTTTGTTATTTTTGTTATATTCGCCACAAGTTTGTTTATGTATGTTGTTCTGATTATACTGTTATTATTTATTTGTTGCCTCAATATAATGTTTAATAAATTACGAAATAAACAATTTTCATTTTGTATTATTCCTGTATCAATCCTTTATCACTTTTAAACCTCACATATAATATATTTTTTAAGATTTATACAAAAGTATTCTAAATGTTATGCTTCAGGTCGCTGCCGTTTTAATCGAAAATGGCGCAGCCTTGGATGCTGCCACGAAGAAGGGCTTCACACCATTGCATTTGACAGCCAAATATGGTCACATCAAGGTTGCTCAATTGTTGTTGCAAAAGGAGGCGGATGTGGACGCACAGGGAAAGAACGGTGTTACACCATTGCATGTGGCCTGTCACTATGATAATCAGAAGGTCGCTCTTTTGCTGCTGGAGAAAGGTGCCAGCCCGCATGCTATAGCTAAGAACGGGCATACACCGTTACATATTGCGGCACGTAAAAATCAAATGGACATTGCTACAACGCTATTGGAGTATGGCGCACAGGCAAATGCCGAGAGCAAAGCCGGTTTCACGCCATTGCATTTGAGCTGTCAGGTGAGTAACTGTATGCACAAGTGTAGATGCAACTGTAAACAAGTGTGAGAGCGGAGGTAGCGTGTGTTTTACAATAACTACTGCTTATCAACCTTAAAGTACATTCTCTAACAAAACTAATGTTATTCCACAGGAGGGGCACGCCGAGATATCGAACTTGCTAATCGAGCACAAGGCCGGTGTAAATCATCCGGCCAAGAATGGACTGACACCAATGCATTTGTGCGCCCAAGAAGACAACGTGAATGTTGCTGAAATCTTGCAACGCAATGGCGCCAACATCGACATGGCCACCAAAGCCGGCTATACGCCACTGCATGTGGCCGCACATTTCGGTCAGGCAAATATGGTGCGCTTTTTGTTGCATCACGGCGCCAATGTAGACGCGGCCACATCTATCGGTTACACGCCATTACATCAAACTGCTCAGCAAGGACATTGCCACATCGTTAATCTGCTTTTGGAGCATAAGGCGAATGCCAACGCTCAGACGGTTAATGGACAGACCCCGTTACACATTGCACGCAAACTGGGTTACATAAGCGTTTTGGATTCGTTGAAGTCGATCACAAATGAGCCGGATGCGGCAGCACAAACTCAAACCGACGAGAAGTATCGTGTCGTTGCACCGGAAGCAATGCATGAATCATTTATGTCCGATTCGGAAGAGGAAGGCGGTATGTTTAAATAATATTTTAAAGAATATCTTTCCATTTAGTTCATATGTATGAACATCTGTATGAGCATAAGCGATTTCATTTACATTGAAAAAAAAAAGAATATTTTGCTTGGTTCAACATCTCGTGTTTCACATACAGCACCCTTTATATTTCATTTAAACATATGCATAGAGAAACAATGGCTTTACAACACTTCATTCATTTCAAAGTCCAGTTGTATTTTGACTATGTTAGACCTCGAATACTTGTATGTACTGCCTGTATAAAAACTTTGACATGCTACTCGAATAACACAATGCGAAGCACTCCACAAATATGACACGAAGTTAAACAATCTTACTTTATCCATTGTATGTACTATATACCTATCCTCATTATACTCTGGTATAATATTTGAAAAAAACTTGATAAATTCAAAACAAATTTAAAATTGACAGTGCTATACTTAAAATATATATATTTTTTTTGTACAACAAACTGTGTCTCAGGTGACACAAACGATTGGGATCCTTGTTATGGCATTAAGGGTGATCAAAATACGAATGAAGACCACGTTTACCTTCCATATTACCAGGGCGAAGCATTCTTTATGTCTAGTAAGTCTCATACACTGAGCTTTACACTTATTAGCAGTATTGAAAATGTACACTGAATTAAGCAAACATATACGTTTTCCTTAAATAACCCTTAAATAGAGAAGCTCCTTATAAAGTGTGTGTGTGTGGCAGTGTTTCCATTGAAGCTCGTATTTTACTGAAAAAACGATCTAAGAGCCATCGGTTTATGTTTGAAAATAACTAGTAACATGTCAAAATTTTTAAAACCACCTTTCACACTTTACGGGGATATGCATATTTAAATACATAGATATGTACATATGTACATACATACATACATACATATACTACTCGCATATATGGCGGTGTTTATGTTTCACAAACTTATTAAATGCCTTCAGGTGCTCGGCTAAAGAATATTCGATTTATCAATACGAAAAATATAACTGAAATCTGGATATTCGGTTAGTGGGCGCTAGGCGAATGAATATGCATGACACTAGGGTGATAAAAAATTTATGAAAAATAGCTATTTTTACAAAACGGGAAATAGAAGTGATAGCGATAACACTAATACTTGTATTTAAATTTTCTGGAGGATTAGTTTTTTTTTTTTAAATTCCTTGCAAACTGAAATGTTCTTAACATTTATAGAAAAATTAAATTATTTAAGCAAATTTTGAATTTAACATTTAATATGTTTGTCATTTAAGATAAAGCATCAATTATAGGGATATCTAAAATTTAGATGCCATTTTCGTAGTTTACCTTTCGTTTTCGTTCGAAACAAATTTGTGCAACGACAATAATGAAACAGCAGCCTTTTCTTTCAAATGAAGCTGCGCTGCGTGATGTCATCTTTCAAACGTTTCGCATATTGTTGTGTAATATGTTGCGCAACTTAACTTTAATATTTTTAAAATGTCTCTATATTAATAAATCTTGTTTTATTGTCATCCAAAATCATTTTCTGGAGTCTTTGATGCTTTCAAGGCATTACATATCGTTCTGCCGATGAAGCCGATACGACGTGTATTCCGAATTCCCGTCTTACTTCGCCTCGAGGGGAACTCATCATTATTAATAAATATCAATATCATTAAAGTGTTTTACATTACGAGGGTCACCCTAGTGTTATGAATATACATACATACATGTACATAATCCAAGTTTTCTTCTGTAATACTTTTCATGTATAAATTAACCGTGTCTTGGTGTTGTTGTAAATGAAAAATATTCTACACAGACATGTAAATAAATATACATACATACATACATACATATGTACACAAATTAATATACACGAAATTATATTTCAAGTTCTCTTCACTGTGCCAATTTTAAATCTAAAAATATTGAATTAGATCAAGGACGGACCGAGGATGAAAAAAAACAAATTTCAGGTTTAAAGACTGCGACCTACATGTACACATAAATATGTAGATATGACTGAAGACATACATTTATTGTTGGATTTCTGAAACAATTTTTATTCACAAATCTTCTAGGGGAAAAGATCTCAACCGCAAAGGAAGAGTATATACAATATAATTGGGGACCAGGGCATAACATTTGTATTATATTGGAAAGTGTTTACGTAATACAGAGAGTCTTATTACTAACTTAAGCGCATAGACCTGTAACTTTCTAGTATGAAACTGCCTTAGAGAGGTATCATTTTGATTGGAGCGTGCAACGAAGCGTTCCAAATTATGAGTCTGCTATCTAAATACTTTCTTCCTACATATATAATTCTTAGATAACTAATCTGCTATGCGCTTTCAACATTTCAATTTTTTATAAACAATTACATACATACATATATGTGAGCATTTTATTTACATAATCTTCAGTTAAGTTTGTTTTCACTGCAAATGCGTTATCAGCTTTCATATTTAATCCGAAAGATTATTGATTATGCATGTGTGTTTGTGATTCAAATTAAAAATAAACCTTCGCAATTCTTTATTTATGTTTCTTAAATTTTTTTCTGCACTGTTCGCTCCGACACTGCTAATGAACTGCAACAAAAAATCGAAAAAAATCGGATTGTAATGGAATGCCAATCAAATACAATATTAAAACTCGTCAACTTACCACCAATACACATCCACCACCACCAGGCGAAGATAATATGTTATCCGATCAGCCTTACCGTTATTTGACAGTTGATGAAATGAAATCCTTAGGCGATGACTCTTTGCCAATCGATGTTACACGTGATGAACGCATCGACTCCAATCGCATGATGACCCACAGTGCTGAGTATGCTGGTGGAGTCGGTGGCCCATCGCAACCGCAGGCCATCGCAGAGGAGCTTATAAGCCCACACAAGGCTCAAGTACATGGCATTGGGAAATCTTATGTGGACGGTATTTATATGGGTAATGGTCTCAACGAGGAACAAAAATATATGAGGTCAGTTGATAAATTAAAAAATTTCTAATACTTAATACTGAGCAAGGAAGTTCACTTATGAAACTCTGTTTACATGCAGCCGAAAACTTTCCTGGAAAAGGTACATAAATCATCTTTAGCCAATTATATTGTACAACTTTCACTTGTATTGAGATTTTAGGTGTTTTTATAAGAGTTTTTAGTTTAATATAAGAAGTACATATTTATCTCCTTCAATCATCGAAAGCTCTTCTTTTTACAGTTCGTAATGTTCACATATTTGTTTTATTCTTACAGTTTCCTTGTATCGTTTCTGGTGGATGCTCGCGGTGGCGCCATGCGTGGCTGTCGTCACAGTGGCGTACGCATGATTATACCTTCGCGCTCCACTTGCCAGCCAACGCGCGTAACTTGCCGTTATGTCAAACCGCAGCGCACCATGCATCCACCCCAGCTAATGGAGGGCGAAGCTTTAGCTAGTCGCGTGTTGGAGCTGGGTCCCGTGTCAACCAAGTTTATTGGTCCCGTTATCATGGAAGTACCACACTTTGCCTCGCTCCGCGGCAAAGAACGCGAAATTATAATTTTGCGCTCTGATAATGGCGAAACCTGGCGGGAGCACACCGTCGACAATTCGGAAGAAATCGTGCATGACGTGCTGCAACAATGTTTCGAACCCGAAGGTAAACTATTAACAAAAGTTTTTTAAATGTGTGCCGCATTGTTAATGCATTTTCAATATACGCAGAAATCGCACAACTTGAGGAGCAAGGTGGCAATCATGTCTGTCGATTTGTTACCTATGACTTTCCACAATACTTTGCTGTGGTCTCGCGTATACGCCAAGAGGTGCATGCCATCGGACCCGAAGGCGGCATGGTATCCAGTACAGTGGTGCCACAAGTGCAAGCTGTTTTCCCGCAAGGTGCACTCACCAAAAAGATCAAAGTGGGCTTGCAGGTAAATCTCTTTAAACCACGCAAAGGTGTTGCACCAGAAAAATTGCGCAAAATCAGCGTTAATCATGTTCCAAAGAAGAAGCGTTTTTCACTTATTTGGTAAACACCATATGTAATAGAACTATTACTATCTACATATATACAAAATGCTTACACATATAGAAGCAAGCATATGTATTCATTATAACAAACTTTGAAAATTAGTATAAAATTAAAAAAAACATAACGTTACAGTTAAATATATATCAATTAATTATTCTTATGATGATTTATGATGTCATAAAACATAATCAATATGCATTTATATTATGGAGAATACATAACCGAAAACTACCACACTGGTGAAGAATTTGAACCTAAACATACGATTTGGTTATGCGCCATAATGTCATCATCCAACAGAATGTAGTGCAGTTAGTATGTTTTGGAGATACTGCTAGTTTATGAAAAGTTCTTTCGGTCCACTGTATTACTGCTATTTTGCGTAATCTGACGGGATATTTCTCAGCATAAGTCACTTATTTTGTAAGAAGTAAATAATTAATTTTTCGTAAATCAACTATTTGAGGTCTACTTTTCAACATACTATAGATATGTTAGCCGTGAACTCAGCCTTCACTATAAACCATATATGTAGGCTATCACTTAAATCTACGTTAAAAATAGCTTAGTAGATATTACTTATCGCCCATATGAGTAGAGAAGATGCTATTAATTTGATTTAAAATAGGGGACAATACACAATTTATAATTTTAGTTAGAAAAAGTGCACGTTATAAAGATAAATAAATGCAGCGCAAAGATACAAACCAAGTAGTATTCAAATAAAAAGAGAATAGTTTACAAAAATGGTCCATATCGCGACGTAACTGGAAATCAAACAAAAGAAGTGACTGGTAAACTAAGGTGAAATGAATTTGAATGGAATTAGTAATCAACAGACGCAGCAAACACAGTGGTAGTGAAAAGGCACAGTTTTGAGCACCTTTTCTTGAAATTGTTCTGTTATTGATTGCTTGATTAGAAAGTTCAATCTTGCTTACATGCTGTCATATTTATGAAGCTATCCTCTTCTCCATAACATATTTCTTTTACAAATTATCAAGCAAAAATTTGTGAGATGAAATATTTGAAAGAAAGCAATGCAATCTATTATCAACAGTCTAGAAATAAGCAATAGAATATACTATATATAAATAAATCTTGTCAAATTGAATAAGTAAAGTCTATTATGTATTAACCAACGCACTATTACATTTAGAACATTTAGACTCGTTTGAGTAATATTTGTATTGGTTCTAACCTATTCAACATATGTATGTTTGTGTATGGACGTATATATGTATCATTTGTATGTTCTATACCTTACATTAATTAGTAATTACTCAATATATCTAACTATAATTAAAGTTAAACTTAATGGACAAATCAAAAATACCCAATAAATTTAGTTTCAATATAAACTTTAAAACAAAATGTTTTTTTTTTTGTTGGTGAGCATTTACTTAAACGTTTTACGCCTCTAAAAAGTGGTACACAGCAAGCGTGCGGTGCCTTAATAAGTTAAAATGCCTGTAAAATGTTACAACACAAATACACACAATAAATAGTTTATGCAATTGGGTCTGGATGAGTGTGCCTCGAATGTGCCAAAGCAACTTACAAATAATAAACGCATATAATCGTATACAAAATGATTTTTCAACGGCCCTTAAGAAGTTAATTATAATTATAATTAGAATAACATAACAAATATAAGTAAAAAGTTTATTAACAATGTAGTTTTTAAAGTTTATTTGATAACTAAATTTATTGGGAAGCGAATGGGCCTGAACATTTGTAATACCACAAGTCGCCGATGCAAGTAGTAGACTACACTACAGTATATTAAACAAGTGAGAGCTTTACATACATATGTATACATATGAGGTACGCTTCCATGTCTGTATATAGGAAAATGTTCAGCAATTAGCTCAGAAGCCCAAACAGCTTCTATTATTTCATATAAACACATATAATTCAATGGAAATATAATATAATCTATAAGTAACGTAAATCACAAAATGTTTGTACAATTTCGTTCTAAATTCTATAAATTATCTTTAGTTAAGCAAATGCATACCTTTGTCGCTTCAATACGTTCTACTTGCTTTGTGCTTCTTTTCGCAACTCTTGTACTTTAGTCTTAAGTGGCCATTTTCATGTTGAAATAATCATTTGTATATACATACATATAAGAACAGAACGCTAAGTTAGCGAAAACTCACAGTCAACCATAAAATAAACTGAAATGGTAATCACAAAAATGTATCGATCATTTCTTGTGTTTACCTCATTTTAGGCACAACCAGTCGATCCAGATCTAACTGCTAAACTACTCGGCCGCGGTGTGGCCGTCTCGCCGATTGTAACGGTTGAGCCGCGACGTCGCAAATTCCACAAGGCCATCACATTGAGCATGCCAGCACCCAAGGCACATAGCCAGGGCATGATAAATCAATATTCCGGCAATACACCCACGCTACGACTACTCTGCTCTATAACAGGTATGTTTACACAGTTCTTTTCGTTCTATTTTAATCGAGCCTTAGCAAATTCAAATTAGTCTTGAAGAAGGAGAAGAAAAAAAATAAATAAATAAATAAAATAACAAATATTCGTTAATATTTAATTAAAATAAGATTTGTATTTGTAACTTATCTTAGGTGTTTAATTTACGTTTGTATTAATTTGTTCGTTTGGATAAATACTTGTACTTGCGTTAAGTTCATTTTATTGTTTTTAGTTGGATTCTTAACTAACTTACTTTAAGTTTCTTTGTATTTGGTTTTTTACATATTTAAAATTACAAAATTTATTTCTATAAACTACATACTCACATAATTCTGTATAATCTTTTATTACTTTCCTAACCATTTAAGTCGGTGGTAATGTTGAGATAGAGAGAGAGAGAGATAGAGAGAGAGAGAGAGAGAGAAAAACATTTCAGTCATTGATATTTAAACTGCCTACAGACCTAAATACCAAG
This sequence comes from Bactrocera correcta, assembly GCA_027475135.1. Classification (NCBI taxonomy): domain Eukaryota; kingdom Metazoa; phylum Arthropoda; class Insecta; order Diptera; family Tephritidae; genus Bactrocera; species Bactrocera correcta. Next base: position 81,226,796 of record CM050326.1, read on the forward strand.
TTTAATAACCTCTGAATCGCACCCAAAATAGTGTTTTGTAACGGTTTAGCAATATCAACTATTATGATCAATACATATACATATATGCATTTATAAATATGTACATTATGTATACATAACTGCATTTATTTCTTTAATTTCTACTTGTATATTTATGTATTTTTTCAGAAAAAAATACCTGTTCTATGTGCTAAAGCCATCCATATCAATATTTAAGCATAAGTGCGATTTACTTATATACTGACATATATACATATGTGTGTGTGCATCTTCATTATTTTTCGTTATTTTTTTCAAGTTGGAACTCATAGCTGACCCAACCAGCATACAAATCCGACTTATGGCCTATTATGTCGCCAAATTTGCGCTTAATATTATGTCATGAGCCGAACTAATTTGAAAGCAACAGCTCTGAGTATGAGATTCGGTATGAAAAATACTATTTTGAGAATTAATTAAGTAATTAAGTGTATGAGTTTCTCGATTTAGGTATTGAACGACTTTAAAGCTGTCTTAATAGAGACATTTTAAGATAACCAAAGAACAGGTTACTTAAGAGTTCGAGAGTTCGAAGAGCTTGATTATTTAAGTTTACTTACTGATCCATCACAGAAATTCTAATTCCTTAACAGATAATCAAAGCCCAGGTTACTAGGTTAGTAGCGTACTAAAGTTCGAAGAAATTGATTATTTACTGATTCGTCAGAATCGAAGCGGATTTTGACGGAAATGTTGGGCCGAAATCATTGACTTTTTATAGCACTTAATAATAAATACTTCTCCACGCCATTAAGCAGCTGGTTGTTTAATTTAATCGAAACCACTTGCGTTAAGTGTGTTGCGGTGTAAGCCATTTTGATTGTTAGGTGCCTGAGTTGTTAGGTGCCTGTGAGTACTCACCTTCCACTCGTTTTGTCCATCGTCTTCTGTTTGCTATGTTTGTGTGTTTTTGTTGTATTTATAATATGATATCCTCCAGTTGTCGGAAAGCAACTCAAATATCTATAGAAAATTAACCAGTGTATACACAAGAACGGTCATTAATCAGCATTTTGCATTTACACACTCCTTCATTTTTATTTAAAATGTTTTTCGTTTGATATTTTGATTTCTTATTAATAGTGAAGTACATAAATGCCCTTCTAGATATTAGGATAGTCATTTAATAACATATTGTAATTATAGATCGCTCATGTACCCAACAACTATAAAAATTGCTTCAACCAAATGAAGAATTAAACAAGAGAAATTTAATAACTTATTTAGTAGATAACCTATATAATATGAATGTTTATTTAGTGAGCATACAGCATACTGATTTTATTGATACATATGTTTGTATGTATGTATGTATGTAAAAAGTACATAATCACATACTCAACATGTCAGTAAAAGCTAGTAAATAATATCTAAAAAAAATTGCGTGTTTTCGCTTAAATTATTATCCAATTATCATTCTATCACATTATGGTTGTATGTATTACTTCGCATAAGATTTGGTTTTCTTTTAAATACCATAAACTAAATTCGTACGCCAGATCATACGCAACACTTGTACAATCCCAACTTTCTTGCATCTACAATTAACACAAACGCACAAATAAACACCATCACACACACACACCAAAACTTATACACATGCATTCAAGCATATCTACATACATACATACAAATACATATCGAATCGACTCATATGCCAACAATATGAGGTTAACAATAATTTCGTTACTTTTTCGATAATTTTTGATTAATTCGAGTTTGGCTTTTCGTTGAAAAAAAAATGATTTAGTTATTAAAATTTGTTTGGTTTATTTCGGATTGCCTTTGTTGTTTTTCTCTGATTTAGATTTCAAAATGTATTCGATTCGTATATAATTTTGTACTAATGCGTAAATGCATATGTGCACGCATACCATTCTTTTATTCCATCATTGAAGGTGTGTTTCGGAAAAGATCTCTAAAAGGTAACTAGCAATTTCAAAATCACAAACATGTATGAAATTTCAAGTTCAATTAAGACAGACAAAAGCATTTTTGTATTTTGAGTTATTTGTTATTAGATTTACATACATATATCTGAAGCCCAAAGTTCAAATCAAATTTGAAAAAAAAAAAAACAAGAAGAAAAAAATTTAATTAATTAATTACACGAAATCAAGAAAATTTTTTGTTTGATAAATACTGAAATGAATATATGTACGATTAATTTTACGATTTCGATCAAACAGCTCCAATTTCTATAATATTCCAATACATAAATATATAATAATATGCTTTGAAGCAAAACTTAAATACGAAATATATGTATCACCTAAGTTTGTTCGGTTTGTTGGACTTCATTTTGATAAGTTTGATTTGCTTTTACTTTTTCACAAATGCGCAAATTTTATTATATTAATTTTATTATTTGTTCAGCAATTCATATAATTACGTAAGCGAATGTCTTAAGAGTCGTTTTCAAAATTTTTCATTAAATTAATGCTGGGGTTGTCAAGTTGTAAAATTATATTCGCAAATTTAATATAAATATATGTACAATATAACGCTATAACGTTTTAAAATCCGCCGCGACTTAAAAATCTGTAATGTTTTCCCTCAAACATGTTCATACAAACTTCATTTCGGAAGTAATGTACTAATATTTATGCTCCGTAATTTAAACACTGTAAATAAAATGTACTATGCCTTTTATTTCACCAGACAACCTCTGCATAATTTAAAATAAATATTAAACCATTTGGAGGCTATTTCATAAATTTCGAAGGCAAAGCACCATTTACTTGTTTTGATATTAAATACGAGCTATACACGAATGCACAGCGAATGTATAAGCTATTAAAGTACTAACTAATAAGAGATAATTAAATCTTTAAGCTTTGCTTTCATTTTTTAATTTGTAAACAAAACGCGATTTTTATAAATGAAATAAAGAATTTTGCCATAAATTTCTGCACAAATAGGTTAGGTTACTTTTTCACATTATATGACAAATAATCACCTAAAAACAGTTTTCACTGCAAGTTACTCTTTGGTCCAAAATAATTTTAAACACTTTCTTACAAATTTGGCTTTAATTTGGAACTTTAATGCTATTATTATTATTATTATAATTTTTTATAACGAAATAGAAAATGTTAGATGATTTTCGTGAATATAATTATATGCAAAATAGCTTAATTAAATGAATTAGAGAAAGGTAAAAAGATTAAAACAATTTTATAGGCAAACACTATTTGAAAAATGACTACTTCGTTGATAAAGCCAAACCGATAGAGAGAAGTAAAGTAAGCCCAAAGAAATGTAAATTAATCAGACGAACTTAATTAAATTAATAAAGTGTAACTTATTCATTGCCTGTTGGGGAAATGCATGTACAGTACAGGGTTTGTTCGGAAAGTAAGAGGACCGAGTCGCTGCCAGCGCGATTTCCAAGCATTCTAAGGAATAGCCTTGAGAACCGAGGTGCATGCTGCCTGGATCCTCTTTCATCGGCCTTTTCAGACAAGGAAACAAAAGAGTCCGGGGGATCACATCTGGGTTTCAGGCGGCTGCGGAAGCGTTGGTATGCCGACCTTGGTTAGGTAGCTGTTCACAAGAAGGGCGGTGTGAGCCGGGGCGTTGTCGTGGTGCAACTTCCAATCGGTTGCGATGTCTTGGCGGTCCCGGTTGACCATTCGTTTGAGTCTCTTGAGGACTTCCACGTAAAACTTGGCATTGACGGTTTGTCCAGGAGGAAAAAATTCATGGTGGACGATGCCTTTGACATCAGAAAAAGACAACGAGCATCGCTTTTATTTTGGATTTGCTCATTATTTCGGTTTTCATCAGCGACCTCGTCCCAGTCCTCCAAAAAGGCCTGAGTGCCACCGAAACACACCACTTCTTGCTAAGGCAACATCTGGGTAAGCCTGTTTGGCCACATCAAATGTCTCTGTCGCAGATTTACCGAGTTTCATACAGAATTTAATCGCGTACGTCTACTCTAACGAATGCTGCATTTTCGGCTTGCACCACTCATAGAAAAACGTCGCGGGAAAATGTTTGCCCTGACTCTCCAGGTCTCGGAGACTAGGAACGCCCTCTACCGCATCCAGTCGGTGCGCGGTCGCGGCGACCTATTACTTACCGGACAAACCTTGTAACTGCAAAATGACTTGTCTCAGAAATTTATTATTCTGATATTAACATGTTACAATTGAGAAATGCGAGTTTTTAAACTTCACTGCTTTTTCATGTTAATGAATAATCTCATTATGGCCGTGACTTTTGCAGTGTGTCTTCTATAAGTTTGAAAGGAGTACGCGTTATCTTTGAGAATATTATAATATTTAGCTGATAGCAGAATCACAGATGCCGTCATACTTTTCCACTGACAATCTGATATTTTGAAAGTTATTTCACTTGGGCTAAAGTACATTTACACACATACATACTTCTCCTAGCATTCCCAGCGAGCTGTTTAAAATTATGGTTTATTAACTTTCTGATGCGTTTCTTAGAACGAAAGTTATTCTATTTTGTACATATGCATGTACGTTTGAAATTAATTAAGAATTGCACAAGTTACTATACAATTAAAGAGCAAATTACTTTATTTCCAAATCGTTTTTTACACCATTGATATTTATTTTGCAAATTTTATGATTGTATGTATGTATACATATATTTTTTGAGAGGTATGTGAATATTTTAGTCTGATTTTAATTAAGTTAGAAAGTTTAAAATTCGATACATATAATTTTTTAGACATTTTTTTTTATCTAAAAAATAAAAGAACAGACATATAAAACTGATCAATTCAGGGGTTTTGCATAAAATGAGAGTATAGCATTTACTTCAAAAGAATATCAGAAATTTAGTTCTTCTTTCGGAACTTCATAGCTATATCGACTGAACTAAAATGAAACTAAAAATTTCGAAAAAAATTTTAATGTTTAACAAATGATAGAAAAAAATATTAAAATAGGGGAAAATAGTTAAATAATGAGGCTTGTGAACAAAACCGAAAATTTCGTTTCTGTGGACTAACCAGTTCTTCTTATTCTTTACTTGCGGAGACACCGCTTAAGGGGTTATAGCTGAGTTAACAAGTTAGTCTGTTTTAAATATTGGGTAATCGAAAAAGTCTTTTCGTATTTCTAATCACTCTTCAACTTATTTTTCTTTTTTTATATTTATGTACCATTTTGGTCGACCACTTTTTGTAATTTTTCCGCTAGAGACATTATTCCACCAGTGTGAAACTATCATTAGTGTAAATCGAAATTTCGAAATTTTCAGCACGGAAGCGAGCGAACCATTGTTGTGCTACACGTCTTTGTGAACCTCACAAATTTGATTGGTGGCTAGCGTGACATTCTTCTTTTTTATACAAAAATTTCAAAATAAAGCGAATGCCTCCATTATTTTCACTCATTTTTGAAAAACCGTAACTTTTTTCAACTTTCCCGATTTTTTATGGTTAAATGAAGCTTAAAATCTTACCTTTCCAACACTATATGGTATAATACAATGTGATTGGTAGTACTGGAGATGTACAATAGCATCGACATCTATTGACAAAATACGAAAAAACTTTTTCGACTACCATGCTAAATATTAGAATGCATAGAAAATGAGAATATCAGGCTTGTTTTGCTTGTTCGGCGTCGAGAACTGTCGAAAAATTAAAATATACCGGAATCAGGGATACGTTTCAGATGTTGAAAAAGATGAAGATCGAGAAAGGTTCGCATCAATAGGTAAATTTTATTACCGAATTTTATTTAAATGTATTAATTTCGAATTTAATTTATGTTAATTTTGTTATACCTTTACTTAATTCTTTTGCACATATGTCAAAAAAATAAAATGAATTAACAAATGTAACTTTCAAACTAACAATTTGAATTTTCTACTGTTTGTGGTACCAAAGAGAACTTTTCTGAAAAGGGGAGCCCGTACATTATTCGAAACTATTTGGAATTTGCATACATTCTAACTAAGCAACAGTGTTGTGATATTTTGAAAAGTGCTCTTCATTCACATAATTCGAAAATTTTCACTCGAAAGCAAGAAACAAATCACTGCAATTTCATAAAAGTTCAGTTATTGCGAAAAAAAATACAAACGAAATACATAAATATTCAAAAAAAAAAAACCGGCGCAGCTTATATAACTCACATTATTTTCATGCATTATGAACTTAATTATAACTTTTCGACTTCATATTTATTTCAATTTCAGTACTTTGTTAACTTTCTCAAAATTTGTTTTATAAACATTTTACTTTCCAATTATTTATTTTAAATTTGGCTATCACTCTTGATTTGTTAAATAATATTTTTTGCCTTCAGACACTTACACGAAAAAAACAACAACAAAATATTCACATTCCATTGATTTTAATTAATAAAGCGCATGTTTTAAAAGGTTGTTTAGAGAAAACGAAATAAAATATAAAAAAAATATGTATAATAGCGATAAAATAGCTTTAAACCGATCTGTTTATTGAAGTATAACCATTTTGAAAGCAATATACTCGTACTTATATATATATATGTGTACATATATTTAATGCTATTTAGCGCTAACTTACAAATCTGCTTGACAATTGCGATTTTACCTCAGTTTTACATTTTGCATCCATACCTCACAGTTTCTAACTAAGTTTCTTCTATTCTATCTCCTTTAGAAGCTTTTCATTAAGCTTTTTTTGGTTTGTGTTTATGTTCATTTCATTTAACAGCGACACCATTTTAATAATTGTTTTATTTCTTTGGTTCATTGAAAACATTTTTTACAACTCTTTTTCCTTCAGTTTTTGCTAATGAATTTGTAGTAGAAAAACAAAAAACAATAATTATAAGATACATGTTTTTCTTGGATATGCTCGTTGACGCAAGGATCTTACTTTTGTGGCATTGTCTTTTTTGTATGTGTCGCTTGATTTAGGTGGGCCGTCTCGCGCGCAATGGGAAGACGTTACTGGCTCCACACCGCTGACCTTCGTGAATGATTGTGTTTCGTTTACGACTACTGTCTCCGCACGATTTTGGTTAATGGATTGCAGGAATATTTCCGAGGCTACCAAAATGGCAACCGAACTATACAAGTGCGTATTTAGATCTCAAAATAGTATATTACCAATTTTACATCTGTACAGTTAGCTGGCGTTTCTCAATTATATTTAGATATGTAATTCATTTTAAGAGTTTTAAAAATAAATGTTAGGGAGGTTAATGGGAAATGATGTGAATATTGCGACACGTCTGCGGTTCTTTATGAAAAGTATTGTTCTTTAAGAAATTAATATTCTTTGTTAGGCCATATGAACTGATTGTCCTCATTTTTGGTATATAGCTAACCGAGCTCTCTGTGAAGTGCACAGCTCCAGCGTGTCTCAGATAGTTATTTGAGATATTTATAATACAAAAACCTTTTAAGGCGCTTACCCCACTTTTCAAACGCCTATCTTCAATGCCCTGTGCAAATATTTACTTTGCGGCCTAGCTGGATAATGAGTTATAATACTATACTTGTATGTAGAACCAATATCAGCGGTAAACAAGGATTGCTTAGATTAAAGCAGTGCAGACGAACAGTCCTTAAAAAAATCCGTTATTCTGAGAATTTTATTAAATGGTACATACCATAACTAGCATGTATATAGCTCTATACCTCAGCTATTAGTAGCTGTGTAGCATTTTCAATAGAACACATTGCCGAACATGCTTCCGAAATATTAGTGAAGATATTACTCCTTGACAATTATACACGTATTTTTGTTAAAAACTTTTATATAATGACATAAATTTCTATTTAGGGAGGTAATACATGTGCCGTTCATGGCCAAGTTTGTAGTTTTCGCAAAGAAAGTGGAACCGTACGAAGCGCGCTTGCGTGTGTTCTGCATGACTGATGACCGTGAGGATAAAACACTAGAAAAGCAGGAACTCTTTACAGAGGTTGCCAAGAGTCGCGACGTTGAGGTGCTGGAGGGGAAGCCACAATACATTGAAATGGCCGGGAACTTAGTGCCAGTCACTAAATCTGGTGATCAATTGCAATTGCAATTCAAAGCGTTTCGGGAGAATCGTCTACCATTCACTGTACGTGTGAAGGATCAACATGCTGACATTGTTGGACGTACATTATTCATGAAGGAGCCAAAAGTTGCCAAGGGCGAGCCACCGCAACATCCCATCTGTATTTTGAATATCGTGTTACCGGATATTGTTATACCGGACACAACTACCGAATTCAGTGATAAGATCACTACCACCTATCGAAGCTCGCTATTTAGTTTGAGTAAACATCAGAATGATCACTATATCGGCGATATACGTATTGTGGATCTGTCGAATTTATTAGGCAAAGATTGGATACAATTAGCCTCTGAAATCGGTATAAGTACGGAGGAGATAGATGACATAATAAATCAAAATACCGATAGTATTGCGCGGCAGGCCCAAAGCATGATTCGCCTATTCAAGGATAAACCAAATTATGATATTCACGCCTTAGAAGATGCGCTCAAAAATATTGGTCGTGAGGATATTATGAAAAAGTGTAAAAGTGGGCGACTTTCGCATTCGCGTGACTTTGACGAAACTGATATCATGAAGAATTCTGAATCGGTGGAGGAACTCGTGCGACAAGAGAGTAAGTAAAGCGTTGTTATATTGAGTTGTACGAGTATGGTTGCAATTAACTATTTTGTATCTTAGGTAAACGGATTCAACAGATTCACGATCACGAGGAGGTTAAATATTCGGCAGAAGAGAAGGAAGTGGAAGAGTCCGAATCAGATGAGGAAATCACGAAGCGTACTGTTGCCGAACGACGTGAGAAGATCGTGAAACGACTCTCAATCGAACGGCAAATACCTGCTTCATCACAGAAGAAAGAGATCTCACGAGAAATTTCCGAAATAAAACGTAAGAGCCTTATCGAAGATAAAAAGGCTATACATGAATCGGAAATCATGATGCAGTTACCAACAGATAACATAGTTAAGTCAACCGTTGCTCCCGACCAAGTAATGAAAATGAAAATGGGTAAAATGGATTCTGCCGAAATAAGTAAAAGCGATTTTGATAAGGAATTGACGCACAAACTAAAGACATCCGGACGCAGTTCTGAAGAGGAAGATTCAGCAACAGAATACAAGAACGTTGAGGGCGATGAAAATTTGAAAATAGTACAAGATATCAGCGCCGTCGAAAAGTCAAAGAAACTTCAGGATTCACCGATGGAGTCAGAACAAGATACAACCAAGCAACTAACTGAAGACTTTTTAAATGCTGAGAAGCAGACTCAACTTCCAGTCGATATAACATTCAGTGAAAAGTTTGTCGAAGAGGTAAAGGAAAAAGAAATGAAAAGCGCCGAATTGGACGAGAAATCGAGTCAGAAGATTGAAAAAATTATATCCGTATTTGAGAGTGGCAAATCTGACGAGAAAGATGGAAGTGTTAGTAAAACGTCCACCATTACGGAAACCATCCAAGTTGTCACGGAAGGTAAAGTAAAGGGTACTTCCATTGAAGATAAAATTGCTGACTTTTGAAGCAAAAGGCGTTACTTATGATATGAAATCCGTGCTACCAAAAGATTTAAAGAAATACGAAGATACACAAGCAGATGACCTCTATGAAGCACACCAAGAACCCATTAAGTCATTTGAAAAAACAATTACAGCAGACTTTTTGGCATTAGAGCAAAAATCTCAACTGTCACCAGCAGTTAAATCTATTCAAGAAAGTACTACTGCCGTTCAATTACCAAAAGATTATGCAGATGTAATAGAAACCGCTCCAGCAGCTCCGATTGCCGAAAAGAGAACATCACTTTCTGGGAAATCGTCATCTATTGAAACACAATCCTCAAAATTCAGTATACCAGATGACAAAGAAGAGCAGGTCTTTCCTAAAACTACAGAAATTATAAAAGAATTCGAGAAACATATTGAAAAAGATAGCGAAATTGCTACCTCTGAGTTATCGTACGTGGAACAGAGATCACAAAATGAAATTATGAAAACAAAAAGTGAATTTGTAACAAGCACGGCGGAGGTGCTTGAAACAACGAGTGATTCTTTTGAAATCACCACTGACTTAGAACTGCCAGTGAAAGACGCAGAAAGAACGAGAGCTCAATTAAAAGAAGTCACAAAAGAATGGGATGGGATAACTCTAACGGGCATTCAAAAAACCTCAGGTGATCTCACAAAACCAGGGGATATGGGAGATAAAATGACAGCTGAGCAGATTACTACAACTTTCAAAAGCAAGGACAGCTCAATGGAACCAGGAAGTGTAACAAAGACTGAAGTAATTACGACCACGACATATTTGGATAAAACTGAAGGGAAAGTTGTTAAGGACAATGAAGTCGATGATCTGATAGAATTCGCTAAACAAAAGGAAGGTGCGAAGGAAACGCAAGTAGAATCAAAAACAGTAAAAACGGAATCAGATTCTTCCACAATTCAATCAGCAGTTGGTGATATTGCAGCTGACACAAAAATCACTTCAGATATATTGAAAACTGGTAAAGAAATATCCGCAATTGAGCCCAAGGAATTAAGTAGTGATTTTTCCGGTGACGAAAAAGATGCATTAGACATGAGGTTTGACGGCACTAAACATGAACAAACTACCAAAAAATTAACGCAAGATTTCTTGTTAATGGAGCAAAAACAACAATTGCCATATTCCAAAGATTCCGAAGCCGAAGATGAAAAATTTGAGCTTTTGAAATCGGCCACACACACAGTCGTGCCATCTATTTTAAGTTCAACTGTTGTTCCTGCTAAACCGACTGATTTGAACGTTATGCAAGAACCCACATCATTGGTAGATGTACAAGCAACTCTACCCGATACTGCTTCGAAAGACGGACAGCGAACAATGGATACACATACGGTCGAAACAAAAAGCGCCATGAGTGACCTGATCAAATCAACCAGCGTTATAATGGCGACTGTACCGAAAGTTTCAACCGAGGAGGCCATTATATCATTGGAGGAAAGTCTTACAGATATTAAACGTGAAGAGAAGCCCGTGCATCTTCCAACAGCTACGGAGGAATTCACGCAAGGTGAGCCAGAGACAACTCCAAAGGATTTTGAACCAGAAATTATAATTGATGAGAAAACCACAACACTCAAGATGAGTTCAGCTGTAACGGATACGGTCAAAGAAGAGAGTATTAAACTTGTAGAATCCATTAAAAAGCTAGAGGAAACCATAAAGGTAGTCGATAAACATCAAGATGACGGCATCGAGTTGGCCGCTCCTGTAAATGAGACGGACAAAGTATCAGCCGTGGGTATAAGGAAACTAACCGAGGATTTCCTCACCATAGAGCAAACAAAACAGTTTTCAACAAGCACCAAACCGGTGAGAGAAACAATTGTAACTGATGATCATGAAAAATCTACAGTACCAACAACGGATGAGAAACCAGAAGTGAAGGCAGATTCATTCACTACACTGCAATCGGCTGGTCTGAGCGAGGAAATTAGTAAGATAGTAACGGAGGCAGCAACGAAAATCGATGCCATTAAAATGACGAATGACTTCTTAGCCACAGAACAAAGCACACAATTACCCATCGTGAAACATACGAGTGACCAAACTGCAGCTCAACTTGATACACAAATTTCGCCAAAGTCGGCAATTGACCTTGCCGCACCTGCACCTGTAGAACCACGCAAATCTATAACACTGACAGACGCTGAGTTTTGTAAGTCAGTCGAGGAAACGATCACAAAGAAGATGAGTGCGGGACAAATTGAAATCTGTGACGAGCTCATAACTAGCGGTACATATTCACTCTTAATCAAAGTATTAATGCGATTAGTATTCATTATATTCTTCACAATTTTTATGCAGCGAGCGACATACCACATTCTCAAACCCCACCGCCAACTCCGATCGATACTAGAACTGATAGACAAGAAGAAGAATCTTTACCACGGACTAAGTTCGTTGGAAAAGGTACACGATCCCTTATATTACAGCCTTTAAAAGTACATGTCTTTATATACTCATTTTCTAGATAATTTGTCTGACACTGTGGTCACTTTGCACAAGACCACAGAATCGACATTCGAACGTGTTTCGGGAATTTCCAAAATCGGTAAGCACTAAACAATGTCATTAGCAGTATTTATTGTTAGGAGACTCTCATGTTTTTGTTGCCTTTTAGCATTTTATGAAGTAAATAAACTTATATAATCGACCACCATTTTCTTTTGTTTGTATGGCATACTGTAGATTTAAATTTTCAGTTAACGTATCATCTTATCTTTACTTTTTTACTGTATCTACATATTTACAATTTGATTTTCCATAGGCTTTTTGTATGCAAATTCCATTCATGTTATAGTGTACAAAACGATGTTTATCTGTGCTTACTGAAAAAAAAGAATCAGGATTTGTGTCATAAGAAGTATCAGAAGCTAATTGAATGAATTAGCGGCTGGTAGTGATGAAAACCAAAATAAAACCTATTGACTATGAACGAATATTGGTAAGGATCGAACACCCACTGAGAGTATGCTATTACCCTATACTCTATATTTGGATACTAATGTATGTATATATGTATGTATGATAGGAACGTAAATCATGTGCAAGAGTCCGTTTAAATAGCCTTAAGAAGAAATTAGCTTACTAACATACTACTAGCATTCCGGCACCCAGTGGTAGTTAGTTAAGCCCACACATACACATATCTGTACTTTTGACAACAAGAATGCGAGTGGTCATCAACAAAACTTGTTCGAACCAATGAACCAAAAAGACTCTCAAATGGTTTCCATATCGATCGATTTGTTAAAATTTTCACTTACGTTGCATTGCCAAGGTTAAAGGTTGCAGTAGCAGAGACAGACCACTCAAACCAAATGTAATAACACACACACAATCATGCGCAACAATTGTTATTGTGTATTTTAATTAACTGTACTGTTATTTTACTGACAAAATATCCAAAGTATCAGATCTCACACGCACGTTTCTACAAATATAGATTTACACGGGTCATAGGTAAAACACATATACATATATGTATATGCTTAACAGTATTTACAAGTACCACTCTAAGTGCCTGCGTACACTTTTCTACATGCGTTAGTCTTCTGAGTCATGGAGCGCGTTTGCAGGGACAGCATTTCCGAAACTATCAGCCTACAGAAATAGAATATACATGAATGCATACATACATATATACATACGCGATATGCCTCGTTGTTGGCAACGCCACCACCCACTACTTTGTACGCCTGCCCTTAACTAATTTAATTTATACAAAGTTGTGAGTAAATATTTTTCTTTCTTGTGAAATGTTATTGATAATTCGCTTGCAGTTCGATACTTGACTTTCGCGTGAACGTTGCTCGCTGTTCGTAAGCTAAAAGTTGGTGTTAAAACATATATGGTTGAAAAAGTTTGAAGCCCATCGAATATTCACACAAATATATGTACATATATACGCCTTTGGACTATAAATATTTTTGAGTTATTTCCAATGTAGTTTTCATTTTATCAAAAACAAAATATTTACCAAATATCTACTAGCCGTAGATTTACGATTTGTACGTTTCCTTATAATAACGTAAATAAGTAAAGTTCATTTATAAGATTATCAATAATAATCACGTTGAAATCAAAACGGTAAGTTACATAAACATGTCCTAGTCCCTGTGGTCTGAGGTTGAGAATAAAAGTGGAAATTTATTAATCATACTAAATATGGAAAAAACGGTGTGTATTGGTTTTATTGCTAAGATCAGGCATACATATTTTACATAGCATAACAATAACATAAAACGAAATGAAGTTGTTAAACGTTTGCAATTTTAAATGAAAGATATTATGAAGAACAGTCAAACTACTTCAAGCTAATTTGTTCAATTTGGTTTGAAATATGCATATGTATAAGTTAATAGTCATGTATGTAAGAGATGAGTCGCCTGTTAAATTGAGTGAGTGTACAGCTAAATGACACATACATATGTAAAACGTGATCACTTTAAATCAATGAGAAAACTTATTTTCACTTTAAATAAATAAGAAAACTTATTTTAAAGCTATTCTAAATTGAAGTATGTTGCAATTGTACATAAGCAATTTTCCTTTTGCTCAGTGTCACTCCGTCGTTATTAGAGCGGATTTTAAATGCATATAAGTCTCAAACTAGTTAACTTCAGACATACCATGAATAATATGCGCATGGAAGCAACCCAATCCTTCACATAATAAAAATAATTGGCACATAATTATTGCTAGGATTGGTGTCTTGAAAATATTTCAACAGAAATTGCTCACGTACCGTCCAGCCTCACGCCAGTACATGCTAATCTTAATAGCACAAAAAACAAAATTATGTTTCACAGGCATTGGAGAGTTTCCGCTTTCTCAAACAACTGAACTGGTGAAAAAGTGAGGTTGATTAATGTTAAGGGTTTTATGCCAACATACATTATGTGACTTTTTAAGTATATCCTTGACATATCAATTATAAAAAAAAATTAACAAAGCGCCATTTAGCAAAATTAAATTGAGACATAGCATAAACAAATATATATTATCGGCTACTCAAATAAAAAATAAAAGTTTTAAATGTAGAACAAACCTTATAGCAGTAAATGCTGCTATGCGTTAATCGCTCACAGCCTCAGTTGCTGAAGTACATTAAAATAATCGATGTCTATTGACATAATCGACCGCTAATTATGAGACACCCGTTTAGTTCAAAAAATGAATCATATGTGAGTGAGAAGCTTTCAATAAATACATATGTACAGAAGCTGAGCTTTAAAAAAAAATCAGTTTTTTTTTTTGTCTTACATTTACATTATAATAATTTATTTATATTTGTATAGCTTAATTTCGTACTTAAGTCTTTGGTTTGAGAAAATGCAATTAATATGATTACTTTGTATATATGTAAATTTTCTGGCAAAATATGTTGATGTTTTAAGTTATTAACACACGCTAAATAACCATATTTTATAACGCGGTTTTGGATTCAGTTTAGTCATTAAATGTGAAAAGAAAAGTACTCTTGCACTCGCTTATTATTTACACACTCGTCGTATTATTTTATGCTTTTAAAACCAATTTGGCAATGCAGCGGCTGTATGTATCTCGGTTACCGTTCATTTCTCTATATTATTCTGTATGTTATATGAAGTCGTGGTTGGACAAGCTTTTGCGTAAATTTAAAATATCATTCGTGCTGTTTCCTTAGATAACTTTGTACACTCAATGGCCTCGAAAATGTTTTCATAATTAATATTTATTTAAAAATGCAAACGTTACCTTACTTGTATGTAAAATTAAATGTAATTTTAAGCAACGGTGAAATTCAATACTCGCACAACAAGACAGAAACACCAGCTGCATATAATCCACGACCTCGTATAGCATATTACGTCTACACATAATCATATAATCGTATTAACATAAAATGGCGATGCGCAGCTTTGAACTGTTTAAGTTGGTGGCTAGCTGGTCGTATCATTGTAAATTTATTCTTTTGTTGCTTCACACACCATATACTCGTATCACATGCAACTTGGTGCCTACATAAAAATTTATCATACGAATCAATACACCATCTCACTTATGCATGTTGTCAACTAAATACTAAATAGATAAATATAGTATAGTCTAACCAACTGACCTCATTGATTTGTCAGTCGATAATATTTATGGTATTATCCATTAGTGTTAATTGTACTTGTTATTTTACATCGCATATTCCTTTGAACCGCTTTTAACCGACTGGATTTCCAACTGAAATTGTATAATAAATGAAATAAATTAATTCATGTAATGCAATTTGAACGGCATAAACAGAGCACGTCAGCATTCAAAATATAAAATCTAGTAGTTTTGCCAAGATTACTGAATCTGAAAAGTCGCCCGACACGAACTATGCACCTGGAGCAGTTAAGCCAGATGAAGTTGATGATCTTAGCGACACTACCTCATTTTCAGAAATGAGTGGTGGTAGTCAAATTAAGACAACCATTACAACTGCTGTAACCAGAACAGAAATGTCACACATGCACGACACAGCTTATGATAAGGATAGTCAGGATAGTAATGCACCTAAAGTGACTAAAGATGATGCGTCGAATACAGAATATTTAAAGGGACGGGGTGATGTTAAGCGCAAGATAATCGAATTGGAAAATGCCAAAAACATAATGCCAACATCCGCTATTGGCAAGCAAAAGTCTTTGGCTGAGATTGGTGAAAAAATTCCAGCTGTTAAAGAAGTGGTGAAGGATTTTGAAGATAAATTGCATGACTACAGCGTTGAAACAACACCATTTAAGGTGAGACAACGTGATCCAAAGCCAGCCCACGTGGATGAGAGTGCTTTGGAGCGTCAAATATTAACCGATGTTGATCTCGCATTGGAGAACCTTATATCTCATGAGCCACCAGCAGCAGAGGTGAAACTATCGCCTGTAACGGCCATTGAGACTAGATTGGATAACTCCGACGTGCCAAAGGAAGAAATTTGCGAAAAAGTCTGCATGAAACGTAAAATGTTCGAAGTAGCTAAGGATGAGATTAAGTCAGTTACCACAGATGAAGCAGAGTCCGCTTTTGAGCATCCAATGGAGAAGTCACCAAAAACAATTAATGTGCCATCAGCGGATAGCGAAGATTCTGGTATTTTGCCAAATGTCAAAGATGTTGTTAAAACATTTGAGCAGAAGTTTGCTTCTCTACAATCCTCGCCATTACCTGCGCGGAAGCATACTGTTCGTGCGGACAATGAAGTTTACATTACTTATTTAGGCGAACAAGGTCTTAGTCAAACTGGCGAAATTTTAGAAACAATAGCTGGATTAGCGCTACCAGAACATGGTGCAATCAGGACTCAGGCAAAGTTGGATAGCTCTTTAGGAAAAGAACAAGTAGAACAGTTTTCAGATTCATTAGTTAAAAAACAAAAAATATCTGAAATAAATAGAGATTATGGCACTAGCTTGATTGATCAAAATACTCCAAATGACAATAAGAAAGAAGTAGCTTCTAAGGTCTCCGCTGAACCACAGGTTGCGAATAATGCGAACGACTTCATTGAAACGATATGTGATAAAACCGAATTTCCTATCGAAGGAACAAATGTGATAGACAATTTAAGCTTCCCAATGACAGATAAAGAAAGTGCTGACTTAACACCTGACAAACAGGATACTGATACAACTAGTATAAAAGAGTATAAATTGAAAATTTATGAAACAGTTGAAAATGAGCGTAAACTAGAAGTTTGTTTAGGGAACCTTAAACAAAGAAAAGATAGCATAGAAAGTGTGAAATCTTCCGATGAAACTTCAACAATCAAACAATTTCCTGTAACGCTACCGTTACCGATAAGTGAGAAAAATAAAAGTAAAGAAGGAATTAATAAAATAGAAAGTTCCTCCAAAAATGAGCAAGACACTATCTCATGCGAGCATTTTAATATAAATCAATTAAAACTGAAGACATTCAGTGGACCGCCGGTGCCTTTAATAACAACAAAACACATTGAATGGACTGATGAAAAAATAAAAAGGTTAGAAACGTCAGACCCTCACATCCTTCCGAAACAAAAAGACTTCACAGCAACTTCCGAGAGAACAGAACTGATGACTACCGAAGCATATATCAGCAGTGAACACCAAAATAAGATTTTCGAACACAAGACTATAACAAAAGAATATACCGATAACAGACTTGACGAAAAAATTGAAAATAAAATTAATTTTAGAGTACAAACTAATACTATCAAAGACCAAACAGTTCTTCTTCCCACACATGCCACAACTGAATCCAAACCGAAAAACACATATTTCAAAGATGTTCAACCAGAAGAAAAAAACAAGTTTCCTCTTGATATTGCTAAGCCTGATTCTCAAGTATATTCTTCTGAAGAAATGGAGGAAGACTATGACAAAAAATTGGTCACTGATATGAAACAGGTGTTTCCCTTAATAGCGTCTGTAGGCAAACCAGATGACAAGGACATTAAAGCCGTTCACCCAATTTCAAAACCAGAAGACAAACCAAAATCTCCACTTGACATTGCTAAGAAACAAGAGTCATCATTAGTACCGTCTGTAGGCAAACCAGATGACAAAGACACTAAAGAGGTTCAACCAGTTTCAAAACCTGAAGACAAACCAAAATCTCCGCTTGACATTGCTAAGCCTGTTCCACATGTCTACTCTTCTGATGAATCAGAGGAAGAGTTTGACAAACCTAAAGTTGCTGATGTGAAACAAGTGGCACCATTAGTACCGTCTGTAGGCAAATCACATGACAAAGACATTAAGGACGTTCAACCAATTTCAAAACCAGAAGACAAACCAAAATCTCCGCTTGACATTGCTAAGCCTGTTCCTCATGTGTACTCTTCTGATGAATCAGAAGAAGAGTTTGACAAACCTAAAGTTGCTGATGTGAAACAAGTGTCACCATTAGTACCGTCTGTAGGCAAACCAGATGACAAAGACATTAAAGACGTTCAACCAATTTCAAAACCAGAAGACAAACCAAAATCTCCGCTTGACATTGCTAAGCCTGTTCCTCATGTGTACTCTTCTGATGAATCAGAGGAAGAGTTTGACAAACCTAAAGTTGCTG